>CM067356.1:53126601-53146601 GCA_034190875.2 Urechis unicinctus | reverse complement strand
GGAAGGCTGAAACGATGGGAAATTTGTGCGAATTATAGACCGCTTTGTATGTTTTTGTATGACCAGGAATAAATAAACCTCGCCGACATTTATCGCTCACTCGATTACGACGTCGTCCCTGTCGGAAGGCATTCTAATTGGGATATATTTTGCTGCCCTTTGTATTTTTGTAAAAGCTATAACGTTGTGCAACGCAGAGAACGCACCTGTATGATCCATGTAACCCTTTTGAAGCGTTGGGTTTTGACCATATCATATAATCAGCTAACGCGTTTATACGTATAAAAAAGGTATGAGCATTTTCGCAAATACGGTGGTGCTTTTGGAAAAACAAAAAAAAAGAGACAAAGATATGGCATATCAAATATTGCTATAACAACTGAATCATAGGCAGAATATATGCCATAATGTTCATACTCTGGTTTTAAATAGTTGCGTTTAACCAGACCGATTGAGGTACAATGGACTGGTTATTTGTTGGTGAATCTGTTGTCGCCAAAACCAGGCCGAATCTTCCGGTGGTTACCAGAGAATAGGCAGAATGTTTCGACGGTCATTGGTGATCAGGCACAATGTTCCGGCTGAACACATATACTGTCAAACTAATTACTTCGCCTGCGCAATTGACCCATGCAATATTGTAAAGTAGTAGTTTTCCTAATAGCGTACAATGAGCCTCATGTTGTACGGCCCGTAACTAGGAAACAGCTGTGGACGATTCCACTTCACAAGATATTGCATGTGTGCAATCGACATTCTTTTCCGGCAGGTCGTTTGGGTCCCCTTGACCCCAAGGGGCCAATGAGGGCCAAACACTGTCCCCACGCGGGCCCTACACGGACCCCGCACGGGTCACGTGCGACTCCACGTTCAGCCACGTACCGCCATTGTTTTGCTTACTTGCGGCGTGTATACAATAGACAACGTTTTGAACACAAAGGTTCCGGCCGAGTGCAAAATACCATTATAATGTAATGACGTGGAACTATATTGAACCGTCTGGACTAACAAATGATACATAAGACTTACCTCGGCACTTTTTTCTTTTGTGTCCGAATCGTATGATATGGAACGCTACGCTCTTAAAGACTTTTTGTGTGTTAATTGTAATTTACCACATGTTACATGTGTACTGTACGGCTCTTAAGGCCGTAACCACCTGTAGGTCTCATGTGACTTAGGCATAAGACACGCATCTATGTATCACATATGTTTATTGAATAGTTATAAGCCACGCTTCAATGCATCACATATTTCTATTGCATAGTTATTAGTCATTACTAGAGGTATTGCTGGCGCAGGAACTGTATAGAGAACCAACCCAATATGCTAATCAAGAAACCAGTCAGGAAGAGAAACATAAGTCCAAACATCTTTGTGTCAGCCCAAAAGAATGCTGCAGGTGATTTTTCGTGCCTGAACTGGCTCCTCAATAAAAAGTGCATTATGGAGGGCAACATGCCGCAAACTGTTGTATACTGCCAAAATGTCTCTTCAGTTGCACAATTGTTTGGCATGTTCCTTGATACACCGTCATTCAGAGCTCCGGTAGCTAACGGCCACTTAGTAATGTTTCATAGAGGCACGGCTAAACTGAACAAAAAACATGTATTGGAAGAAAGTAGCTTCGACATTATGAATAATGTTTGCTACTTCACATTTTTAATGTTCGTACAGTCGTCCACTACGGCTGTCCGCGCTCCATGGAGTCGTACATCCAAGTGGGAGAGCAGGGAGGGATAGCAAGCAAACGTTCTCTGTGATTTACCATCAACCACAGTCCACGTCATTGAGAACGACCACCAAAGCCCTGCTATCTCTTGGGAAAGGACATTAATGTCGTCGAAAATTAGCACTTGACTACTTCAAACTCAATGGTGTGCCAAAAGACCCTTCCACTAGAAGTGCCAATGTTTCCCTGTGTTTCGACGTATGTGAAACAACATGTGACAACCCTCTGCCCAAGCCCTGGAATTTTAAGCCCGAAGTAATTACTGCCCTCTCAATTGGAAAAGCCAGCAAGACAGTTATCAGGGAAGTAACTGCTGAGGGTTTGAGTATCTTAAGGAAAATTCTGAGTGAGTATTTTGAAGAAGTAACCTCTTGACTATGTTTTGAATTGTATTGTTTTTTACTGCCCTTACATGTTATCAGTTGATGATGTCATGGAAGAATCGGGTCTGTCTGATCATTCTATTTCTATTACTGTTCCTGAACTTATCTCTGAAGTGTTTCCTTCTACATGTCCTGACCTCTCATATATTTCATCTGAATCAGATTGATAAATTGGTATTTCTAGTTTTATATAACCACGATGGAAGCATGAGCTTTTCTTCTTGGTGCTTTGTCATGAAATATATGTTATTTGTGTATGTTTGAAAATTCTAGTAATGGAGTATGTAACTTACTGTTGGTTGTTACCTACATAGCTCATGCATAGTTTGGTGCCCAACTATGCTGGATTTGTACTATCTTGAATGTTCCCTTGGTGGCTGGAATTATTTTTTGTACATATATATATATAATTTTGTGTGTGAGATGTGAGCCAATGAAACAGCAGTAGTTTAATATCCTAAAAGCAGATGCACATACACTCTTTTTTCAAAAATTTTATCTTAATGCCTCTGAATAACTGGTGTCATAGCTGGTGTTTTCATAGTTATTTATAGGGATATAAAGAAATGAACCGTGTAGCATTCCGTGTATCTCATCAAAAAGCTTTTCTTGTTGAAGTTCCCCCACCAATATTGGTAGATGTTTGCTGTAATCTGCATCCTTGTGCCTATCAACACAGTAGATGCAGATTGTCTTGTTCGTGTGGTCTTCAATATCTTTGCAGACTTTCAAACACTTTCCAAATCGAGATATGGTCCGTGACGTGAGGGTTCCGCATTTGTGGTCCAGTTCTGATTTTACCTCCCTATTAAGTATTTCCATATACTTATCAAGACTAATCCATTTATATTGACAAAAATAATGATGGCAGTGTAACATAGAAGTTATCGATTCATGGTGAGCTGTGATTAATAAAGAGGTAATTAATGGCCCTATCACACAAACTGCTTTTATTCCAATAACATAATTCTTAAACATTCATTTCTTTGTTTAATTAGTACTCTCCGTCACTCGAGGGCTGCTAGAATGGTGTTTCGTTGGGGTTGAAAATAGCGGCCTCATCTTTGGTTTTTTTGAGGTGCTGCTGGACAAACCAAGGTAACTTCGTTGGTGTTGTCATCTTTTGAGGACACACAAGTCTTTCTCTTCCTTTTGAGGGAAATGCAAAAACGATTGTCAGAGGTCAGAGCCATTGACAAATCCCTCAACTTGTCCTGCTGGGCAGACAATTAATCGAAATTCCTGCGGCATCAGCGACATAAAAAAGAATCCACTTAGACAACAATCCAGAACACTGTCTGCAACTTCGCAAGTCCGTAGAATGTAAAAATACGCCCGGCGTGATGAAGATCATACAAAAAGCTACGTCCAACCCATTTCGTCAAATTAGATAAATCGAAAATGAAGCTGCAGTTGACGCACTTCGCATCGACAAACTCCCGAAAACACGCATCCATCGCTATAATAGTATCTCCATCGCCGTCGTCTGCATCTGCATCAGGTGTTAACATCGAAACCGAAGTTCCGCGCGAAGAAACGGAGCCGAAACCCGTGAGGCGGACCCTAATTCCAGGAGACATTCAGTGTGTTCTCATTGGACGCAGACCACAACATTGTACACAGAAAACCGACGGTGCGTATCACAAGTCAGTTTCATGAGCCGGACGAGCGCAACTAAGGTCAATCCGGGTCACAATCTTTGCGTTGATTGGTCAAGCAGGGTCTGTCACGAACATTAGCGAACATGTCTAATGATAATTCGGACGTGCCAGTTTTAGACCTCGTCTTGACGTAGACTCTATGGCGAGAAGCGTAGCGAAACTCTGGAGTCTGGGACGCAAACTACAATAAGCCGTTGTTACCGCGCAATTGATTGCAAGAAATGAAAATCCCAATAAATACATTACGCATTGTATCAAGTGAAAATTTGTCTTACAAAGCGACCAGAGCAATAGAGTGCTCATTACAAACAGACTTTGAATGAATAAGTGTATAATTACCCCTCTGCATGCGTATAATCGATTACTCTATGTGTGCAGGCACACTGGCTCTTAATGAGCGTTTACTTTAAGCTAAACGTAATTTTTAATGTTATGAAATCTCCTCCCCTATCACTCGTTGCATTCGACACATGAGTATCCCAGGGCTACTGCCCTTCACTATACGCGAACCATATAATTTTTATTATTTTGATTTGTGCGTCGTATTTAGTTGCCATGTCATCTTAGACCAAATTCCAAACGAATTACAAGTTGTCGTTAACTTATGAGTGTCTATTCTAATGGACCAAAGTATTTGTTGTTATCAACCGTTATGAGACCTTAGCGAACCGAATTAATTGGATAATGGCATGTGAAGCCATCTATTTCTCATAACACAAAAACATTTGTACTATCTGCTTTGACAGCATGAACAAACATATTGCTAGAAGGTAAGCATCACGAAGAAAACGGTTCAATGGGAATATGAACAATTAGTTTCTCCCTACCATTATTTAGTGAATAATTGACCATGAAGTACAAATGAATTTTATATAACAATGAAAGGTTCTCATTAGTGCACAATGTCATGCAAGATTCTCTATTCCCTCTCCATTATTAATGATTAAATTTTCATTGAACGTTTTTATTATTTTGATTTGTGCGTCGTATTTAGTTGCCATGTCATCTTAGACCAAATTCCAAAGCCGAATACGATAGTCAAACAATCATTACAAGCACCACAATTGCAGTTTGTTCAATATCATAAGTTAGGCCTCATAAATAACGCTCCGTTTTATTGCACATCGGTTTCCAGAAGTTGCAAAACCATGAAATGATTTTCAATCCCCATCTCGTAATGTTAGTAAGTAAATATAGCCAATTCCTTAATCAATTCCCTCCAGATGTACGGTTATTGAAGTAGTAAATTTAGTAGAAACGAAACGCAAATGTTGCAGCCAAACCAAGGCCATGAAGCAGACTACTTCATTAGTTTATTCCACGGTGCATGTGTCGAATACATGTGCACTATGATCTCAGACGTAGGCATCAAAATAATCGTCAAGCAAACTTTAAAACCACTTTATTTTCAGATTTTCGGGCATTGTAACTCAAATCCCCATCAATTATTTTCTTAAAACACATCGAAGGAGTTAAAATTAACTATGACTAGATAACTGTCACTAAATACGCTGATTATTCTAACACGACGCCTTGCTTTTTTTGCAAAAGTTGCAACAACCTTAAAACGTTTGTAGCTTTATGAAGCACCATGAATCCCCGGTATAAAACATTCATTAAAATCGAAAGTCTGCAAGCGACCAAGAGAATGAAATTGACTACCATATATTTGCTGTTCCATTGAAGTTACATGAAAGCGGAATATCTATTAGTATAGCTGACAATACGTCGTAACATTGCTTCATAACATCGGTCAGTGTCGCAGTCAGATTATGTGCTTGTTTCACTTGCGTATGATACATTAGGAATATAACTGGCTGGGTCACCAGGTGTTTTACATAAAATGTCTATTAATGAGAGTTATCCGTCTTAATGTTTGAACGCCTAATGCATAACATTAGCATAATCTATGATAGTATCGATTTTTATAAGTGATATGCATTCGTATGTGTTTTAATCTGAGATGAATTGATATTAATAAATGTGGCTTATGACAACCCCACTTTATCATGTAATGATTGGATTGGCAAGGTTGATCCATGCGAGTGAAGTTATACTGACGTATTAATAGCTTTGTGATGTGTCGTTAAAAGATTGTCATGAACAAACGTTTGATTGATGATATATGTATGAAAATATAGAAATATCGACCATTGCCGTGTGCCAAACCTGCACTCAATACATATAGTCTCTTAATGACTTTATTCAAAGTAAAATGCTTGTGCTGCCTCGATATTTATAAGCTTCCACTTATACTTTCAGCAGCCGCTTACTTGTTCATAGTGAACCTGGGTTATATGAACACCATGTAGTAAATATTGACTTATTTAAGTCACTGTGATTAATAAGGACCATTGTCATAAGCATTGGCATACACTTATACAAAGTTGACAACATTGTTTTTATCTCCACAGAACTTGCTCACAAAGTTACAGTATTGTTATTGATTCCTTTTCCGTAAATGCAGAACCTCAAACATATTAATCAGAGCGCCTTTGCCCTTCAAAAGTGAGCTAAACTTAGTTAATCACTTTGCTATGGTAACAAGTTACTTAGTTAAACTCAAGTGCTTCATCGGCCATGATATTATTTATTGCGCAAATATCAAATAGAGTGGTCGAAAATAATATTTGCATTTGGAAGGCAGCAAACACGGTTGTCCGAATTTTATCCGACTCTTTTGGGTAATCAATATGTGCTCACAATTATTAAAATATCAACTTAATACTAGTACAATGAAGCATACTCATAATATGAAAGTAAATAGGCCAATGCAATTCCACATGTTACATATAGGCTAATTGATTGGGCCTGACATTTGACAAATGTTGATTAATATACAAAACATCATGTCATTGTAGAAGATTATGTTCTGTTGCATGCTTGTATGGTGCCTGATTGAGAGTTATGCAGTACCTTGGTTGTGTCGTATGTGGGGAATGCATTTCTGGAAAATCCTTTTTGTGAGTTTCGGAGCAATTAAGTGTCAGTATACAAATAACAACCTGTGTTAGATGGTCATAGAATATACCAATTGCTCACATTGCTGCGGTAATGGCTAATGAAGAAGTATAATGATCGCTATAATAAGCATTTACTTCTCCCTCTTTTGAACGAGAACCATATAATATAAATTGTACATATGCTTCAGAAATATAGAACATTATCAGTAGAATGTGTTGATGCACTTTAAGCACTTAGTCATACTAGGAGATACGCATGAATGGTTATCTTTTCCTGGTACATCACAATATTGTTTAAATGGCAATAGATAGCTGTTGCAACATGTTTGAAACGATAAATCCTTGTCACGAAAAATGGCAAGACCATGCAAAATTGCAGGACACACTTGTGTGATGGCATAAGGTGATGCAATTTTGAAGAGATCCGTGAAGCTATATATCTCACGCGTACGATAATTACATTTTATGCAGATTTGTTATTGAAATTTTCATTTATTTACGAAGGCAACCATTTTTCAGGCTGTGGCTGCCGGTTCTATTTGATAAAGCTGGCCTGAAAAGCACAATGGATTACTGTAGGGCAATGAAAGGATCGCATGGTTTTGACAATTTCAAACGGGATTTAATCTTTAAAAGCAAAAAGTACACCGTCTGTAGCTATGACAATTTGTTGCACGCACAAAGTGTTCTACAGTTGTTCACGTTAAATGCACATGCATAGCATTAAACCATTAAACAAATGTCTTAACTGATATAGAGTGGTTCTTTTTTCAAAACTAAACTACTACATCACTTCAAAATAAAGGTATTATTCTTTTAAATAAAGAAGCATCATTGTTCCACTGTATTAGTTCTTTTAAAGAATGGGCCCGACCCGACAATTTAGGACATGGATAAAATTGGCTGTTATTAATTGGATGTAACTTTTAAGGTTATGGTACCCTGCTTTCATGGGCTGTCTGCATCCATCAAAGCAAAACGTTTCTTCGATATTAAGGACAATTAATGCAAGCTTTCATGTTATATTTTATTTTCGCTATATATATGAGAAATATGCCCAATGGATATATATTATGAGGCACGTGTTGTAGTCGGCTAGGTTCACCATTTATTGGTGTGAGTACTAACGAAATAACATCTGCCCGCCAGGAGTTTTCCGGACATAATTTTGCATTGACCGTCAGTGAGCGTCACACTTGATGAGCAGCGCTAGGCAAGCAAATGTGATTGACGTTTGGATGCCAATAAGTTGACATGAACAGCGATGCAGTGTTGGCAATGTTTTTGGTTGCACAGAGTACGAGTAAGCACTTGAACTCCCCATCAAGTTATGCAATAATGACTAGATTGACTTATCTTAACATGTCTATCGTTTCGTACTACTTATCTTACGATAGATCAGTAAATATATCTACCAATCAGAAATCATGCCTTTTCAGTGACCATCGGCGGCGTAAATATTTCATTAAACATTTCTCGTATTGTATTATTACTGCTGATAACTAACGGATATGAAATAATTATATATTCATATTTGAGGTCCCTGATAGTTCCACATCTAAAACATTTGTTATGGCACAACATTTGATGCAATAAATGGTGTAAACAACAATATCAGTCAAAACATATGTCATTATAAAACGATAATTGTGCTTTTTGTTGTTTGCACAATTATAAGTTTAGCTTGCCGGTAGATGTCAACGAGTTTTGTTGATGGCTGTACATATTCGGCTGTTGCTAGGAACTAGAACGTGAGCAACCAGTACAGTAACTGAAAGCACACTTAAATATGTTACCCCCTCTCTGCAATTAACAGACCGAGAGCTGAAATAGAAAAGTATCAATGGCTTAACTCACACTAAGAATATATATTGAACAATAAACGTACTGGTGACGATTGAATTTATTACTTGAAAGCTTATCTGTTTCAAGATAGATGTCATACTGCTAGAAAAACAGTAGCAGCTACGCCATCAATTACAACGATTCTTGTAGTACCAATTAATTTATAAGTTTAATTGCTACATGTTTAACGACAAGCGAGTACTAACATGTGCATCATGGACGCAAAATGCTGAATAATCAGTTGGGCACTAAAGGGGACTACAATAGATACTTTTCAATTGAAGATACGCAGAAGCTAATTATTTCGGAATGTTTTCTCAAACACGTATGCGCCGATAGTAATATTTCTCCATTTCCCTTCTCTTATTATCCATACACTATGAGCTCATTTATTTAACAATATTATTAAGTGAAAGCACCATATGCAAGTGAACAATCGCAATTTAGTTTTAACATATATTCATATAGTAACACTGCTAGACATTGAACAGATGATATTTCCGTTCTAGCTCTGTGAACCAATGATAAGCCCCCGAGAACGTCTCTCATTAAATGTTATAGATTGATGAACGCAGCGTTTGGATAGTTCCTTGCGCGCTTCTAGAATTTTGACGTTCTGTATGGCAAATATATGATGGAAAATAATGCAATACGAATATATCTCTCAGGGCCACTAGTTATATAACGTGTGATTTGATATACATAATATCGTTTAATAAGGTCTTGTTGGATTTCATATTGATGTCCAATGCAAAGCATCCGCATATCGTCCCGGAAGACTTTGACGGTGAAAATTGTTAGGACGAGAACATGTATAGGGATGATAATTGGTACTGATTCATTTATGTGCTTTCGCAGATGGATTGATGTTGATGGATAAGGCAATATACAAACCTGAAACATAATCTACTATTAGCATTAGCAAACCCAAAAAAACTCACAATTTAGGAACGTACTTTCAGATGGTATCATCGTCAATCATTGTGATTCACTGAATAGCATGCTTTCATACACTTTGTATAATTGCGTGTTTAACAAACCTGATGAACCTGGTTGGTATTTTCGATGTATATTTGATTTCTTTAAGCGCACAGATGAGAGTTACCGTGATAATTGTAACCGAACCCATACTGCACCATAGATTAAGGATGACACGAAATCTGCTTCAAATCAACGCTCCTTGGGTTTTGTCCCTTACTATCAGCGACAAACTTGCCTTATATAACGCCATTCAATTAAAGTCGGCAAATGTAGAATAGCAGCACAAACGCGTTAAGGGGCATAGACATATCATAGCGCTTGTAATCGGTTTAAGGTTGCAATAACTTGATAATTTTAACATAATTCGAGATCATCAAGGATGCAAATGATGCCTAAAATAATGCCAGCCTACGGAGCAAAGCTATTAATGATTCAAATATCCATCATCACTTATTGCGCTGCCAAACAAACCATATTGACTATTCCGATAAAAACCCACAGTAGTTCAATAAAATGTAGCCGGTTTTTTCACATCTATTGTGCAGCGGTGCAATACTTTTACAAGGACGGAACATATAAGTGTTTACATCGGTGTTACGTATAACTGTTATCACATGGGACTTATGGTTTATGATGCGTAATTAAGAAATAATAAGCTTCAGATAGGTTTTCCTAAATGATCCGCGCAGTGTGCATCGCAAATATAGGTTAATCAAAGAGCAGTGCAATAATTAGGATGCCACGAGTAACTGCACTCAGTTAACTCTAAAGCAACTCCACATTTCCACAAACTCATGAAACAAATATATTTACTCACAGCATACGTAGAGCTTCAATAAATAATGTAGGAGCTACATATTTGTCGATGTGCTTGTTAGAAAGCTGTGAATTTTTTTTCGTTACTGTAAGCACATATATGTGGATCCTATGATTTATTTGATGGTAGTAAGTGCGTTAATTTACCTCAGTATTTTCACTTTCCAGTGGAAATATGTTAGTCCTAATAAACCTTAAGTTCGAAACCTGTCACCATACGCAATTTGTGCGAACTCCACCATTCCCTCCTCTCTAAGTTATTAAATAAGCATATCTTGTTGTAGAATTACTTTAATGTATTGCCGTATGGATTCCAGCAATACGATGTATAAATGCTTTGGACTACTGTAAAGCAAGTGTTGTGCACATGCAATTTAATAAAACTTTTTATTAAGATTTCCATTTGGAAGCGTCTTCAAAGTTATTTTTGGTCATTCAGTTTTGGTCGTAATATATAATGCAACTATCTAAGTTTCCTGGACAATTTTTTTCATCAAATATCAAAACGCTTAGGTCCAAACTTATATGTTTTAAGTAATCACTGCTAGTCCTCTCACTAAGCTTTTGTGCAATATGTGCCTGACAGGGTCAATCAACATGCGCTGAAATGATTATAAAATAGCACTTTACAGATTAGCAGAAGGCAGATTAATTGAATCATAATTACAATCATAGCAGGCATTAATGATTCTATCACTTATGCAAAATTACTGGTTTTTGTGGGTAGTTACCATCCACCATAGTTAATGCAATAATGTTAATGGTTCGACTCATCCAATGTATTACATATCTTGTAAAATCGTATCAAATATGCTATAACATATCTAATTCATTGATTGCTTTAAAATCAATTAATGTAAACCTCACCAATTTGTAATCATCTATTCGAACCTTTGGTATAGGCATTGCTGTTAAGCGATTTCCATGATGGCGCAAATTAAGCTAGCGTTAATAAAACTTTTTCCGGTGCAACACTTTGTTTAAACGCAAATTGCACCAAAAGTGATAACATTGCGACAGTGACGTGATTAAACAGTTCTTGGCAACTATCATTCAACGAAACTGGAGTTCATCCATTGCTTCCTCTCGAATCGCTGTGCCTAGTATTTCCTTCAAGGCTAAATGTCGTTCGGGGCGAGCGCGGGGGTGGGGGACGTAGTGCTGAATACCTGGAATATGAGGAAGTGCACTTTGTTATCTAACCGAGACAAGGTACGAGAGACAGTCATGACAGTACCCCGCCGGCTCCCGATCCAAATTCCCCAACGGATAACGCATCAGGAACAAGCCTATAAGACTCCCAGCGCACCAAGTTAAACGACGAAGCGTACACTCAGGCATAAAGCAGTAAACGTAACTGCCGCAGTTATCAGCGAAGAGCAAGAACATTTTTCATTCTGCACCAACATGATTCGATGGCTACATGACAATATACTACCTAATTCAAGCAAGAAGGTTATCCTAACTATATTTCTCGGGATTGCCTACTTTACCGGTTATTCCGACCCGTTGCATCTTATCCAGGAGACTTGCGCTGGTTGTGTCAGATAGCGTCATGCAGTGTTGTTCAAATGCCACGACTCCGCATTAACGGGTAATGTGAGTATTAACAAAATGTTACATGCCTTGAAGAGGATAATTCTCTTGGCCAGGAACGTATTGCGAATCTATCTTCAGTGTATACCAAGCGTTCTCACATGAAATACCTGAAATGACCCTCTTTAACCCAGTGGCAGCCCCCTGGGAGAAAATTTCGATGGACCATGTTGGACCCCTACGTCGTAGTAACGATGGGATCATTTGTGTTATTGTCGTAGTAGACCACTTATCCCATTACATGGTGGCCTGGCCTACCAATAACTTAAAGGCCTCCATGCTTTGCTAGGAAGTTCCACAAAGTCATCAGCAAACAGGGAATGCCTCACACACTAATACTCACAGAATAATGGCCAGATTTTATCAGCTCATTATTTAGGGAGTAAAATACCATCTTCAAAGGACTCAGGCTTTCGCATCAGCTTCCAAGCCTTTTCGAAAATGGCGAGACGAAACGAGTAAATGATACCATAACCAATCTGCTACGCACACTTTGTTCTAACAAACTAAACTAATGGGACAACAACTGACTTACCTCTGTCCTTTTTGCAGTCAATTCCACTGTAAATCGAACCATAAATAGGTCGTCTTTTGAACTGGTTTGTAGTAGAACCCCCCTTTCTCTCTTGATACTGTTCTGAATGATTTATGTATCGCCCATTATTTATTTTCTACCACAAAGGAACCTATTTTCTTTTATGGATATTCACCAGCCTACAATGCGAGAAGCCTGTCGCTCGCAAGCGCCAGGACCGGACCAAAGGCATAGAGATCAACATTCAAAGTCGACTATTTCCTGCAGCTAATAAACGCACATAATTACCACTGCGCGACATGCAATATCAAGATGCTATGGGCCTACCAGTCCAAGGACACTCAGCAGCTCAGCATTGATCAGCTGGACAAAGACAATAGACACTGTCGGGGAAGCGTTCATCTGACCTGCCTAGAGTGCAATCTCAAAAGAGGGGCTGCCCACATCAATAAGAACACCATATGGCGGCAGCTGAGAGTAGAGGTTCAAAGTCAAGCGGTATATATAAAATCGGTTGTCATAGGTATCGGCTATTGCCTTGTCTTCTACCTCAGTTTCATCCTTATCTCCTGCCCCAACTCATATCTTTGTCACATTTTCGCTACCTGATGTATCATTACCATAATATTGGGCAATAGCCCTCTCCTGTGCAATCTTTCATAGGTCGCCATAACAGTCATCGCTGTCATCAATGGACATGAACTTGTTACTAGAAATCTTGACCCAGGTTTTGTACAACACTGCAGTTGGCGTCGGACGAGGTCAGCGTGATTGTAAAGGCCAGCCGGGATGTCCCATGGACAATGACGTCATCTGTACCTAGGTTGGGGAAGCGGACCAGCAGTTTTGGTCAATAGTTCTAGGGTGGTTAGTAAAAACCACAGACTGCCGCATCTCTTTTAGCGCGAGGGGCTCACGTATCCTGCCATATGGATGTAGCTTGCGTCCAGGGGTACTCGTCATGTTGACAGTTGAACTATAACAAATATATCTTTAATACAGTTATATGGATTTTGCGAACCCAACATTTGACAATGACATCTCAGAGAAGGGGGATATGACAGAAGAGTAAGATGGGAGGGGAGGATGATGGATGAGATTGGTTCCGTGGGACACTGTTATTGTGCTGAAGGGTCCGATGGACATTGAGATGGATAAGCCTTTACCACAGGGAAAGTGACTCATTATAGGCGTCGGCAATAACTATTAGATGAATAAGCTGATAATGGTCACACACGAACTCTCCGCGATTATACTAAATTCTGGTAAAAGAAGCTCGCTTGCGCTTACAGCAATATACGGTCAGTGTGGCGTGGCGGTGGCCTTCCGTATTGGTTTGGGGTTCCCTGAGTGGTTCAAAGGACAAACAATGTAGCACAAAGCGGTCGCAGCCCTAAAAGGCACTGGCAAAGTTGCAGCCGAAGCTGCAGAGAATTTTAAAATGAGCGGCTCCAAAGCAGTGACATAGCAATGTGGCAAGGAAACAACAGGCTTCATATGTGCATGAGGCCATAGAAGAAATAGGTACAAAGACCGATGGTCCGCCACTCAGAGAAATTACAGGGCTTGACAAGGCTGCGCAGACCCAGAGGGAGAGCTGGTCAACAACATAGCGTGGCTTAGTGAGCATAAGCTGGAGATGCTGCCAGACAAGGATAGGAAACTTAAAGAGAGTGAGCTAGCCTGCGGGAAGAAAGACAAGTAAGGCTACAAGCTGCCTCTGTAAACCGTGTACATGTGCGCAGCCGAATGAACCGCATCAGGGCAACGATAAATAGACTTCTTATTGGGGACAGTGTACGCACCCTGTTCCGAGAGCAAAGTTACAATCGCCTCCATCCTCATTGCGATTGGGATGGCAATCTCGACCCTGGAACATGCTCTGGCAGACGTGGGGACAAGTGAAGGGCCTAGCTGGTAAGGCAGGAGCTGCCCTACCAGGGATGCTCGACTCTATAGCATCATGGCTGCTCAAGTCAGCTGCAAAGTTCGGCGGGTTGGATGGCAGAGCATGTCTGGGCCGCATTCACCGCCCTGATGCTACGTGACCTACAACGTAGCAAGCTAAAGCACAACTAAGCCTACCGCTATTCCGCCCACCAAAAGGGTGGTATTTCCATCCTCATGTAGGTCAGTGGGTGTAGCATGAGCTGTGGCGTCCGGGCTGTCGGTACCCATATTATCTGACGGGTCCCGTTTTACAAAGCTTCTTCCTTTAGAAGGTGCAGCAGCCACGCTGACATCAATGTTGATGCTGCTGTTGCTCATTCGCGATTGTAATCAGGTTGTTGTGCCCTGTTATGTTTCCAGTGGCGAGTCTCGTGTTTAACGGAGCTATGTAAATGCAGGTTCCAAACACATAATCAACCTTTGACGAAGAGTTCTGTGGCAGATTTTGATACTTGCTGGTGGCCGAGGGAATGTCCTTAATATTAGCCTGCAACTGCGTCATTGATGCGCTACACAACCAGCCCTGTTTTGGCAGAAGAAAGAGGTATGTTGGTTAATGGAACGCAAGAGTGGTCATTAGGCGACAGTGCCAGTGGTGTTGACCATGGATATCCTATGCCAGCGCCGGGCTATCAACTAGTGTGAGTGGATGTCCTTCCCTTCTAGGTTTAAGTATTGTTGTTAATCATATGCAAAAGAGCAGTTATTATGTGACCATGCCTTGGAACGATTATGGTGGCATCCGAATATTTGACAAAACAAAGCTGTGTGGGAACACCGCACCAAGTATTTACACAGGGCTACCACCCCAACCGATAAGATGAGCTTCAAGAAGCAATACCTTTATAAAGAGATTGAAAAATATTGTGCTATGTACAAGTAATATAGGCTTGCAGTTAACTCAGTGGATGCAGTGGGCACTGTTTTAGCTACTCTTGGTATGTGTCTTGGTGCAGGTGGTATTATGTCTACAATAGTTGCCATTCCTATTGCCACAGTGTTGGGTGTGACTGGGACCACTTATGGGTTACATGGAATGGCTTGAAAGTTTATCAGTCGGCAAATGACCACCAAGGTTAACAAAAAACATGATCAGATCCGCGTTCTGGCACAGAGTATATTGAATATCATTGCTGGCATTGTATCGACAGCGCTGGAAGATGGAAATATCTCGGATCATGAGTTTTGATTCGTCTTAGCTGAGGTGACAAAATATACACAAATGAAGGGGATAATTAAGGCTAGATATGCAAAAGCATACCAGACTGTTTCAATCGATGAAAAAAAAGCACTGATCCAACGTAGGAATGTCGAAGCATTAGAAGACATCAGAACAGAACACCTGGATGATCTTGTCAGCGGTTGTGAGATACAGGCCAAGAGCTTGTGTAATTCTGTTGTGTAAAGTTTATTAGAGCTTGAACATGGTTATGAGCTTGCTGTGCCAGTACTCCTATTGTCTATACTACTCGAGCACATAGACAAGACTTGCCCGCAATCATTCTAAAGCGCGACAGCAGACCAAAGCGTGAGGACTTTTGGGAAATAAATTTTGAGAGGACGCTAAGTTTTAGAGGCAACGCTTGAAGGTCGATTGAGCGAATGACACATAGCGCTGGATAAGCCAGCAGACACTGGTCTGAACGTGGTTATCCACCACTCATGTTTGTATGTGTAGATTCATGTTGCATTTCAGAACCTACCGATCTCAGCCGGCATGACTCGGTTCTCGAACCTCCGGGTCTGAAGGGCGAAAGAGTTTGGTTGCTACAAGGGCAAGTGATAGGCTCCTTATCATATATCTTTGGCGGTGGCACCCTACCTGCATATTTTGGGGTTTTTTTTCTTTTGGGCAGGATTTTTCTATACAAGGGTTGAGAGATGGTAGGGGACAGTCGGCCGTCTGTAAAGTCGGCCATACTGCTGCTGAGGGATTTTTTTGCGATGATTGGACGGTGCCCCTCCAGTGCTTGTGTCCCAACTTAAAGAAATCCTTTTGTGTAATAGGGTTGTAAACCTAGCAGCTGTTACTGAAATACTTGCAATGCCATTGAGCGACAGGAGAATACGCATCCTATTATACTTTGTTGACTTGTAATTGCACGAGTAAGGCTTGATGTGTAAATATACTTTTCGTCGAGAAGTATGAATTCACGGGTTCTCTGGATATCTTCTTATTTAGCGCATCACAGCAGCCCGAAACCCTATACGACAGCTTTGCAAGTAGCGCTTCACAGCATCCAATACCACTTCCAGTTATCATTTGTGTCGGCAACATAATCCAGCTAATCAATGAGGACCAAAACACATTCTCCCAACCCTACCCGAAACCCTAGGGCCATTTTATTGTGGGTCCGCATCGTCCTGCTGCTACAGAGGGTACACGACTATTAGCATGTACTTACACCTTTACCACATGAGAAGCACACTTGATTTTCCGACTACGGTGAAGGCTAAATGCATAGATGTAGCGAGGATCAACCTCGCATCTATTTCCACAAGCAAGAGAAAAACCAGGCCATATCAATTTGCAGGTTGTCTAGATATTTTGATCATTAGCTTTTCGAACAGCAGGAAATGTTACGGCAATATTCATAGCAGTGGAAGCATTGGTTGCTTTCTGCCACGTCTAAAAACACTGGTGAAAAGTTTTAATCGTAATAAGCGTCGTCAACCAGTGTTGAGTGACGATCTTAAGCCCTTCAACTACCACACCTTCGCTTGTGTTGACAATTTTATTATTCCCGTACATGCTCTGAATTAATTCCCTGACCATATGTCGCCAAAACATTGCGTTCCCTAGATAAAAGGCAAGTATCTGCCTCATACTTGTAGGCAAGCCCCATTGTAATAGATGATGCCTAATCAGAAACCTCCATGTATGCTGACGATGCTGCATTGGTATGAATACCTCCGTTCTCAGAGATAAAAGACAATCAATATTCGGTCAACTCCATAATCATCGTCGTAGGGACCGAGTCGGAAGGCCAACTCCGTGCGACAAAGAAAAGATCGAAAGCCTGTAGTAGTTAACTGGTCCTCACCAGTGTGACCTGATATACATACGATAATTTTCATTTAACATTTAGACTAGAGGAATACGGAATCCGTATCTCAACCTGAAAGAAAAATAAAACACAGTCACAGTCACATCCCAGCAAGGACTAGTGTATCTCATGATTCATTCTTCATTACTAAGATTGCACAGTTTTATAGAGTCAAAACTTTGGTTCCTATACAAGGCGGTGAATGTTGTCACGTAACAAACCAATTAACTGAGAATATTAAAGCGAGATGGCGACCTGCTACTATGATTGCGCGGCCGAATTTCATCTCAAATATAGAATTATACTTGTAAACAGCTTGTACTCACTTTTTTAGCGGAACACAACATACAGTCATCACAAAAACATAATGACAGATATGTTTAATTATCTCTGTAAATGTAAAAAAAATGCAGCATTCATAAAACAATTTATTCTGCAATATTTTGTGCGCAACCATGCACATGAATCTAATATTACTAAATTTTCACAATCGTTTTTATAACAAAAATGATTATTCACTCACTCAGTTCAATCCATCATGCGTCAAAGCTTAGGAGCAATGGGTATTTGATGTATTCACTGACAACTCAGTTTCAAAGGGTGAGCAGCTGCGAGGAGCGTCTTCGATTTGGCACACTTACGTACGCGGAGAGGAACAGCACCGGTCTATTCCAGCTGATAAATTGTCCAGCAAGCCAGTCTAACATTAAGGCATTAAAGTTATTGTCCATGCTCTTCCTTTAATTGTTCGCAATAAATAACACGCGCATTTTATCTCTCTTCAGTAAGTTGAACCAGCGCGAATCCTTAACATAGATTTGCAAATCTGTTCACGTTGAATGGACAAGCCAGTGTCAGTGGCGGTATGCTTTTTATCGGTCTCATTGACCCAGAAAAAGTGTTTCATCTTTCACCGGTTGAAAGCATACTTATCTCAGTCAATACCTTCTGCAGACGGCGATACAACATTCCATGATGTGCTTGTATTTCGTAACCTGCGTACAAGAGTTACAGAACAGCATGCCTTATACGAATAATTGACCAAGAGTTTTGTAAATATGTTATGAAAGCACATAAAATACGTGACGTGCGTGCATAATATACCCAATATGAGTTCTGCCAAGGTAATGTTATCGTCATTCATAGAATGATGCGCATTATATTTTGTTTAAGTAGGTATATACGCCACAGTTTGGGTTTGGCGAAATAAGTCCTCCATATCAAGTGTCATTATCTGTATAATCACTACAGTGAGTCAGCGTGAGTGCAACATCAACATATTTGCATACATGCTGGTTCACTGATGTTGTGCAATGTAACTGTCCCAGGCAAGCTCTGAGCGATGAGTTTGGTATGCAACCTCACCATCCTATATAAGATGACTAGCGGCCTTGTTAAGTTACAATGCCTATCTAATCAATACTTCGGTCAGATTTCATATAAGCCAGGCTATGTTTGGGGTACAAACATAAGGTTACTAGTTGACGCTCTACTATGATATGCTGTAATTACACTGGGTCTCGGCATTATGACGTAGTGAACACTTTTGATGTCTGAATTGTGTGCAAAAATATTGATAATACCTTAAATGATCGCTTATATCCTGATTACATATGACTTATTTGACATCCCTTGTTCTACTGTTTACACTAAATTCCACTTGTTTTAGCCTTTTTACACCGTGCACCCATTAGATGATCAAATGGTATCACTTCATCTCGATGCTTGCTGGACTTGAGGTACTCTATTGTTAACAATAGCCTCGTGAAGCGCAAGAGTAGCAAGATATATCTTTCCTGATACGCTTGCTCGTTCTGATCTACGTCAGCCCATTGAGGGTGCAATGCTATCACTTGTATACGGAAGATTGGCAGCAGTAGGTTTAGTGTAACTTGATTGGAACATATGTTGATACGCCAACAAACCTAAGCCTAAAGCTCTTCTATCCAAATATTAGTTGTTTATGCTCTTATATTGGCCTGATATTGAGAGTGCGTCAGCGATCCAGACAGATCAGGGAAATAACTTTTCATAACTTAGCTGAAGAGCAACTGTGCATATGCGTGATGGGAAGATAACTATTATAGATGTAACCATGGATACTCCGGTAGTGTACAATTTGATTTAGAGGCACAGTAAGTAATACATGACAGGGCTCGTAGCTAGAGAGTTATATTTGTTACGGATGACAAACGAGCGTCCTTCATCATTGCAGATAACTTCCAGTGGCATAATCAATGATACCTTGTTATGATAAATAAACCGATGGAAAGTAACATAATATCGGGATATTTCATATAGAAATTGCCACTGCTACGTGCTGCGGAATAATATTGTGTTCTATAGTTTTGGTGAGCTGATGTTCATGTCAGCAACCTGACCCTTTATATTGTCATCACATGTGCGATGATGAAAATGAAGCTCATTGTGGCTACCTATAAGGCTTTATTGCTCATGCCTGGGTTCATTGTCAAATCAACAAAAAATGGAT
>CM067356.1:53044101-53121601 GCA_034190875.2 Urechis unicinctus | reverse complement strand
AGACGTTATTTGTCAGGGGTATCTCACAGTTTGATTACCTGGACGGACCTTATTGTCACAGCTTGTGGCCCCCATAGCAAATGACATTGCTGACATAATCAACTAACGATTCTAGGTCAAGTTATCTACCTATACGCACGAAAGCTGCTTGATGATAGTTTATACATGCTGAATGCATGATGCATAATTACCATGTCACATGTTCGGGAAGTATGGGCGATGTAAGAATATTATCGCAAATAAAACAATTTTGTTCCGTCACAAACCATTATATAACTGCAGCACTGAAAGGTTAATATAGTTTTTCTACACGTTTTTACGCTTTTTAATGTTGCTCAGAAACCATAGGGAAGTCAACAAGTCGTGCATTATTCGTTCATCAATCCAGAGTGTATTGTGTTATCTTTTTTATACAGCACTTTCCATTTCATTTACTACACACACGGCGACCCAGGGCGTTTCAGGGGTGCCACTTACTGTGTTTGTCTTGTTTGGTTGCTTTCCAATGTCACGCTCTCCGTTTGCTATACCTCAACCATTATGTTTATTACTGCTTAACCATTAATACAATGCGCAACGTATATACTGGTAATTGTTGGTGAGGGAGTAAAAGATCGCTTTGTGGAAGATACGAGGATAATTCTCCGAGTTCTCCGAATGTCGTATTGGTGACGTTCTCTAACTATTTTGGTAATTTGATTTCTTAAACTCTGAGTATTGTTTTGTTTTAATACAAGTAATTGGACACGGTGCAAATTGCGTAACAACAACAAACATCAATACTCTCGTGCAAATAAACAAAGCCATGTAATTCGGAGTTTGTCGTGTTCAAAATAGCTCATGTTGTGTTGGCCACATTATCCAACTGCATTCGTGAACTGGACGTAAAATATCAGGTCAGTGCAAAAAGCACTTTTTTTAAATTCAATAGCACATTTTTTGGTTCTGTCATGTAGGTAAATGATCGATCGTTTCTGTGCGATCACTTGGTTCTGTAATGCAGACAACGGGCATGATGCCAAGTAGCAAATATTCACATGCCGTATCATAGCTGAATTGTACTTTGAGGGACTGAATGTTTGCCATAACACATATAGATCCAGTACCTGGTTTATTAATCGGGATGGGTAGCAGCATTCCTATTTCGACGTACATCATCATCATCATCATCATCATCATCATCATCATCATCATCATCATCAACAACACCAACAACATTATCATCATCATCATCATCATCAACAACAACAACAACAACATCATCATCATCATCATCATCATCATCATCATCATCAACAACAACAACATTATCATCATCATCATCAACAACAACAACATCATCATCATCATTATCATCACTAACATCAAAATAACAAAATAACAATAATCATTATGTCAGTAGTTCAAGTCAATCGGCATTGTATATAGTTTTCGTATATTCTCTCGTGTGAAAATGTCTTAATTTAGCTGCGTCGTTTGTTTGGCATTGTTGTTGAGTCGTAGAATTTCTAAAAGGAATCGATTATGCAGCTGTTCTGTTGGTACATTATGGTGCACAGAAAAAAATTATGCTGAATGACATCATTAGTTGAACGAATTACTGAGCGATTCATGGAACATATTACAACATTTGCAAACCATTTCAGCAAATTGCC
Source organism: Urechis unicinctus (assembly GCA_034190875.2). Taxonomy (NCBI): domain Eukaryota; kingdom Metazoa; phylum Annelida; class Polychaeta; order Xenopneusta; family Urechidae; genus Urechis; species Urechis unicinctus. The sequence goes on along the minus strand of CM067356.1, from coordinate 53,119,946 downwards.
TTAGAGCTTACAATCCTGGCAGCCGAAACAGCACGACATCATTTGAATGACCAGTTATATCAGGCAAGATGCTTAGCCATCAGCGTCATGCCACGCCCGTAAATCGTGTTGGTGTCCACTGGTTGGATCTGCGTAGGTCCCGTTCTGTGCCTCAGGAATAGACACGGGCCAATCATCCAAAAACATAGACTTATCGCACATGTGAGCAAACTTTAATTTCTTGTAGCACTGAGTTTCCTCGTAACATACGTTTATGATATCCATACGACAACCCAAGAGTGCAACGTGTCCTCGACATGACGTTAGACATCGGCGGGGCTTTAAAGCTGCTAAGAATAGTAATATTGCCTATGACATGGTTATCTCCAGTTAATTCTCATCGGGAGAAACCGTCGGCATCTGAACGGTTTTGTCCCATACAATTTTGGCTACCTCTGACAGATGTTCAATAGTTTGGACACAATTTGCCTCGACTGTGCATTCGGGAAACCAACAGCCCAACTGTCAGAAATGAATATTCGATTCAGTTATCGGACATTTGCCGTAACCAAAATACTCTAGTCGGAAGCAATCTATATAATGATATACACCCGTGTCACCGATGTAAGTAGGATTAGTAAGGTCCAGCTGTTTTAGATTGCTCGGAGCAAATATGTAGGTACCACACCATGGGTCGATAAGTGAAAATAGAGTGTGTCGGTTTTGTAAAGTACTATGCAATGAAAATATCTGTTCGACCCACAACACCAACATTCACCTTGATAGTCTCATGGACCTTATTATGTTTCCATTGACCATCACCAGTGATTATGTGCCATTGTCGATGAGCCTTTTGCCAAGTTAAGTCAACACTTGATCCATGTAGGCTTTGATTCTTAGTTTGCACTAGGTAGTTTGATTAATCAAGTCGCAGGTGTGCACTTACTTTTACAGCCCATCATTAATCTCTGATGACGTCATAACAGCTATTATTACGTCTACTATAGTAGCCATTATGAACTATCTAACGCAGGGATTTATATGAGGAACAATATTTAATCAATGAGACCGCAATACAGTGGCAATAGTGGCCTACACTTACAGCCATGAGCGAATGCGGTGTCTACAATATGCAAAAGCGTTATTTCAAGAGAAAAAAACAGACATGTGGGTTTGATATAACCAACAGGAATTGCTATATCTTTCGATTTTTTTTTCATGAGTATGATTGACAATACACATCGATATAATTGATTGCATGCCTTGATTGTGTATATTGACAAATCAAAAGAATGATAGATGACTTGGACCAAGAAAACCATCACGTTATACACTGCAAGGTAGCTTTGTGATGCTCTGGCACAACTTGAAAGTTGATTACATTCACCGCATATCGGGCCAGTGGTTAAACCACTGAGTATATTTGATAACATAATACAACGATCGGCCTCATGCATAGAGTAATATTTTAGAACTATACGAATACAAATATGCAATAATGTGCAGGTGTGCATGAGCTATACAAATTGTCACACAATGGGTAAGTATTTAATTATGAAAAACATCATTGCACCTCTTTCATTTGAGATTTTCTTTTCTAAGCTGCTTACAACTGTTCTTGCATGCACGCCAGAGAGTGTCAATTGTCCCTTTAGGACACACTACGGTTCATATATACGTGTAATGGATTTTATCATTACTTATTGGGTACTTATTCGGGCTCAAAATAAACTTATTTGACTAATGTCTGGAGTTTGCATTGGAAAACACCCAAATTAGGCTGCAATTTGCGATGCGACCAGTAGTACGGGTTGAGGGCACCCTCATTGACTCATTGATCTCAGACGTGCCATTTTGGAGGGGCACATCAACATTGCTCAAGCCAACCCAAAACGACTTTCTTTGTATTTGTTTCCAATGTAAACGAACTTTATCAATGTGCGATTTGCCTTAATTTCGACGTTGCCCCACATGAAGAACGCAAACCTTGGCGCGTTTTTATTGACAATAAAGTCAAGCAAATGAGGTCGCGAGAATCAATCACTCTCATGTCAGCTGACTTCACGTGCACGTCATTCGAGGGAGAAACAACCGTTATTTATATTATTAAATTCATAAAGGAACAGGCTTAGTGTAATCTCCCTGGCATGATTTAAAATTACATAGTACCCTCGCCGAATATACAAAAGTTTTCGGGGAAATCTAATGCCATCTTCAATGACTGTGCGGTAAATATGAATATTTAAACCATAATACACTTACCAAACAAGAGAAACAGAGATATAGATAGATATATAGATAGAGAGATATATATATATAGAGAGAGAGATATATATAGAGATATATATATATATAGAGAGATATATATATATATAGAGACAGAGAGATATAGAGAGAGATAGATATATAGAGAGAGACAGAGAGGCAGAGAGAGAGGTACCGAGAGAGAGAGATAGGATAGAGAGAGAGAAAGAGAGACATAGATATAGAGATATAGATATATATATATATATAGATATATATATATATATATATATATATATATATATATATATATATATATATATATATATATATATATATATATATATATATATATATATATATATATATATATGTATATAAATATTACGAAACTGAAGTCAGGTATCCCATATATCTATATGTACCGATTCAACTTTATAAGATTTCATTATATATGACCATTTACATGATGTACATGTTTTTTTAACGAAATGAAGTATCGAACAAAGGATATTTGACAACATTTATACATGTTTATATATATATAAATATATCGATATATAATATATATATATTTATATATGCATATATATATATAAATATATATATATATATATATATATATATATATATATATATATATATATATATATATATAATATATATATATATTACTCTCGATATATATATATATATATATATATATATATATATATATATATATATAAATATATACATATATATATGTGTTTGTATGTGTGTGTGTGTGTGTGTGTGTGTATGTGTGTGTTATGTGTTTGTGTGTGTGTGTGTGTGTGTGTGTGTGGGAAATAAACGACAACTATCAATCATTGGTGAAAATTTAAGTGGATAGTATGTTGTTGTTTTAAATGTGATAGTTTTAATTCAGTTATACGTCTTTACTACTCTATATCATTCATATTCATAGGCATATAACAACGCCATGAATGTCTTCCAGTCGCTTTATTGCGTCCTAGATCCCTAGACCCACAGAGCACGACGACGGTTAGTGTTTTACCCGACATAATACAGAGTCTTCAATCTGTTAATCATCGACTAGTAGCAAGATGCAACAATCTAGAAGCAATTTGATAAAAAAACACCCGTCTCTGGTATTCAACTAGATATCAATGGCAGTATATATGTGTTACTTCCAGCAATGTGACAGCTTCATAATGACCAGAGAGCGGCATCAAAGTGAACTTGCATTTGATGGGTGATAGCAATATAGGCTACATTCTCTTCAAGTGTTTCCAGAGAGTTTGTGATGCATTGCCCTAACGCGTTATAGCGAGAATGGAAAGTCATTTATGCAATGATAAATCAAATCATGTTTTCTCACATGTTGCCTTCCTCGAGATACCCATACAATATTTACAACATGATGCTCAATTATCTATCTATCGACTTGATAGTCTAACCAATCTACTGATCTTATACGCTTATCATTCATGGAATGTACGCTCCTAATCGCTTCATTGTGCTAATCATATGCAATTGATGCTTAATTGTTGTAGACAAGGGGCAAACAAAAAGTAATCTGGACAAACTAATGCAACGCAAATTCGATATATCGGATTTCCTGATTGGGTGAGTAATCGTGTCTTTTTTTGGAAATTCGGCGAATATATATATTCTTATGCTCAGAATGTTACCTTGTGCGACGCATGAAACCAAAAAGATGAAAACATTGCATTCACTGGATCTGTCGCAAACACATATGTCGGACCCATATATATGCATATATATATATGCATATATATATATATATATAGATATATATATATATATATATATATATATATATAGATATATATATATAGAGATATATATAATATATATATATAAGAGATATATATAAATATATATATATAGAGTATATATCTCTATATCTATATATATATATATATATATATATATATATATATATATATATATTTATATATATATATATAGATTATATATATTTATATATATATATATATATATATATATATATATATATATATATATATATATATATATAAATATGTATATCTAAATACGCTACAGCCTTACGTATATATATATAGCACTCGACAGGTTTCTTTGTCGTTGTAATTAGACGCAGCGCCAAGTAATGACCACTTTATCTTTATATAAGTCACATTCGTCGGATAAATCATAGTCAGTGTTACAACTGAGTTGCAATGAATGTACACAGCTAAAACATATTTGTCATACAATATGCCATCGCGAATGGCACACATTAATATCCTCATCACTTCATCATGTTACATGTGTCTATGTAGCTACTAATCAACATTGTTATTTTACATGTGTATCAGGTATACAACAAACAGACCGCTATTTCTATGGTGCTAGAGACTCTGGGCAGAAGATAAGAGTTCCTTTACCAGTCTGTGCTGTTACAATAATGAATGAAACATGATGCTCAAAAAGTCAAACCTTACAGAACTAGATCCTGCCCAAAAACAAAAAATAAAAGATGCATGTAGAATGCCCCCGCCAAAGATATATGGTAAGGAACGTATCAATTATCACCGCCCATTGTGTTTAGATAATCCCTTCTTTGTTACTTTTTCCTTTTTTTAATTTGCACCCCTTCTTTGTCTTAGTGGTGGTTTTAAACCTGCACGGATTACTTTACACCTGTCAACTTATATATTGTATTTGCATCTGGCTTGTCGGATAGGTGGACTTTTTCGCACACCTCGGTGTTGAAAACTCTCTATGCCTATGTATTCGCAGAGTGTAATGTTGGACAAAGAAGGCGGTGATGACGCATTAAGACCAAACTTTAACAGCACAGTATCCCATTTCGAGATTAGATTCTGTATGGTAAACCATGACCAAACACATTAAACGCGCTCATGTACCCAAAACACTAGCACTCAAACAAACCGGTGTAAACCCTGCAAATCCCAATTCTTGGAAGAAGATATACGCTCTAGAAGAGAAGAAGTCTTTTAGGGAAAAACGGGACAAAACCACCATGCCCACGTTCATGGGCTAAAGTACATGCCCATAAGGCCCAGCTTGCTGAGACTCAGCAGCCTATACCAGCCGTTGAGTTGGAAAAGGTAGATAATACAGCAGTGGGAAGAATGTTTTCATGGCCCAGGCGCCACAATTCACGATATTGTAGACCTCTAGAGGATAGTAAAACGTGCCATCGTCTTGAAAGACATTGCATACGAAAACATCTACAATAGCGGAAACTACCAGTGCAGCCTGTGGTGGCCAATAGAGTTCATCGCCCGCAATGGCCGTGCCTGGTCAAAGGACGTACAATTCCCGGGCTCCAGGCAGGTTGATATTTATGAGGGAGACATCTGGCAGGCCATTCAACAGGCCACGAAAGACCAGCCAATTGCAATTTGGCCACTGAATTGCGGCCACAAACAGCTAAATGAGAACCAGTTCCTACTCTAGGACGGCAGAACCTGCAGAACGTTGGATCACTATAAGACACTGGATCATTATAAGGTCTGCACTCAGCTAGGTGAGGCAGCCCTAGCTCATGCGGCAAGCATTATAGCAAAGGAGAAGAACGGCGGGCGGCCCACTCCAGTCCGCCTCCGGAATGACGTTCAAAGGGCCTGTGTCGAACACAAACATGGTTGGCTGTGGAACATATGACACCAAGGACGTTGTGAGCCTCTACATGAAGAGCTGCTACCCAGCCAGCATACAATGCCACGGCGAGGCGGGACCCTACTTGAAAGGGCTTGGCCATCCCACCGCATTACACGCGTAGCCATCAATGGCCCGCTGCCACATGACATCAGTACCGGATTTGCCAAAGTCCAGAATTGAGAGTTCAGGGCGTGTGTGCTACCGGTAATCTCGGATTGGTTTGTCACGCTCTTCACCGAGCAGGGTTGAGCACCCACTGTGTAACTGGCCTACCTGGTCTAGTCAGGTCTCCTTGTCCACCTACTTGTGCGAAAGGCAAACAACAGGAGGTGTAACTTCCACAAGACCACGACGAGAGCTGTAGCAAGGCGAATTGTAAAACTCTAACTAGTAGACTTGTGACCGACAGCGGCGAGCTACATTATCAGAGATACCCTACAGAGTGGCACCCTGGTGGGAGCGCCGCAGAAGTGTCGCTGGGCCACATCCTCACCTACTGCGATGGAATGCAGGCACAACACACGCACCTGTGCGCAAGTATGCTGGCCCTATGCCCAAATTAACTTGGTTACAATGCTTCAGCTCTTCATGCATGATTAGGCGAAGTGCATGGCCACTGACAGCATCTATGTGCGCCGGGCAGCTCTCCACAAACTTTTCACTGTAGAGGCCAACATAGACCCGCGCTGCTGTAGCTGTCATAGCGAGATAAAGGGTGAACGGTTTAACTGGCCAGAATAGTACGCCGCGTACTTGCCCACACAAAGCACAGGCACGCACCTGAGCTCACGGGGAAGAAATGCATCTAAAGTATTGTCATCTTGGACGAGGCCTGCACAGTACCACGCGCGAACTTGCAAATCTTCTTGGGGTGGTGTTCTGGTCCCCTGCTGTGGCGACCAGGGTCAGCCATCATCAATTAAAGGAGACCTGCCACATGAGAAAAAAGGCGAACAACGGGGAGGTCACCCTCCAATACAGGGCAAAGGACAACCCTCTTAAGCCTGACTTGGATTGGTTCGTGGACCCCTCAAGACCCCATACTTACCCTCCGCAGAAGGTCCGTAACAAGGCATTGAAGCTGCTACAGCGGAAACACAAGTCTAGCTATGCAGACTCGTCGGTGCCTCTACCATACCACCTAAATGACACTCGGAACAAAATATCAAGGTACCGATACCGAACAGGCTGTACTGAAGTACCTTATCTAATTGACATCCTCGAGGTGTCCATTGGGGCTGCAGAGACTGCAATCAAAACAAATGGCTAGCGACTTGGCAATGTCCGGCCTTCAGGCTGTCATGAGGGAGAAACAAGTGATCGGCTTGGTGAACCTCATTAGCCCAGACACATCAAATTATGGCCTGGTAATGTGTTTCGGGATAGGCGGGTAGTTTTGCCATATAGCTTGCTTGGTAAGCCAACCCCGGCATACTTCCTAAGAAACCCTCGCGGCTACTGCAAGCTTCTTGATAGCAGTAATGCCTTACCAATGCCCTTGCGACTATAGTAGATGGTTTGCATGCGGCAAGTCATGAGCTCCATTGTTATATGCAAGTATGTTAAAGAGCACGAGTCTCCGAATAATACGTACAAATCACTGCTGGCCTGCGCCAATACGATTGGTCTATTTAGCAAGCCTGAGGGCGACCAGGCCAGTCGCAGCCATGACAAGGATAATGAACGTCATCTCATGTCCCATTTGGTCATTTGAGGGTCCATAGAAGTCTGAAAGTTTGAGCTCCAGAGTCCAGATGATCCCTTGTTTAATGGCATGTCCTTTTGTGGCTATGTCGGCAATAGCCATGCCCAGGTCACGTGGCGTGAAGTCAAGTTTGGGGGTTGCCCCACCCAGAGCCATCTCACCGAGCTTGGCGTAACCTATAGATATACCAGAAACAACTGCACGGTTGTACAGCAAATTTGACAAACATTTTTCTATCAGTACTTGGTGGGCTCCGTTAATTGTACGACCTGGCTTGGTCGACTTTTGCGAACAATAGCGGCAAGGAACAGGCTAAAGGCGTTGTGTGCTTTCGAATAAAACTTGTACCACCATGCTAGTCTAAACAATCCGACGCAACCGGAAGCATAGGGCGCCCATGTAGCTGTCAGTCAAAAACGATGTGGCCTTTCCACAACCGTGGGATTAGGCTTTCATACCACAGCGATTTCCTCGTCTCTAGCCGATGTAATCGTGACCTTGGCCTCAAAGAGCTCTCTCAGAAGCTTATTCTGATTGGCTTTTTTTGGTGGTGCGAGGCCATTTCGCCATCCAGCAACCAGTTCTTGTGGGTTCACTAGTCACCCTCTCCATTGACGTTGCCTCCGCCAACATCTGTTGATTCGTTGTCTCTGCTGCCAGTGGCGTCGTTGTCTCTGATGACATGCTAGCTTACTAAACTTGCTTGTCCAAACTGACAGTGCTTGGCAAGTTAGTGGAGCTTAGCACATGTCATAGCAGTGATAAAACTCGCAAGTAACACTGCTTATCGCGTGTGAAACCAACGGGTCGGCCTCAAGGTCTGTAATTAGCTTTGGCTTGTGTTCTAGAGGGATCGGAAGAAACATACAAGCCACACATAACAGCAGCAAGCCTATCTCTCTAAAGAGTACATTTTGAGGCCGCTCTGAGTTTGTCAGCTGGGGCCGAAACTCAGCGTCCAGAGGACACTCTGCAAGGAGTTGATCAAAGATGCTATCACGATCAATATTCCGGGTTGTTTCTAATATATACTGCCTGAGTCTAATATATTGTGTCTTTATCAAAATACTACCCAGTTAATAATATCTATCCTGGTATCCTGAAGTCCTAACAATGATAGAGCTGATGTCCTGCTGGTCAGGAGCAAGATAGTTTCAATCACGGACAACGGCATATGCGGAAGGTTGATCAGTCTTCCACAGCAGTTTTGTGCGCTTGTTCTATGCTAGTAGCTGGCATACTGCAGCACGTTCCTCCCTCGTCGGTAAAACATCATTCTCACACAGGACGTCTTCAAAGGAGTCACAGTCCTGCAGTAGAGAGTTGTACTTTTCATTGAGGACCCACACACTTGGCTGCACATGCCATCCGCTTAATGGCTAGTTTAGATTGCGTCTTTCTTCTTATTTAGGGCCTTTGATGCCGAGCAGTCATCAATAATGTACAGGGTAGTCTCGCCCTTACACATATGGCAGAAAGTCCTCAAGTAGTCATGGAGCCGCTCGCCTGGATTGTAGGGCAGAGGATCACAATATGCTCAAATGCACCGAAAAAGGGCAACGCAGGTTCTTCAAGTAGGTCGACCATGATGATGATTTTTCTGCATCCAGTGCCCACAGACAATAGGCGACCCGGGACAATCTGAAATTTGTAAATAAGTTGCAATGACTAGTTAAAGTTAATCCATTACAAAATACATAAAGACGTTCAATGCACCAGCCGCCTTTGCTTCAATATAAGCCTGAAACAGCTTTTGGGCTTTGAAGGATGTACCTGTACCTGGTATCACTAAGGGGGTCTGCGCCTGCGCAACAACAATAGCCCAGACACAGGTTTGAATATTGTCGTTAGGCCGTGAGACACCTGGAGCTGTGAACCCCTCAGATTTTTCCTGTTTGTTAAGTACTCAAGACAGTACTTGCACCTGCATCTTGCTTTATGTAATCACCATGTAGCGAGCCACCCTGGAAAACGACTCCGTTGGTTGGTTTTGTAAGCACATGTCTTCCTGTGTCGCACGTGTTGGGATCTTCGTAATGTTTCATCTCTGTTTCAGGGTCAGTGAAGTAAATTCGCCCAAAACCATGATTACCACCTTTTATTCTCCAATCAGTAGTTTAAATAACATGATCAGATATGCGTTCTAGCGCCGATCAAATGAAATGCAATAGCCGACATTGTATCGGATCATTAGTTTCAATTCGTCTTAGCTTGGGTCACAAAATTCAACCAATCAATGAAAACAATTCACTGATCCAACGTGAGAACGAAGCATTAGAAGAAAACAATTGGGTGCTGCTGGTTCTAGATCAGTGATAATGTGAACGATATCGACCCACCTCAAAACAAAGAATGATTACATTGGACGGAAATTCTTAGCACTGTCTATACCAAGCCTTTTGGCCTATTGAATAAACGATGGTGTTAGGTATAGAAATTCACACCGAAGTGCGTATTGCTGAGCTAGAAGGTTGCGTAAAAGAGTTAATGTTCGATGTAGTTTATCTGAGAGAGGAGAAAATAGATTAAGAGATCGAGCTAATGGATGTTGAGACGAAGAACGATGACCTTGTGGAATTGAAAGCCATTGTGAGAGGTCTACGAACGATGACCTTATGGATCAAATAAAACACCATGAGGAGCTTGTCGGCGTGTGTGAGATACAGGCCACGAGCTTGTGAAATGTTATTGTGTAAAGGGTAATGGAGCTGAAACACGTTTCTGAGCTTGTGCCAGTACCCTCATTGTCTACACCACTCGAGCGCATGGGCAAGGCTTGTCGGAAAACATTCCAAAGCGCTTCAGCATCCCGAAGAGTGACAACTTTACGAAAAATAATGTTTGAGAGCGGGTTGAGTTTTGGTGTCAATGCTTCAAGGTCGTTTGAGCGAATGACACAGCGCTGGATTAGCCAGCTGATACTGGTCTGAACGTGGCTATCAACCACTCACGTTTGTAAGCGTCGGCTCGTGTGGCATTCTGTCTGAACTCGCTACTAGTGATGCGCTCCTTACCGTATATCTTTGGCGGGGTCACTCTACCTGCAGCTTTTATATTTTGGTTTTGAGCAGGGTTTTGCTCTGTAAAGGTTGTGAGATGGTGGGAGACAGTCGGCCGTTGGTATGATCGGCCATACTGCTGATGTGGGAGATGTTTACGAAGATTGGACAGTGCCCCTCTAGTGCTTGTATCCTAACTTAAGAGAATCCTGTTGAGTAACATGATTGCAAACCTAGCAGCTGTTACTGAAATACTTGCTATGCCATTAAGCCATATTGACTCGCAAAGATACGCCCCCAATTATACTTCGTTAACTTGTACTTACCCGAGTTACGCTTACACAATTAATTTCTTTATGATAGCTTTTAAAAGACTAGACGTTATGCCCGTGAAGTCAGTTAACTGTATCGATGTTATTAAAACATAAAGTACTTTATGCAAATATTTTGAACATCTCTTTTCGTTATGTTATCCCGACAAAAAAAAAATCAGTATTATTCTCAGTTGTTCCAAATTGTAGCCCGAGTCTTGAACAAATTCTAGATAGTTAATGGCGCTTAATCAAATTCATAGATTACCCGCATTTACATTTAAAATACAAAGATTGCAAAAGGGATCACACACAATACCAAAGAGATATCATTCAATTACATATATTCGCAAAATGCATTAAAAGTAGCATATCGTGCCCATTGTGAAATGAGCATTCATTAAATGATTGACATCATAAACTGCATTTAACACCGCATGACGTGTTATCGATTTTATATTAATAAACTACACGTTCCATCCTACCATTCTCTCAGCATTCAGACACTATCTTAAGGTGAAGTGATGCGTCACAATTTAATAGATGATGTATCTTCTCACATATGTCCCTCTTGATAATGTACGCCGAATAATTACAGGATACCGCAATCTGAATAGCCAGCCATATAAATACCATTTTCCTTCTCGTTAATACGGACTGTTTCTAGGAAGTACTTCAGCTTAATAATTGCGACAATGGACATTAATTGCTAACTTATTACTTCTCTTTTATCAAGTCTAGGCAGTAGCATGGCGCAAATAAAGAATGTGCTGCTTGCCTACAAAACAAAGTTCTGTTCCGAGGAATGTCAGCCATAATGATCCGCTGTGAAACATGTGACAACTCATCCCTCTTAAGTAAAATGTCAGCTGTTTTGGCTGCTGCCATAGCTGACGAAAGCTTCGGCCTGGTTTATTGTATTGTTTTTTCCCCGACGGTGATTTATACATTGCCAAGTCGCTAGCCATCCTATCAAGCAGAGGTCATTGCACATAATGACCCATACAGAGTCATAACTAAAAAACAATTGGTATTTAAACAGATAACTCTCTGGTTTGCAATACTTTGGTGGTTATTGGGAGAGGTCATTATTGAAAGTGTCAGTGGGTCCTAAGCAGAACAGAAAGATGTGAAGGGGCATTAAGTATTGTGCAAACATATGTAAGTCTGAGGGAAGGATACCAAGCCATTGTGCACAAGCCTGCCTTGGTTGCGCAAAGGCAACAACAGCTTTCAGACACAGACCAAAGATACAGGCGTCGATTCCGCCATTATATCACCGATGAAGACTGATACAAGACAAGCATTACTCGGAATGTATATATATATATATATATATATATATATATATATATATATATATATATATATATATATATATATATATATATATATATATATATATATATATATATATATATATATATATATATATATATATATATATATATATATATATATATATATATATAATATATTAGATAAGAACGTTTGTTTAATACAAAACAATATACAAACAGGTCATTGCAAGATGGATGAACAACTGCTTCCGGTGCTAGGGAGCATTAATTATGTGTAAGACATAGGAGCTAGGGGATCGTTCATTCATTATTATCTATCTCCTCCCAAGTCGAGACTGCGGAGTGGTTGTAGACTGATAGACTGTCCATGTCACCCCATGTTGTAGTCCAGGTGCCACTTTGGTGGTTTAATGGCTCTACTTGGTCTGGTGGTTGGTGGTGTTGACGGTGGTGCCGGCGCCGGCGTTTGGGGTGCAGTCCGGCTGTCGGGTGGCAGCATGGGTCCAGCCGGCACGACTGATTGATCCGCTACAGCGGGCGTCGGGACCGTCACCGGTCGGCCGACTGCCGGCGATGGTTCTACCGGTGTCAAGGTAACCGGCACCGCTTTGGTTGGTGTGGTGGCAACCAAGCGTCTCGGTGCCGGTGGCGCCAATAGGCCGTCTGAAGTGTGGTGACGCTCGTTTATTTCCGTCATCGGTGTGAATCTGCGAAGGAATTTCCTGTTACGGATTGTGACGCGCCTTGATCCGTCCACTCTGATTACATGTTGGTCATGTTGGCGGACCTCTATGACCTCTCCAGTCCTGTCCCATTTCAGAGGGTCTGATTCCGATTCGACACTGACTCCGACGATCAGGGGTGGCAATTTCCTGGTGTGTCGGCCCACGTGTCCGCCATCACCACATGACGTTTGCGTAGGGCGTCCTCGCGAGCCCTGAGTGTGTCACACCATGTGGGATGTGGTCGGTATTTCCCCGGCAGGAAGGGAACAAAGTCCTTGATTGGTCTGCCGAAGACACACATCGCTGGTGACATCCGAGTGTCTGGGTCCGGTGCATTCCTGTACTGGAGAATGGCTCTCTGAGCGGCGTCGGTGTCCAGGTCACCCCGCGGGCCAGTATTATTAACGATGATGCGTTTCATTGTCTTGACGCCAATCTCAGCGCGGCAGTTACTATGGGGGAAGGCCACCGATGATAGCCTGTGACGGACTCCCCAGGTATCCAGGAATGCTCTGGTGACGGTCGAGGTGAATTCTGGACCTCCATCCGAGGCCATCTCCTCCGGGATTCCGTATGTGACGAATGCCCTGCGGAGGCTGTCCACCAGTCCGGTTGCGCCTCCAGGTGTCATGGTTACGGTGGGCCAGTTAGAGTATCGGTCCACGACCACCAGGTAGTGTGCCCCCTTGTGAGTGAAGAAGTCCGCACACACGGCCTGAAACGGGTAGACTGCCATTGTCGGAGGTGTGGGTGGTCCACTCGGCTGGGATGGCGCCATTCTGTGGCAGTGTTCACAGCCCTGGCGCGTTGCCGTGATGTCCGATGATATGCCGGGCCAAAACACGGAACACTCTGCGCGAGCTGTCATCCTGGTGGGCTGAATGGAGGGCTCGCAGGACGTCCTCTCTCAGAGCAGGGGGTATGATAATGCGGTCTTTGTAGGTGATGACCCCGTCAGATTCGCGTAGCTCTCCACGGAATCTGTGGTATTCTGCAAGCTGTGCTGGCATGTCTTCTCGGGTTTCTCTCTATAATATCACGCAGGAGATTCATGCTGACGTCGCTCGCTGTCGCCTCGCGCATCCGGTCCCATGTCACTGAACGGAGGGTGTCCAGGGCCGCCATGGCTGTGCACTCCGGTTCCGGCTCGGGCTCTCTGGTGCGGATACCCATCAGTGGCGAGTAGGCCACTGGTATGACGTCACATGCGGATGTAGCGTCGTCTGGCAGTGTGAGCTTGTCGGGTGGGTTTGGTCCGGTTGGGTGGCGTGATACGGCGTCGGCGGCCTTATTACGTATCCCTGGTACGTGGACAACCTTGAAGCGGTACCGCAGCGTTTGGTATGTCATCGAGGGATCGGTCGCTCAGCAGTTTAAGTAGCGGCTTGTGGTCTACTGCTATTATCAGGTCGTTGCATCCAAGTACAAAGTATCTCGCCTTGTCTAGTGAGTCTGCTACAGCAAGTGCCTCACCCTCGATGGGTGCATATCTGGACTCCGCCGGGTGGGTGAATCGACTTCCCACCAGGGTGACTTTCCACCCCTCAGGACAGCATAGGGGGGTCATCTTCTTACATTGGCAGTGCTTCTGTAGGAGCCAAAACCCGATACCTTCCTTCGACCAATCGGTGGCGAGGCATGTCGGTTTAGATCTGTCAAAGATGCGTACTCCATTCTCTATTTCCGATATGATAGTTGCCTTAGATGTGACGAATGCGGCGTCGAGTTCCGAATCCCATTTGAATGTCTCGCTCGGCTTGAGCAGCTGTCGGAATGGTTGCATTACGTCGGCCATGCTGAATGCGTATGCGACTTGGTTCACCAATCCGAACCAAGATCTGGCATCGCAAATGTTTTTCGGGATGGGAAAGTCTCTGATCGCGATCAGGTACTTGTCACATGGTTTCACCCTATCCATGGAGATGGTGAAACCGGCGAAGTCCACGGAAGGTCTGCTGAAGATGAACTTCTCGGGATTCAGGGTGATCCCATTCTTCCCACATATGTCTAGCCATTCTGCTGCTTGGACGAAGCTCTCTGCTATGGTGTCGGACCATAAGAGTGTGTCGTCAATACATTTGGTTTTATTGGGTATGTCGGCCACTATCTCGTCGTAGCGCCGTGAGTATCCGTCCCCCGAAGCTATGTATCCCTGTGGGGCTGTTCGGTAACGGTAGCGTCCCCATGGGGTTATGAAGGTGGTGTAGTGACGGTCCTCCTCGCAGAGAGGGACGCTGTGATAGCCATTCCATGCGTCGAACACTGTTTTGCGTTTGTTGTCCGGTACGCATCTGGCCTGATGAAATGGCGACTGAGTGTGGTGTGTTTCTCTAGTAGCGTGTGCGTTCAGTGACTGAAAGTCGACCGTGCGACGTGGCTTGCCTGATTTCTTCGCACATACCACCATCCTGTGACACCATGTAGTAGGTGTTCCCACTGGTACAATCTCAAGCACTCCCATTCTTACGTCCTGGTCAAGCCCGGCCTTTACCTCGGCCTGCCAGTGAGTGGCCACTGGTATGGGCTTGTGGACTGCCACCGGAGTAGCATTGGGGTCGATGTCGAGGCGCAGCGGCGGTCCTGACATCATCGGTAGGGGTTGGTGGGTGCATGTGTTGAACGTGCTGTCCGCGTAATGCTTGAGCAGGAACTGCTGGAGCGCCGGGACATTGTCCTCGGTCGCTGGTAATGGTAGCTTGGTAGGGATCGGTGGTGGTTGTTTGCGTGCTGGGCATTCACATGCAGATGTGAGACCGTTGTCTTGTTATTCGGCCGCGTTTATCCTGCGCGGCTCCCAGGGTTGTCCTTGGAAATCATACCGAGATCTACGCATGCGCCGCGTGAGAGGAAGATCCCGTCAGACGCGGATTGTCGTGTTACAGCGGCTCCCCGTATTATGCGCGGATGACAGCGGCTCCCAGTATGCGGATATCATCGTTGTTGGCAGCCTTCATTTTCATGGCGACTGGTATCAGAAAATTCTGGCGCTCATACCCATTTTCTCCACCACTTTCACGCCGATCAGGCAACTCTGGCATCCGGTGTCAGCCATGGCAGGGAGCTTTACGGCCCTCACACGTTTGTTGAGATTGATGCCAAGCGCCTCGTAGTCTTCTGGTTTCGCAGAGATATTCATCTGAATGAATGGTTGTGGCTCCGATGGTCGCTTCCGCCACCTGTCGCACATGTTGTCGTAAAGGTGGTGGTCCAAGTTGATCATGTGAGGTAGACCATGTTTGACGGTCTCTCCGATGGTGCACAGTTCGGCAAATGCAGCTGATTGTTCATTGCATATATCCGATCGGTCCGGCTTGGGTTTGCGTCTTTTGGCTTGCTGGTAGCAACGTTTCAGATGGTTATCAAGGTTGCACCCTCTGCAACGTTTACCGAATGCCGGGCATTCCGATTCCCGGGTTTTCCATGGCGGGACAGTGCCGTGCCCGTGTTCCCCGCAGTGGATGCAGGGACCTCTCCGGCTATCCCCTTGCTGCTGGCCAGCATGGGTGCTGCGCGTACGTACGTCCTGTTGCTTTCCTCGGCGGAAGCTGCTAACCGCGTTAACGCTCGGCGCATCGCGCAGTCGTGAGGTAGACCGTTTTCCGGATTCCTTTGCCTCGATGAATTTCAGCATATCGGGCACGGACATCTCCTGATTGGTGTCGCCCAACAGGTCCAGTTGAATCTCCTGGTCCACGATTCCACATGCGATGACGTCACGGACGATCTCCTCCGCAAAGTTATTTGTCTGGCCGCATGTACACTTCATCGAGTAATTGCAAGTGTTCGCCTGCCCTTTGACGCAGGCATAGAACGAACGGATAGTCCCCTTTCGCCCTTGACATATGTTTCCCAGTGCAGCCCGGGCCACCATAATGTTCTCGCCCTTAACTGCGAGCTCCTTCATAGCCGCTAGTACGTCCTCCTCATTCTTCCCCATCAGGCTGCCCCCTTGAGCCATGGTGAGGTCTTTTCGGAGCTCCCCTTCACAGCACTCCAGCAGCTGTGGGATCATGTCGCCTTCTGTCAGTTTGGTGCCATTGCGGTATTCCTTCCACCTTGTCAGGAAGTAATCCCATTCCTCCCCGGTACCCGCTAGAGATATAGTCTCCTTAGCTTCTCTACCTTCGCGTTGTTAGCTCCGGCGCCCGCATGCTGATGTATGTTGCCATGTATGGTTAGTAGCGCGGCCAATATGCTAGGTGACTCTCATATGAACAATCAGGGTACGGGCATTTCAATTTAACGGCCATGGTGTATCTCAATAACTTTCAATAACTATATCAACTTAGGCTCTGAGCAGCATCCCATGGGAGTGTTGCTATGCCTACTTACGTGCTGCACGTGTGATGTGTTGTAAAGTTTAATACCTTGTGCCACAGTTCCCCACGCTAGCTCCAACTTCGCCAAAGGAGTGTTTGTATATAGATAAGTCCATTTGTTTAATACAAAACAACATACAAACAGGTCATTGCAAGATGGATAAACAACTGCTTCCGGTGCTAGGGAGCATTAATTATGTGTATAAGACATAGGAGCTAGGGGATCGTTCATTCATTATTATCTATATATATATATATATATATATATATATATATATATATATAGAGATATATATATATATATATATATATATATATATATATATATATATATAGATATATATATATATATATGTGTATATATCTATATCTATATGTGTATAATGTATAAATCTAATATATATATATATATCTATATATATATCTATATATCTATATATCTATATATATCTATATATATATATATATATATATATATATATATATATATACCATATGTCTCTTGATTTTATGGCTAGGGGTTTAATGGGACATCGACATTTATCAATCATGTTGCAGATCTTTCGAGCTTATTTATTGCATGCTAGGACATCTAATTTTAGTCAATAAAGTTGGATGTAGCATTTATACAGAATCCCTTGCAACTTCATTGAATGGTCGACTTGAAATTTGGCGTCTAGGGCTGTGGTTTTAACTGCAATCGGTGTAGAGCATGCCCCATTAATGGAATTTCAGCCACACATTAAAGATACATTTTGCAGCTATTTTGCGATTTTTTTCATATTGCGTCCATTTTGGGTGGATGATAAAGTCACTTGTTTTCAATCTGTTAATATTATCGGGAACAACAAACCATTTATCGATAAAGGCGCATTGAAACAACCTCCGAACTTTGTTTACAAAGATATTCAAATTTATAGCGATCTGGACCAGTAACAACGCATGCGCAACTCTACCATTTTCTTGTATGATCGCTCAAACTCAGCCCGCTTTCAGCTTCGGATGTATTGTAGCGTCTACCGTGTGCCACATATGAATAAATATTCACGTCCCACCAAAACTATGAAATCGAAACTTACAAAAGACATAATTTATGCAGGTCACATACTATAAATGCAACACTAAATGCGTGTAGTGGGTAATCTATTCAACATGATTGCTGTATACCCTCCATTGTTGCATATAACTCCTGAACAAAATGCGCATAATTTCCATCAGACATACAAAAGGATGTTATGGTCGGACTAACATAGACCCTATATTCTGTATTTGCATTGTTACTACATTGTGTCATCTGCAATGCAAATTACATATGTCGCCTCCCTTGTCGGCAACTTTTCGACCCGAGCTGCTAGCAATGCGCATTTCATGGCCCCTCGACATTTTTTCTCGACATGATATCAAACAAGTCATAGTAAAAATATGTATCGTTTCAATATCATAGCGCCTAATGTACTCAAATAGAATAGCTGAGTAGTTTTAAAGGGACCCAGACCTTATTATCTCTAGTCAGGTCATATACCACTCGTCGCTGTTCAGTTTGGATAAAATGTCATGTTACCCAGCCATACGTTTACTTTATTAATTCCAACTTGCTGTTATTTTGTATTCGATAAAAGACTATTCAGGCCGGTCAAATCACAACCTATTGACCAGAAAACTCTTTCAAAAAAAGTATAAGACAGCTTTAACCTTAATTTACTCCCCCCAACCCCATCACCAGCCTCCCACGTACGTATGATTGCCTGTAGCGGCGCTTCTCAAAAATCGTCAAACAGGGTTCGATAGAAACTTAAACAATCGCTTCGTTAGTAATCCCTTACCTTAATATGCAATCTTGTGCATGAAAAACTACAAGAAGGGATTCTAAATAAATTCTTTAATTTCGGTCTGATGGCAACGCGCATTGACGACGGCTCTATCGAGGTAAAAGCGCTTGATCTTGACTACCGCTGACAAAATATGTATGAATATGCCTATATAAAATCTACACCTGAATTAAAGGGACTTTTGTGACAGGCGTCTTAATGTTACATCTGACGGAATGAATATTTATACTAGTCTGCTCCGTAAAGAAACAGCCTTTAGTTACCAGATACGTTATTAGGGGCATTTGTTATTTATAAGCTATTCAATACAGTATGTCATTTCACTCATACACTTCGAGCAAGACAAATGGGTTTTAAAATATACGTGGATAGTTTTAGTATTGCCATTCACAAAACATCCCGCTGGCTATGACTAAGACTGACGGGTAATAAACTTAACTTGCTGGTTGGTTGATGACAATAGTCGATAGTCAAGTATACTGCGACATAAAAGCCCATTATGAAGCTGCTCTACAAACCGCAAAATATATTTTCTGACATAAGCCTGCATTATCTTAAACTAATTTACATTTACCTAATGTTAGGGCGAATCTATTCATGTGCTCATCTTATATCTACATAAAGAACTTACTGCCACAAGGCCAATAAAACACTTGAATTAGGTGGAAAAAAAATTGCTCTAGCATTTACAGCTAAACATAACATATTTGCATGATTTTATCATCTTTTGAAATGCCAGACCGGAAATATTCATTTTCTATTGGATAATCTTTTCATGTCTTTGGTGAACCCAAGTTCCCCAACTGCCGGTTTTTTGGAAACATCAAATGCAATTCAGTGTTGATGATGCGTAGATTCGTAATAAAAGTTCCAGTGATGTAATCATCAGACACACTAGATTCTAGCTGAGAAGATTGTTTTACTTGAATATTTGGCGTTCAGATTATAATACGTCCCACAAATTAGCTTACACCCAAAGACAACGTATACGTGTATATTTACTACAAGCAAAGCAATTTCTGTCTACGCCCTCAATTGGTTACTCTTGCCATAGCAATTGCGTCAGTGTAACAAAAAATAATTACAACGTAAGGCGAAAAAGAAAGCACTATCACAGCGGAAAATCGGTAAAGTCACCGTCCTTGTTAAGTAACTACAATTAAATTTGTTTCACATTTTGCAGTGTGCCAGCCACAAGTTACAAACTAGGCGACACTAAAGGATCATTCATTTGTTATGTTGAATAGCAATAGATCACATTTGACGATTTCGTGCGAATATGTGATATTAACAAATCTGAGTTCTGTGCTGTCATGCCATCAATTGAAAACCAAAAGGCGTGGACATTGATGAATATATATATTGTTTTTCCTCAAGTGTTGCGTGTCTCATGAACACGAGAAAGTGGTTCAGACGCTGTATATCTCCTGCTATGGATCATGTAAAGACAAAAAGAACAATAAAGCAAGTTATCACCTAGACATCTAAATCTAATTGCTGTGTTGTACAATATCATCAACGCGATAACTGATAGCTGCAATCGCAGAGAAATTCATAAATGTAGTTTTGTGCACCCATCAATAGTTCATCTTATGTGACCGTCATATTGGGTGACGTAATGCATGAACACAACTCATTGGTGTTAATGTATGAACATAACTCATTGGCTTATTCCTTAATTAGGAAAACTGTGGTTACCTACGCTGATATGTTGTTGATGATTTACTACGTGTTAGTTTTCTGAATACCTGATACAATTGGTAAGGTAGTTGTTGGCGTATTTGATAATAGTACAATTACAACCCTCGTTCTACGCAATGCAGGGTTAACCATCTGAAACAATATCCTTGGAAGTGTAGAAATTTTTTAAATACATCCGCGGTTATGCCAAAGGTAATGATTTGATCATCAAACGCAATTTTTTTTCAACATTTTCATATAGCAGCCGGTTTATATGTATGAATAAAATAATAAAGGCTGATTTAAACACGAAAACCTCCACATAACAGTGGATGTACACTTAGAAAAAAAAAGAAGTAACGTGCCTCGTTCATTGATTTGCGATATTACAAATTGATGTGGAATCTGCAACAAAGTGTTGGTTGCAAAATCAAATTGCATCTACAAATACAGCAAACAACTTCATATTGACAAGTAGGTGCCTTGTATCGGCAAACGTGTTCCCGAATATATGTTACTGTGTAAAACTTTCTTCACTCAAAGACATAGCCAGCTTTGGGACAAATCTTATGGGGGCCGTCACACCATGACGTTCTGGTCAATTCTCAGAACATTTCAATCGTTCAATGTTTGAGCGTTCTAGAATGAGGATGACACATCTGGCGTGTGATTAACAATTGTCTAACGCACGAGAAGCGCGTAACAGCGACCAAGTAAGATACCCATGAAAACCATTAGCGTGTGCTAACGTGCCACTGGCGCGCGACGAACGATTTGTCAACGTTAGACGAGCGTGTTGAGCGTGTGACTAACGTGTGAATAACGACAGAATAGCGTCTTGCTGGCGTGTTATTTTTACGGTCGAACGGGTACAAAACGCTGGAAATTTCATAGTGTATTCAGTTGTTCTTGTGAAGCTCAACCATGAGTTGGTCGTACAGACCAAACTCTTGACGCCTTAATATCCATGATTTAGTCCAGCACTGTCGTCTTCGTCAGGGTCTTCTTCTCTGCGGGCGAGGTCCCTCGATGCGTTCAGCTATGTTCAAGTTCAGAACATCTACTTCATGCTGGCTATAGCAAGCATATATAGCCTCCTTAGTCTTTCTGGATCTTCCATAGTAGGTGCTCGCTACGGTAGCCCAAAATCAAATGAACCTTGCTTACATCAGTTTATATACCCATATGCATGGACGTTCGGGAAACGCTCGAATGACGCTCAATGGACGCCAAAAAAGACGTTCGTTTGACTTTAGTCACACGCTGCGTGCGCTAGGGGACCGTTCAGCGGTCGTTCACAGGTCGCCAGTGAGTCGTTCACTGCAAAGCAAACGATTAGTAACAACCAAGTAACGCTAGAGTAACGACTGACTAACGATAGCCGAACGCGTACAACGCTCGGCAAACGTTAGTAAAACGTTCCACGAACGTTCTTAAACGTTCTTCAGCGCTTAAAATTAAACGTTGAAGAACGCTGGTCTCAGTGAGAACTTTTGTGCATGTTCAAAACTTTTTTTCCGGGCCAGCGTTCTCCGCCGATTCCCGGCGATCACCGACGTTCATTAGCGTTCACACAACGCTCTGCTAGCGCTATCCCAGCGACCATGGGCGACTACCAACGTTTCCTCAAACGTCATAGAACGCTGACCAGAACGTCATGGTGTGACGACCCCTTTAGTATTTGCTTGTCTCACACAGCACAATAAAGTGTAGAGCCTGAAAATCGCTATTATTTTGCTCTAAAAAACAATTTACAATTTACAGCGAGATTTCACCAGAAAGCGGAACAATGGCAAATTTCGCGGAGGAACAATTGCGTGTCATAAAAATGCCTTATGCGGTTGACAAATAATTCGCACCACGGGTGTGTTCGGTCGTAGCGCGTGAGTGATATACATAATGAAAAAGAGCGAATGGGTCATTACGATATGAGTAGTGGTGTCTATGAGCCACAGTGACGGGATATTTCAGTTTCCCACTGTGACGTAACATAAGGTACTGTTCTAAATATGTCACAATGCCATGATAGGAAAGGCTTAGTTTATAATCCACGGTACACCGACCTAAAGGACACATAAACCGCACCTCCGCTATATTACAATCACAAAGCTATTTTGCGGGTCCGTATTCAACCTTATAGTCATCTTTCTACTTGATGCTTCAGGTATAGCGCTATTGGGACACAAACGTACTTTACAATGCTGTAATACTTTAACAGTATTGAGCAGGGCTTAAACAATATAGCGATATGATGTGTCTTCTCAAGTCGAGCCAGCTAAACAGTGTCTTTGATGCTGCAAAAACGAGATATATTTACGATGTAGATTATTGGATTTATCATTAGCCAGCGATAATATCTGAGGGCAAACTAATATCAATACACACTAAACAAAAACAAAATGCTGAATCTAGGAGTGATACTTACCTTCCATTAGGTCATGTGTTGCTTCATAAATAAATCACAAAGTAGGGAAAACCAACCCCTGACAATAATCGGAGCGATACGAATAGAAGAATGCAACAAAAGCCCGGTGGAAATTTTTCTCTAGCTTAACGCTGATTACCCGAAAAACAGCGATATTAGTTCGATGATTTTATCATTCAGGCACTAGGTAGTAACGCTAGTGGCGTTATATCGTTGTAAATGTGCTGACAAACATTAGGGGTTATTTTTTGGCCGTTGTTATGCAACAGCGGAAGCACTGGTTGATTTATTAACAGTTTATCCGCTCTGTTATGCAGATTTATCTATAGACTCTTCGCTTCGTTACCCCCACGTATGATTCTCTGTTACTCCTAACAGACAGTTTAAGTGGTTTATGTCTGTTGAATGGCATCAGTAAATACGGTTAATGCTACTAACTGTATCAATACTGTAAAAGGTTAGGAATGCACGAAGAATCGACATTGAGGTGACAGCAAGTCATATCTAGCCAAGACATTCTTATGAGCATATCATTGATATATTTACTGGTGTTTTGACTGAAGAGCCAAAGACACTGGTATTTATACATTATTGAACGTAATATGGAAATTTCACGATCTGTGACCGTCCTTATCAATTATATTTTATGTATTGCGAATTCTAAACCTTAGTAAGTGTTGTCAACCAGTGTGGAGTGATATTCCTCTGCCCTTCAACTACCAAACCTTGGTATATGAGGTTCCTTCATTCGTGCTGACAATTTTATTATCAACTTATATGCTCCAAATTAGTTCCCTGGCCATATGTCGCCAATAAAATACAATTCCCCAGATCGAAGTCAAATATCTGTCCAAACCTGTAGTCAAGCCCATTTGCAATAGCTGACGCCTAATTAGAAACCCCATGCTTGCTGACGACGCTACACTTGTATGAATACCTCCATGCCCAGAGGTTGAAGACAATCAGTATTCGGGGCAGCTCCATAATCATTGTCGTATGAACCAAGTCGGAAGACCAACTCCGTACGACAAAGAAGAGATTGGTGGAAGTCCGTCATAGCAGTATTTTTACTTTTGTACTCGAGGAATATGTAATCTCTAATCTTACCTGAACGAAAAATAAACTCGCAGTCACAGTCAAATCCCAGCAAGGACTAGTGTCTCTCGTCATTCATTCGTCATAAGCCAGATTTCACTGTGTTATAGAAACAAAACATGGTTTACTGTGTATGTTGTCACGCAGCAAAACAATAGACTTTCTAAACAAACTGAGAATAATAAAATGAGCTGGCGACCTGCTACTATGTATTCCATTCCGAATTTCATATATCTCAAATATAAACTTAAATTACCCGCATAATCATATATTCACATATAATTCTACATTGCTTGTAGTAACTTATATAAGCGAAACAGTTCACACAATGAGTACAAAAACATGGCAAATATAGTTCATTATGACTGTAAATGTTAGAAAAAGGCAACATTCCAGCGACTGTTTTGTTCTCGTAAATATATCATAAGAATAGCCTCAACGAGACACTACTTAATGACGGCGTGCTCTGAATAAAGAAAGAGTATCTATGTAGATTGCATGCTCATTTGGGAAATACTGAGATATAATTATCGAGTCAAAAAGCTGTATTCGCTAGCTTACTTCTTCTCGTTTGTCTTAACTGGAGGCGTTATCAGGTCTTGGGGTAAGGTGTAGATATTATCTTGCGCGTTTCTTTTTTACTTCTGATTACCAATGCGGTTTATAAGTGCACAGGTAAACGAAGGGATCCGTCTTGAACCAAGGTTGGTTTATTTCTAGTACAATCCGGAAACAAACAGAAAACAAGGTCGAAGTGAGTGAGTCTTTTATGGTGTCTCTCTTTGAGTCGACGTGAGTCAGTCTCTTTTGGAGTCTGTCTGCTTGTATGGGAGCGTGTTTCGTGGATCTTATATACCTAAGAATTGGCTTTACCGCCTCCATATAAGGAAAGGAATAATCGACTATCCCAAAGCTTCTCTATCCAACACATCCATCCATAGTATGCATCATAATAGACATCAGAATCAGACAGTAGTTGGCGTGAGGGGGCGTAGGCAAAGGTATGGGAGAGGCTGTATATTCAGTCGGTTGGGATATACAGCGATTTCAATTACTTTAAAGCGCCCAAGGCCGAAGGGTCCCGATTTATTCTTTTTTATTTTCCCAATTGATTATATAACAGGAAAGATTATTTACTCATTCAGTTGAATCAATCAATCCTTAATATTGTTGGTCTTGCACATCGACAAAGCTTATGAGCTATGGGTATTTGATGTGATCACTGACTGTGTTGTCAAAATTCGGGGATTATTAGATGGAGTGGTTACTCAGGTGTAAAGGGTGAGCAGCCGTTCTAAAATGCCCAGAGAAGATCCTTTGATCCGGCACACTTACATACGCAAGGGGAACAGCACCGATCTATTTCAGCTGAGCAATTGTGCAGCAAGCCAGCCCGACTTCGTTTACATTTTGTCAATTAATTTTTGAGGCATTGAAGGTATAGTCTATAATTTGTCTTTAATTGTTTGCAGTAAGGAACATGGGCATTTGTCTGCTTCAGTAAGTTGGACCAGCGCGAATCCTTAACATAGATTTGCAGATCTGTTCACATTGGATGTCCAAGCCGTGGTAGCGGCGATACGCTTTTTAATCGGTCTCATTGACAGAAAAATGTCTTATCTTACACCTGATGAATCAACACTTATCTTAGTCAATACCTTTTGCAGACGACGATAGATCAATCCATGATGTGCTTGTATTTTGTAGTTGCTCACAGTAATTATTACTTTTTTAATGTGCAATGAAAGCACATTAAATGCCTGACGTGCGTATTAAATATACCCCATAAGAGTGAGCCATGGTTATGTTATCGTCATTTATGGAGTGCTGCACATTATATGTTGTTGTTGTTTATGCAGCATGCATGCGTGTTGTTCGTGTTGGTTAACTGATGTTGCATAATGCAACCGTCCCATGCAAGCTCTTGGCGATGAGTTGGGTATGCAACCTGGACATCTTAAATAAGATAACTAGCAGCCTTGTTAAAGTACAATGCCTATCTAGTCCATAATTCAGTCAGATTTCACATAAACCAGGATAGAGAGAATGCTGCATTAAATGATAATTCCAATAACAACTTCTAGTATTTTAAAGTATAGCAGAAAATGTAAAATCAAAATTAATGATAAATAAATCCCATAACTTCTAGTATTTTAAAATAATACACGTCATTTAATGTATCAAAATTATCATGTTTTTTGTTAAATATACTTAAACAACAAAATATTCCACTAAATCATTATTATACAGTGAATTCTAGTCCTGTACTCAAATCCATAGATAACAATAGCAAAAGCGTGTTGCTATGAAATAAGTTGCATAAGGCAACCGTTGCCATGCAATCTCTGGTCATGAATTATTCGATGCCACTAAAAGTAATACATCTTAAATGGCATACAATCGAAGTTATGCCATGTTAATATTATCAATGCTGCATGCTTTCCATAAATCTTAGCCATTTAGCACATAAACCAGCATTGCCACGTCGAATCCTGCATTTCTCATAATGATTATTCGATGGCCAACTTGCCACTTTGGTATATGGGTAGATAATATCATGTTTAGATCAAAAGCCGCTCTCATGCACTATCTACTTGATTGCAAATGCAATCATGAATGAAATGACGTACACATGTTTATAACATAGTAATAATCCATATGATTTCACTCTTAAATACATTAATTACATAGGGTGTGTATCGCCAAAGTGCTGGAATGCAATTAGAGATAATTAGTGCTTATCATTCAGCAATGTAAAGTTATCACTTTGTGCGGCACACTGGGTAATAATCATTAAATGAGGCAACACATTTTGCACGCTGTAAGAATATTAATGGATATGAGATCATAATGCAAACCGTTTTGAAAGTAATAAATCTTTTCTATTCCGTATTATCACTGGTATACTGTCAACATCTTTTCATCAACTATGTTTGCCTTTAGAAATGTTGCATAATGCAACTGAAAATTGCATAATTGGCGATGACATAAATCTATTGCAAAATTTGCACTTGGAGAACACTAATTAATAAATGTGCTGATGATTATGCAATAGCAACTTCTAGTCATAATTCAGTCAAAGTACATAAACCAGGATAGTCCATAATTGCAGTCAAATGATAAATTATCCAATACAACTTCTAGTATTTTAAACTAGAGAATTAGAATCAATTAATTAGTTCAACGAGCAAAGTCTTTTATCTCAAACGATTCGTAGCAATGTCTAGGAAATGCATTTGCTATGAAATAGTTCCGCGCATTTGTTGCCATTCGATCCCTGGTCATGAATATTCGAGCCACTAAAAGTAGTCTATATGGCATGCATGGTCGCCAATACAATATTAAATCTACGTTTGTCTTCCAATCTTAGCCAGCTATGGACTGCAGGCCACGTCGAACCTACTGTTCTCCCATCGATGGCCGTTGCCACTTTGGTATATGGAAATAATATAATTTAGATCACTGCCGCTCTCAGATATCTGACTAGAAGCAAATGCAATCATGAAATGACGTACACAAACATTACATAGTAATAATGCTCGATTTCACTCACAAAAGTGACATATAATTACATAGGGTGTATCGCGAAAGTGCTGGGAATGCAATCACACAGAAATGGGTTTATTCAGCACAGGAGCTGTTTGTGCGGCACACTGGGTAATAATTCGAGCGAATGAGGCAGAAACATCAGCACGCTTAAGACGTATAACTGCATATGAGCATAACTTAGATAAAATCATCTTTTTTCCTCATTCCGTATTTTCTTGCGTATACTGGGCTCTTTTAGGCTAATGTACCCTTTAAAAACCAAGACTGAAAATTGAAACACATAATTGACATAATCTATTGCACATATGCACTTGGTAACACTAATTACCAAATGTGCTGATGATATGTATAGTACACATCAATGCACGACCTAATATGCTTCCAAAACGAATGGTAGGTGTTTGAGTGTTTAGGGATGTATTGGAGGTCGCCGCTTCCTAACGGCGACCCCGCTGCCTCTTCATCAAATGGAATTAGCGGTGTAAAAACCAGCTGTACAAGAGCCCTTAAAATATTAGCGGACGTTATTTCAAATGGTAACGATCAAATTCTAAAGGTCAAAATTTAAAAAGAAAATACTCGAGTTCGAGTATCACGATCGTCATAGAAGTCTCCATTATGATGATTATAATAATATTATAATGACCGCGAATTATTTATGTTTATATGCATATAATGATACAAACATATATATATATGTAAATATATTAACATCTATATGCATATATATAAATACATTTATATTCATGTGTATATATAAATAAATTTATATGCAGCAATATATGTATATACATATACATATATATATATATTAATATTTATAAATATATAAATATACATTCATTTATATATGCATATATATGAATATATGTAAACAATTTATATACGTACATACATACATGCATTTATATATACATGTTTGTGTGAAAGAACAAATGTCGGTATAAATATACGCGCGTATGAATATATTTATGAGCATTTATGTATATTTATATACATATAAACATATGTACACACAAATGTAAATATATAATTATATGCAAACAGATATCTACACATTTTTATATAAATATCCATAAATATCGATTTATATATATGTATATATACATAAGTATATATATACATTATTAAATATTAATGATATATATACACATATATGTATGTACATATATATATATGTATCTATATGAAATAATATTTATATCTCTCTATTTATTTATATATGTATATTTATGTTTTTAGATGTCTAGATATACACATCTATTTACATACACTTATATGCAAGGAGTTATAACCAATAGCAGGAGTGGAAACGACACCGAGATCAAAGAGATCTCGCGCGCAGTGCCTGCCTCAGGGAGATCGCCACGAGATCTATTTATGCGTACATATTTATGTATGTCTATTTATCTTTTTACATGTATACATATATATGGATGTATACACATGTATACATATATATATGTGTATATATATGTATATATATATATGTATTTATATATACACGTATAAGTATATATTTATATATATAGATGTAAATATAAATATACACATGTATATATATATATATATATATATACATATAAATATTTATATATGTTTTTATATATATATATATATATTTTTTTTTTTTTTAAATATATGTATATATATATATATATATATATATATATATATATATATATATATATATATATATATATATATATATAAATATATATATATATATATATATATATATATATATATATTTATATATAAAGCAACCACAGTGACCGCAAAGCGAGGCAGGTTATATGAATATGCTGATTGCAGGACAATCAAAGAAGAATATGTTGACTTATAGTCTCAATTACCATACTTTACAAGTGTGATATAGCTTAGACAAACAACGTTTTTATTGCAATTTCATCAAATCAGATTGGATGATATTTATAACTGCATCCTGTTCTTTTTATCAAGAACCATAGTGCAATTGGACTACTGCAGAATAAAGAAGCTATAATGTTTGATTTATAACCAGCATTAATGACTACCAAATTCTATTGCATATAGTTATCTATTAGAACTTTTGCTTGTCGCCATTAACCTCTTATTATATATCCCTGTCGATATGAGCGGATGTCCTAAACTTCAGACCCGAAACCGATATGCCAAGGAGTTTACGTTACATCAACGACACGCAACACCTATTCAAAATGCAAACATGCATGATAAAACTCGCAAGCCGCTATATCTGATCTGGTATGAGGCATTTCCTCGACGGTTGAAAATATGATACATAGATAAAATCCATATTAAGATATTTTTTTAGCTGACTCCTTGGACATTTTTCAATAGTAGCTTTGATACAGCAATTTCTTATAGTTTCAAGTGTTAGTTATCCCATGGTCATGTGAAAGATTCAAAAATATGATCCGTCAGCGAGCCCATATCATCTGCGTGACAATGCGATAACATACTTATCGCGTCGGCGAGAGACCTTCTCCAATCGACAAGGAAGCTGGGTGATATTGAGTCATGGTTTCAGTTGTCGCTCGGCTGGCCGGGGATATGAGAAAATGGACCGAGCTTTTTCTCGACAAGTGTTCATCGACATTAACGTGGATAAAAAATAATACATTGCCATGATTACACAATGATAAACATCGCTTCAATACATCTGTCTCCCCCTAACCTTTCATTACAGCGGCTGTTCTTAGATGAATAGTAGTGTACAGTACAGCCCTTCACACACGTGGAGAATATACTTGGGTCCTGACAAGCAACACTGAAGCAAATATACGATGCAGACATGCATGATGAAGATCGCAACGGTATGTCTGATCCGTTCAGAACGTTTCCTGTCTACTGTCGCTCGGCATTTGATGGTATGATACAAAGATAGAAGACATTTTTGTAAATGATTTGATGGACATTTATTAGAAGTTGCTTTTACGCAGCTGTTGTATCTATTTTCGATCTTAGTATCAGACAAGTGTTCACGACAAATAGTTTTATCTGACTGTTGTAATCGTAACGTGTAAGGGCAGCCAGTTCATCCGACGTCGGCAGTCGCATAGTGCCATGATTTGAACAGCATTTTTATCTATCAATGGAACATTTAATCTTTTCCAAGGAATCCAAGTTACATAAATTGTCACCGATAATACATTGTCACGATTTTACAACGATAAACATCGCATTACTATATCTCCCTTATTTAAACCTTCATTGCAGCGACTGGCTTATAGATAGATTTGCATGTACAGTACAGTACTTTGGGGACAAACCTTGGGTATGTAAGTCCTATACTGCCATAGAGAGTCGTGATAAGCAGAAGACATTCCTGGATTATCAACTATTTACACCAAAGCCAGTTCTTTGTTATCATATACTCCTTTCAAACAGCATGCAAGCAAATGTTTACATACTGACACCTTCTGTAAATTTACCAGGTAACTTTTACAATTATTTAAACATATGTCTTATAAGTAAATAACCATCATATCAATTCAGCACCATTAATACAGTACCCAAGTCAAGTTTGTATGGTAATGTGGTAATATTGCCTTCGTTTTCCTGTCGTACTTGCGTTCTCTGTGTCACACACATTGAGTAAGGCAGATAATCAGCCACTACTTTAATTACATTCATCAGTTCTTTCATTGACCATTAACTCGTTTAGAACATACAAGGGTGCGTTTCGATAAAGCGTGACCTGAATAACCGAACTGCTCGGACTGCAAAAGCGATTTAGATTTTACAAGTGGACAAGCATCAACCATGTATTTGACCGCTGGGAATTATTTATTGTTTTCTACAAGGAATAGACTGACCATTCACCATAGTATTCCCTGGTCTTAACGCCTATGTCAATAAAGGCGATGCTTTGCCCCTGAGGTATGCGCTGTTTGGTCAATTATCACAATAATGCTGATAATGATAGAGTGCCAAACAAGTACTATTATACCATTTTTGTCGTTTCATATCAAACTTGACCTTCTCGCGTACATTGATGAGACATGGGATAGCATGGTACGTAAGATTTTGGGGCCCTTTGTGTATTGTGATCGGAAACATTGCAAATAATGGCTGTAAGCGTTATATTCGAACCCTGCAACTAGCGTGTAAGGTGTAATATTGTGGCGGCTACAAATGATGCATTCATTCATCTACATTGTTTCATTAAGAAATTACAAAAACATGATATCATAATGAAAATAATACTGTAGGTTACAGATGTGATTTTAAGTATGCTAATGATCGATTATCAATGCACATTACTTGTGGGGTGCAGCGGTACAACGAACCTAAATGCCCTACAATACAAATGTCATAGACAACTAGAGCCTACTTTAGTGTAATACCCGCTTGAATAGCATGTAGTAGGTCTAGCTTGCCCTACAAACAATACTATCACTCCATTGGGCATCTTGGAAGAATAAGGGTAGGTGGAGTTCGCACTCTATTTAGCTCCCAGTCTTATATTGCTTATGAACCATGATACCAGTGAGCGGGACTTCCTTGTGAGAAACTGCACCGTTTGGGAAGAAACTTGTATCAACCATCCTAAAGGCATATAGCTTCCTTGTTAATATTTAACAGTTTAACATCAATAGAAACCAAGTATTCATGGTAATATGGTGATATCGCCTGTCGCCTTCCGGTCGCCTTTGTATTATCTAATTTCATAAACACCGTCTGAGAAAGGAAGTTATTCAATTAATATTACTGTGAAAAGATTTAATTGAATATCAACGCTAAGTATTTGCATATATATATGCATGTATATACGTAATCAATATATATATATATATATATGCCTGTTGAACATATCAAAACAGCAGACTATCCAGTATTCATGAATATATATATATATATATATATATATATATATATATATATATATATATATATATATATATATATATATATATATATATATAGATATTTATATATATATATATATATATTCTATATATATATATATACATATAGATATATATATATAGATACATACATATATATATATATATATATATATATATATATATATATATATATATATATATACATACATATATAGTGTGTGTGTTTTATATATAGTTATATATATATATATATATCTATATATATATATATATATATATATATATATATATATATATATGTATATATATATATATCTTATATATATATATATATATATATCTATATCTCTCTATCTCTATATCTATATATATATATATATATATATATCTATATATCAGTCCAATCTCTCATATCTAACTTGTCAGTCCAATCTCCAAATCTAACTTAGCTTTTTACGAGATACTCTTCTTCTTCCTACAACTACGCAATATGCTTTTTACGTTGTCAATTCTTTTATGTTTAATATTAACCATGAACCACTCTGATAATGTGCGGTGTGTAAGAAAAGCGACCAGGGCCGAGATGCAGATTATCCACGGTGTAAGATTGCCTTACAACCATTCAAAGAGCACTCGGACGAGATTCATATAATAGCAACATAACGGCTAGATTGAGGGCGACGATCGAAAGTAAAACAGTCCCTAACGAGCCATGGGCCGGCATATTGGAAACTGCCAAGGACACTTGTGAGGTCCGCTGCGCTGCTATGGTTCATTCCACATGGAAGACTCCCACCGTAGACGCGCTCGCTCGTGTTGTTCTACCGGAACGCCTATCCAGTCACCGCAGTGGTGTATGGCTTGTAGTATCCCATTCGTAAACCAGACCTCGCCAATCAGGAGCCGCTCCGGAAAAGCGGGTTTAGCTGCGTCGACAAAAGGGTTGTAGACTATTTTGAGGGGTCTATCAGAGGCCACGGGCTCACAGAGACGGAGAGGCAGAAAATGCAGTTGTAGGAGTAACGTGTCCATAAGTCAAGCGCCACCACTCACGACGTTTAGACCTCGAAAGGATCATAAAATTCGCCATCTTCTTGAAAGACATTATACGCAAGAATATTCACAAGAACGGAAATTAGCAGTGCAGCAGGTGGCAGAAACATGGCCGACAACCTACAACTGCCCCACTCCAGGCAGGTTCTGATTGACGAAGGACACATCTGACAGACAATTTAACAGGCCACGAAAGACAACCCGATGGCGATCTGGCTACTGAGTTGCCGCGACAAACAGCTCAACGTGAACCCGTTTGAACTGTGTTGGCCGAAATCATGCTGAGCGCATAGACACAGACAATTTGACCATACTGTGCAAGCGTGACTGCTTTGTGCGAAGCTATGCGAGTGCCACATTTATCAGGGTGAACATCTCAAAGCCGCTTTTGCAATGCCCCTATTTTCGGCGATACTCGGTTGGTGCACGAACAGTTTTTGTCTCATGAGCGGATGAGTTACCCTGTTGCTGTCGTAATGTAATGATTGTTGAAGGCGCATTACACTAATTTTACCTTAACGACCATTGGTTCCATAGGGTTAAGTGATATATAACGGCAACATCTTTACCCAATGCCATCTTCAGTCTTGTGATTATCTGGACAAGAAGTGTTATTATTGAGTGTAAAACAGTGCGTATTATCACATGACACTTTGTGAATAGTAAGCGGAAGGCTATTTGTTGCATTAATCTACATTCGGGGAGTGCTATTCACTAATCATATACACGCCTGTTTTGAGCATAAGTCCATATACATTACCCCTCGTCATGACTGATGACGCAATCACAGCTAGCCTAAGCAATTCAATCGCGTGTGATGTCACGTCCAATAGAAATCTAATATGTTTACATGTTAATTGTAGCGTGATAACACTAGATATATCATCCGGGCATTATAACAATTCCCGGGTATTAGGACCATTCCGGTCGTTTGTTATACAGGTAATAATGCAGTCACTTTCAGATGTGATGTCGTGCCCATTAACGTGATACTAACTTATGACGACCTTTACACAGAGAGGAGGATCGCTCATATTAATGTCGGAACAAATGATTTTCAGCAAAACTTAAAATAATTCTGCAAAATTTATGAACACAGGTTTTCCGAAATAGCGGCTAATGCATTATACACAATTTTGTGTGGAATGTGTGCCGCGCACTGAGTGCGCTTTGTCACGTAAATTGATCGACACCTGCATCTTATCATCGCAAATTTGTGGTAAAATTTTGCTCTTTATAGCACATTTGACCATGTCACTTGATTATATCTCCGCGCAGCATATCTGGAAAATTAACATGGATGGCCGCCTCCTCGTACGTTCGTTTAACATCTTTAATCTATGTGATATGTATACTTCTTTCCAATATGTTCATTTCAACGCTAATGCAGATTTTTTAGGTCCTTTCGGGTTAGATAAGCTATATACTAGGCGACAAATCCCGGCCCTGACGGCGTCATAAATTACACAAGTTAAGTTCGTGCTAAGCGTATGCTAAACGTTTTTCGACCAATAATTTGTCATCGCATAAAATTTATCATGAGAGCTTCGAAGGTGCATCTTAGAGGTCAACGCGGAAGTTTATGGGATCATAAAACCCGCGAAAGACAAGGTACTACTTATCCCATATGATGTTTCTTTGTAATATAAACGTAAAATGTATATTTTCTTGAGCAATTAAAAACATTTGTGCGCAATTGTAATGTTTTGGATTCTTTAAATAAAATTCGGAGGATAGCTCTGGCGCCAGGTGACCTAAAATACCAAGCGCTTTGCCTTATTTGACTGTCCATATAATATTAATTGGCAATATCGTATCTGAACTGAATGAATAAATGAATGGCAAAACATATAATTTTCAACAACAGCACCGTAGTAAATCTAGTACTCGTAGTTGGAGCAAGAATCAACCAGTTGAACAACGTCTTGCTATGTCATTGAAGGGTAAGGGTTGGGGTGATGCGCTGCGTAAAAATTCTCCCTAAAAGGGTCCTAGCGATGGTGAGCATCCTTTTGTGCACGCCTTCAATCGCGCAATGCATCATAATACAGCATATCTTACACAAAACGCCTTGCAGCAACGTTGAATATTGTCAGTTTTTGAAACTTTCAAGTGCTGTTACAATTGTGGGATATAATTTGACAGTCGACAGTTGAGGATATCTTAATATGTGTTCACTGTATGAGATGACCACAGCGAGAATTCGTTGCATTTTATTTAAACTTGTACAACAATATATCGTTCCATGTCAAAAATATTATGAAGCTCTTTGAATAATAACATCCACTACAACACCAACTGGCAGAAGAAAGTGCCCAACAAATAATATATCTGTGGTAATTATTCGCCACCAACATCTTAATCGGATGTAACAAAGGTAATAGCTAATACACTAACACGTAATCTAGGAAGCATAGCAAGCTTAAGTTTTTCATCGGATATAAAGATGTTTTTATAAACCATTTACATTTAAATGCTAAGATACTGCTTGCTTGGGATTTGTCTTATAACGCCAGAGTTAGCAGTAAAAATTTTTTGATTAATAAAGGCCATGTCAAGTATCCTACATTACATATTATCTGCTATAATCATAGGCAATGGTGTCAATAAGTTGTGTTCGTTTTTAAATATACATGTTATTGCTGCAATTACAAATGGTCCATATCAAAACAAAGTTCAGGCTTCTACCGGGTCCGCCCAGTCGCAATACGTCTGATGATATTAGAAAGGATCAATATCAAGCCTTTTTACGCGGCGATCTCAATTATTAATAAATCATTACCGTAGCGCCGAATGGTGACGCTGTTCCTGTCATCTCAGACGACAGGTTTAGCATGAGGAGTTTATGCATATAACTATTATTCTAAATATGTGATGTACAGAAACAAAACGAAACCGATTATTTGGTTTATTAAATAGAACCGATTTTATGTGATTAATGCTATGGTTGGTATGCAGGCAATATATTTTATTATTAAGTTTATGAAACACAATACGCTGCCTATATGGATCACCCAATGCTCTCTACTTTAAAACGTGATCATGATTTAATGATGTTTGTTTCATTCTACATCCATTGCGAAGGCTGAAACAGAAAATATGAGTTAAAATGTATAATGTCTTACACAAGCAATGTGTTAACTTTTTAAAACAAATAATTAAAACCCTTTTATGCAAGACAGTTCTCCTACCAGGATAGTTCAAATGTGCCACATTCAGTAAAAGCAATATATTGTGCACAGCTCTGTTACCAAGAATATCCACAACTGCTTGTTACAATACAAAATTTGCATTCAGTAATGACAGCCTTGGTCAATTGGCAGCTGGTCATATCGCCCTCCCTGTTGATAGATGATCCATGTTATTCTGTCAGAGCTGCTCTATAGATACATGCCGATTATAGCAATATCAGTCAATGTGTGTAGTTTATGTGGCAAAAAATATTGAAGTCTCAAACTAACATTAGCATGTGTTAGCTTGAATAAACTGGAACATGGCTTATAAGGGTTAAAGCTAAAATTATATTGATGTTGAGCATTACACATTCTCAACTGATCATGGAATACCCTCATTAATTGATATAAGGTTCATCAAATTATACAATGGCTGGTATCTGCATTAGGCATATAGATAACAAGACACAAACGTCAGTGAATTCGGTGCTATGTGTGATCACGGCACAGTATCTGATGCGATTACCTGGTTATCTTACTGTTCGAGCAACGCAGATTAAAGAACGTGGTTTTGATAGAGAGGTGTTGCTACGAATGAAAGCTAAATAAACCATCGTGGATGAAGAAAAAGAGTGCACTAGATTATTTTTTTTGCCATAGTCATACGTTTAGCACCACGTGTTGCTGGTAACTTCTCAACCTACCTGCGTTGGTACTTTGTGAATTTGTGTTAAGCCTAGAGTACTGCCTGCGTATCCATTTTTACTACACATTGACACAGGACGATGAATTCTAAATATTTACATACGTACTCCAATGAACCTTTCATCTAAACCACGCACAGAATTATGACTATGCCACCTCACCCTTTATTTACTTTTGTATGTGTTAAATGTTAAAATTTTAGAAGAATATAATATAGAATGAGAGATAGCGTTATCATTCAATTATTGCCAAAGACCAGCGAGCATGTTATAATTGTGACAGCAATGTCTGTATTTCACACATAATTCAAATCATCACGTTACACAAGCCAATGTGAATAACATTGGCAGAATAAGCAGCTACGAAGGTCGATAACAAGTTCCCGCTTAGCAAGGGTTAATTTTGCAACCAGTGGACGAATCCTATCAATGTAATGTAAGATTCTTCTCATGTTCAAGGATTGCCTTCTGTATTATTTACCCGTGAGAAATCCGGTAAGGTTCATTCGTAGGGGCACAATCATTGATTGGCTGTTTCGCTCTAAACTCATAATTGTATTCTCCAAGAAACTATCAAACATCTAAATACTTCATCGGCAATTTGTTTTAAATTACGTAAGCATAACTGATTGATATTGATTATATTTACATTGGATGAACTTTACAGCAGATTAACTATATTACGGCATATAAATCAATATAAGGGCTGAGATCACTGAAAATTTAATCCCCAAAGGCATTAGCAGGGGTGTGTCATGTTCAAACTAAGCATACAGTCTATATAATTATATAATAAAATACCTTGCCCTTTTTGTTGATTGCTGGCCGCTTGGCATCAAGCTCGTATAGCCCGCTGATAAATATTAACTAGCCCATCATCTTTTTTGTTGATCGAATACGCATTTTCTTATAATCCATTTTAATGTTCTTGAATCCAATGCCGGTTACCTGGAATATGTATGATGTCACCTATTGGTGATGATAACTAAGATCGTACATGGAGAGAGAGCAAATGCAGTTATGCAGAGGCAGCAACCCTATATGACTTTACCGAAGAGCATGACGCTCATCACAATATTGGATCACATGTCATCCAATGATATTAGTGTGTGTCACATGCATTTGTCATAGTAGCGTGCAAACAGTTTATTTCGGGCCGGCTATAATAATGAGCACAGTGTGCCTAAAGATGTTCATTTATTTTGGTACTATTCTCAAAACCCAGTCATACAATTCATCAACATTATGACGCGTACACTCAAATGGCATAATAATTGGTATCAACGACCTATAAGGGAGGATATTAAAATGTTTAATTTCGCTTGATATCTTAGTAGAAAGGGGCGTTTTTCAAACCATATAGCATGAGTAGTATAGAAACTGTGGGTACGAGCACAGCTTCCAAAATGGACTCACATACAGACAGCCTGTGGTGCACTCGCACCCTCCCCTCATCTGGTACCATATGTTGTCAAACAGCCCTTCCAGCCCCATATGGTCCAGGGCCACACCAGTAGTTAGTCACCATAGAGGTCATCGAGTGAGAAATATCTGCGACCGTCGCTGTAAGTTCCATTTTTCACGCGGTCAAGGTCCTGTATAAACTGGGCAACCTTAGCGTCTTTCTTCTCAATAAAGTAGGGATCGGGCATGCGGTTATCAATCTCATCGTAAAGAGTTTCCAACAGTAGAACGCCCCCTTCGGCCTCTCTGTGGTCCCACTCGGTCTTCCCAGCCAAGGACCGTGGTGCTCCTTTTCCACCTCCAGGCAACTATTCAACCTCCTGTTCGCGCTATAGTCGCCGTCTTCAAGCACCTCCACCCCCGCCCACCCCCAAGCCACCGTCTCCTTATACTTCGTCCGATCCTTACGATACACCCGGTTATACGCCTCACCCCTTCCCAGGACCTTAAAGGAGCACAACCTGAAAACGCAGTCGACAAACACCCTGATGGTTGCCACCGGACTGTGGTGCAGCCCCAGAAGAACCTGAGGCTTATACATATTCGGAATTATCCTCCCAGGACTCCGAATGTAGGGGCACTTTATCTCGAGCAGCACAACCTCCTCAGGATACCCCGACAGACAGCATCCACTCCACCCCTGGTCACCCCACGCCACCGCCGGATCGGGAGCACACAAAAGCCATCCGGAGAGTAGGCCGTCGTGCCACCCTCAAAATAGATATTATTTCCGTAGAACTTGGTGTCGTACACCTTCTCCAATACCGCAATTGCAACCTCCTCAAAAGTCGTACCCCAGAGGCAGGGCGCGCTAAAGCAAACACCCACTTGCTAGTTTTTTCAGTCAGCTTCTTGCTATAGCTGCTGAAGTAGTTTTGACCTATGATAGCGGAGTAGTCACTTCCTCCAACGCAGCCCTTCCTTGTGGTCTCCCACTGGTCTGTGTTTTCTTTGACTCCGGTATGATCATTGCAGAAAGATTTTATCGCTGCCTCCATTATACCCAACAATCCCCACTCTATAAATAGACAGTCAGCCATCCGTACTTACCGTGGGGGTGGTCGACCTAGGCGGTGAGGGGAAGGGGGGGGGGGGAATTGGAGATGCCCTAGCCAACATCTTAGCCTTAATGTCGCTTTTCATTCGAGTATATTTTTTTCGATCTCGGCCGAAACGAGCTTAATCTCATCGTCTGAGATACAGCCTTCTTCAAACGCCGCCAAAATAATATCTGGAACCGTGTTAAGTATTCTCTGTGGCAGAATTTGAATCTGGTCGTGCTTCTTTACCTTCGCTGACAGCCGCCTGCTGATGACCTTTCCTGCGATTGCAACCAGCCCGCACACAGCCCCACAGCCCCAAACACCGTAGCAAATGGGGCAGCAACCACCGTAGACATCAGACCCGCACCACTTGCGCCAAGACATACACCCACAGCAACTAAAGCAGTGTCTACAGCGTCCACTGAGTTTACTGCATACCTATATTTTTTGTACGATCTCATTCAACCGATAGGAGTGGCCTTGACCACATGGAGGCGGCTCTGGAGGAAGGGGCGGGTGTTGTTTCATACTACCGTTATAGGCACATAAGTCTATAAGTCAAGTTCAATAACCCATCACCAAACGACCACTCATATCCTAACCGAAGAGCGCCACTTGCTTCTGCCCATAATGTGGGGTTTTGTTTGGGAGCTTATGTGTTCTCTCAGGTCCCTGCGATGCTGTTTGTGTCTGTCATCAACATACTTTTTATAAGCAGCATCTTCAGGCGATATTGGGTCTCCCAACTGAACTATTTTATTATCTCCCATTTCAAGGTCTCCAGTCATAGTACCGACACTTTTATCCATTTTTTGTGAGTCTACATAGGTCTTTGTTGCATATTCAGCTGTTTTTTAATCCATTCCTTTACATCGGGCTTACCAGCTGGCGTCGGTGTTGGTGCCGGGGTTGCGCTAGTGCTCCCTTCACCCGTCAAAGCAACAACCAGGGTCGAGATTGCCAATCCAATTGCAGTGAGGATAGAGTTATGCCCTGCTCCCAGAACAGGGTGCGTACACGCTCAGCTAGCGTTGTGTCCTCGTTAAGAAGTCTGTTGATCGTTTCCCTGAAGCGGTTAATTTGGGTTCGCAGCCGTTCACGGTTTACAGAGGCAGCCTTAACACGGACACGCCACAGGTCATGCAGCCCTTCAAGCTCAATTGCTTGGAATTTCCATGCTCCACTATCTCCCCTCCTATCCTCCTCCAGCATTCTCATTTTACTTTCTTGAATACCAATTTCAATATCTAGTTTACTTATACTGGATAAGTTATTGGCCAACTCACCCCTCTGGGTCTGCATAGCCTTATTAAGCCCTGCAAGCTCTCGGTATGTCAGACCATCTGTCTGTGTACCCACGTCCTCTATAGCGTTATGAACGCCCTCTATGAAGCTTGTTTCTTCCTCGCCACCTGTTTCAGTCATGGC
The DNA here is from genome assembly GCA_034190875.2 of Urechis unicinctus. Lineage (NCBI taxonomy): Eukaryota > Metazoa > Annelida > Polychaeta > Xenopneusta > Urechidae > Urechis > Urechis unicinctus. The sequence continues at coordinate 53,078,407 of CM067356.1, read as the reverse complement.
TTCAGGGCCGCTCATTTCTAAATTCTCTGCGGCTTTAGCAGCTGCTTGGTGAACGCCTTGGAGGGCTTTTGCTTCCTTTTGTGACACCGCTTGTCAGGACCATTCAGTGAACCCCAAACCATCACAGACAACCTTAGCTCCCACTCTGTTTTTACCTATTGTTTCGAGTGACAGCGGTTTTTTGGCACGAGAATTTATAATTCTCATGTCGGTGTAATCCTTCAAACGTAACTCTCCTCCAACAAGTTCAAACTTTCCATAATCACGAATGTGTGTAACCATTTTCAGCTAATGCATTGTAATAATCATTGACAGTGCCTATAACGAGTCGGCCTTCTGGTGGTATAGACTTATCCATCTCAAGGACCCCTTCTATAACAGATGGGAGAGAGAGGCCTCTGGGAGAACCTCATCCCTCTCCCCTTTAAAAATCCCATCTCCCAAATCGACATCTTCGTATGCTGGGTTATCAAACTCCATGTCTGTGTGTTAAAGATATAATTGTACTTAGGACGCAAACTAAATCCACACCACCGGATATGCAAACTGCTCGGGGTAAAGAGCGTGTGACAGTCTGTAGTCGTTACAAACAATCCAACTACTATTGACCAGAACCAACAACTACTGGTTCGCTCCCCCAATCTAGGTGCAGACGACGTCATTGTTCCAGGGACAGCACGGCTGGCCTTTACAATCACGCTGACCTCGACTGATGTTAACCGCAGCGTTGTGCAAAACCTGGGTCGTGCCGTGGTTAAGAAAATGGCAATCAAGATTTCTGGCAATGAGGTCATGTCTATTGATGACAGCGATGTGTATCACTGTTACCACGACTTGTGGCGGATTGCACAGGAGAGACAGGGCCTCCAGTATCAGGGCATTGACACATCAGATGACAGAAACACAACTAAGATACGAGTGGGGGCAGGAGACAACGTTGAGACCGAGGTAGAGGACAAGGCCGTAGGCGATGTGTATGGTAATAGGTTCTACGTTCCGCTTGACTTTGAATTCCTCGAGAGTAACATGCCATTCTACCTTAATGCGCTTAATGATAGATTGGAATACGAGATCACGTTCAACGACTACAACCGCGTAATTCACGCAACAGACAACATCGACGCCAGCTACAAAATTGATGGCATCTCCTGGAGTATGACATGGTTACCCAAATAGAGTTGGGCCGCATGATACGCACCCAGTACACAGGTCGGCTCTCGATTCTGTATGACCGTGTGCTTCATCACAGGAAGCAATAAAAGAGATACACTGTGGAATATCAACCTGAACGTGCCGGCTCGCAGCATGAAGGGCATCCTACTGCACTTTGAAGACCCCCAGGGCGCCTCATTCGCCAGAAAGACAGAGTTGTTCTACAACCCAAAGATTACAAAAGTTGAGGTGACCATTGGGGGCATCCCCAACCAACTCTATGCCCAAGGCATGCGTAGCTACCAGCAGTGGGATGAGGTGAAGAAGGCCCTTTGAGCAACGAGTAAACAAGACCCCAGTGTAGCAATAGCTGCAAAAGACTTGGCATTGTCGGACGTGTCCCTAGGATAGTACCTAACTACCAAGTATGCTCTGTGGCTCGACTTAAGGACGAGTGATGACGACCAGCTGCACGGTAGTGGCAGAGCCACGGAGAATGCGTCTGAGGGTATCACCATTCAGATCACAAAAAAAGCAGAGGCGGCCGGTGCAGTGAACGTTTATATGTATATTGTAATGGATGCAGAGCTTAACATTAAAGATGGCAAGTTCGTCAGCGCAGTCTACTAAGTTTACATTTCCAGATGGTCTCTGTTCGGCAATTGTTTGTGGGCAGACAGGATGTGGGAAAACCGCATTCATCTTCGACCTACTTGAGGGCCCTTCTTAGGTGCCTTCGAGAATGTTGTAATCCTCTGCCCTACCAGACGTTTCAACAAGGCCTATCAGACGCGGTCATGGGTGTGGGATAATTTACAGTCTACGTCGTTGATCTAGGGGAGCGGCTCCATGACCACCTGAGGGCTTTCTACCATTGTTTTAAAGGCGACCCTACCCTCTACATTATTGATGACTGTTCGGCAACAAAGGCCCTAACCAAGAAGAAAGACATGTTATCCGAACTGGCCTTTAGGGGCCGCCATGCTACAGCTATATTCAGGTATTGCTTGTATGTTTCTACCAATCCCACCAGAATACCAGCCAAAGCTAATTACAGACCTCGAGACTGACCCGCTTGTTGGACGCTAAGCACTGCCACTTGTGAGCTATATCATCGCTATGGTATGTTTTGAGCTCGATTAACCACGGCTTTAACAACAATTAAGCACTGTCAATTTGGAAAAACAAACACCGAATCAACAAGGGCCAGTGGAGAGGAAGACACATCCTTGCTATAGTATGTGTTTAACTTCGCTATAACAGGTGCTTAACTACACTATACCAGGTGCTTACTAAGAGCTGTCAATTGGACAAATAAATTTAGTAAGTAAACATGGAAGAATTGAACACGAATCAAGGGGAGACAACACAGGTGGAGATAACATCATTGACCACTACAAAAAATGCTAAAAGGGTTTAGGCATGACGAAAGGGTGCTGCAACTCAAAAAGCCAATCAAAATAAGCTTCTGAGAGAGCTCTGAGAGGCTAAGGCCACGCTTAAAGATGCTAGAGACTTCATCAATGAGCAACTGCGCCGCCAGGGACATGCCGAGCATACTTTTAGGGATGCGGATGAGGCTATGCCTGAGTACTCCCTGATTACGAATAAAACTGTCGACCCGCTGGGCTCTGAGCCGCAGCCATCAGACTTCTATGAGCCGTCAGATGGTCAAAAAGGGCCTGAGGTGGCGTTCATTATACTGGGTATGGCTGCGACTGGGCTGGTTGCATACAGGCTTGCCAAGTAGGTCATTTGGAGACTCAGGCATTTACTTTGTATGGATCGTCGCATGCAGAATATAGTCCTAAGGGCTACTGGAAAGGCATAACAGCTATCAAGAAGCTTGCAACAGAAGCGAGGGTTTCTGAGGAAGTTGCCATGGGGTGGCTAACAAAGCAAGCTATATGGCAAATCTACCTACCAGTGCCAAAACACATTCACAGTCCTCTACCTCGGTCTCAACATTGTCTCCTGCCCCCACTCGTATCTTAGTTGTGTTTTTGTCATCTGATGTGTCAATGCCCTGGTACTGGAGGCCCTGTCTCTCCTGTGCAATCCGCCTAAAATCATGGTAACAGTGATACATATTGCTGTCATCAATAGACATGACCTCATTGCCAGAAATCTTGATTGTCGTTTTCCTTAACCACCGCACGACCCAGGTTTTGCACAATGCTGCGGTTAACATCAGTCGAGGTCAGCGTTATTGTCCCTGTCAATAATGCGGTTCACCAAGTCGATCTCTTATTTCTTCCTCATGACGTTGTGAAGCACCGGACTTACAAGTATGCCCTAATAGTGGTTGATGTGGCCTCGCGCTACAAAGCGGCTGATCCATTGACTTCAAAAGAGGCTAAAGAGGTCGCAGGTGCACAGGAGAGGATATACAAGCGAGGACCGCTGGGGTGGCCTAAACTACTTCAGGTCGACCCCGGACGGGAGTTTATGGGAGCAGTGAATCAGCTGTTGGTAAAACATGGAGTATCAGTTAGGCGTGGCTAAGTGAATATCCATCGAGACCAGGGTATAGTGGAACTCTTTAACCAAACACTGTCTGAGCAACTCTTTGGTCACCAGTATGCCGTAGATTTAAGGGATACAGGAACACGATTGACGGAGTGGGTTTCTCAGCTGCAGGCTGTAGTCTCTGCGATAAATAATGAGGTGACCCGGTTGACTAAGAAAAAAAACCTAAAGATGCTATAAAGGCAAAGTGAGTTGCACAAAAGCCCTCTGCTGTCGTACCAAGGCACCCGCTGGGGGTCAAAGAGCAAAAGCTTCCCTCTGGTGTTGGCGTTCACTACCTCTACCAGCCTGGTGAAGCAGAGCAAGACCAGAGCCGGCGGCCACTGACCCTGTGTTGTCACTCAATGTTTACCGGATTGGACGCTCTGTCACTAAATCTGGTGAGCCTGTACTTTACTATTTGTTGGATGGACCACTCCGTGGCTTTGTAAAGGAGGAGTTGCTTGTGGTGCCGTCGGATACCCAGTTGCCGCCAGACGGTATTACCAATTAGACTAATAGAGATCTATATATATTACAATGGTAGTATTTGACAATAAGTGCCCATGGATATTACTCGGGAAGAAAGACCCCTGTAACAGGCCCTGTACACAAGAGCAAGAGTTTTACGAGTGGATTACACAGATATAAGATAAAACATGGTAACATTAATCGTCTTTGTACGGGTTGTCAGAAGGCTATGAAAAATAATATGGTAGGATTGTGAATGGATTGTGGGTTCGATAAAGTCAACCACAGTCGTCTTCGTCATGCCCCAAAAAATGCTTCACAACGGCCTATAGCTGGGGCCACTGAACGGGGATTCCCCACTGTATAAAAATAGAAATCTTGTGGTGCTGCTAGCAAGGGCAAAGTCAGCTCACTGTATAGTCATTGTCTTTTGTGTATCAACAAATTCCCTTTTAGACTAATGGAACTGTATATTAAACATGACTCATAATCAGCGAGCACGTGAAGTCCAAAACGATTATGTTTCAATTCACGGTTTTAATCCTCCTTATCCACGCTCTAAGGTTGAACTCAAAGCACTCCAAGTGCATAATGAATATGACCGTACATACAAAGAGATGTTGGCTAGATTCAGGGCTGCGGTGGCTCACACCCCTGTCCCCACCGCTGCCCCACGCAGACCAGTCCCTGCCCCATTGAGACCTTTCCCTGCCCCACGCAGACCTGTCCCTGCCCCACACAGACCAGTCCCCACAACCCAGTCCCCAGTCCCCAGGGCGTGTCTTGAGTTCAAGAAGACTAAGTGGGCTGTTAAAAACTATTTGCGTGGATGGGTGATGAATGTTCCTGAGTCTTACCCCCTTGGCTCGGACCTTATGATGTTCTTTAAGGGCATGCGTCGGAAGATGCCTAAAGTTTTGACTGGTTAGCTGGAAGAGCTTAGTGGAATCAAGTATCAGTTTGCTCTTAAGGTAAGACTCTCCAAGCACGCCGATGATGTCAGCACTGAGTATGTTGAGCCTGGGTTGCGTAATAAGCAGCAGGTGGTTCTCTCCTCAGAAGACCTGGACGTTGCGCTGGACCAGAGTGTTGTGAATATCCAAGAGCGGTTGGAGAAGTGGACCAGTCAAGGTTCTGACTGGGAGTTTGAGGCAGTCACAACTCTGTGGATTGATATTGCCAACTACCAACCTTTGAAGGGTGGCTCCTACCTGCGACTTCCGGCTGCGCTGGTGGCTAAGCAGGCCATCATAAATGTAAAGAACTGGGACGACTTCTGCATTCTATGGGCTATTGTAACCGCTCTGCAGCCGGTTGCCAAGAACCCACAGCGGCCATCAAAATATAACATTCAGTGGCTCTTAGATCTGCTGGAGGGTGCAGGTGTAAAATATCCTACACCAGTGTCGCATGTTGAGAAGATAGAAAAAGCATGCTAACCTAGTCTTGAACGTTTTTGGCTGGGATGGGAAGACCACTATTGTACACCACAACAGTAAGCACTCTGGTACTCGTATAAACCTCATGCTGATTGAGAAGGACGGCAAGTTTCATTACACGCAAATCAAAGACCTGAACCGCTTGCTGTATGACCAAACCAAACATAAAGAGCACAAGTTCTTCTGTGACCTATGTCTGCATGGATATACCACACAGGGTCTGCTCTTGGCGCATAAGCCTGAGTGTATGAGGATAGGGCAAACTACTGTGCGAGTGGATATGCCTGAGAAAGGGAAGAACATATTATCCTTCCAGAACTGGCAGAAACAGCTTGCTGCACCCTACTTCATCTATGCTGACTTTGAGGCGCTCACAGTAAAGCTTCCGGGTCCTGCGCTTGATCCTGGTAAGAGCAACACGCAGAGAACACAGGAACACCAAGGATGCGGCAACAGCTATGTGGTTGTTTGTTTTGACAGTAAGACCGAACTTACAGGCTCTCCAGCAGGAGGAGCAAAAGATCAAAGCAGTTCTGTCCAAGCCTGTCCCTATGCGGATGACTCGAGAGGATAGAAGGGCACATAAGGCTGCAACCCACTGTCATTTGTGCAAGAAAAAACTGGGCTGTCCACGATCACTGCCATATAACAGGCTTGTACAGAGGGCCAGCCCATAACGTGTGTAATCTGAAACTTTGGCTGAGTCCCAAGACAACATCCATCCCTGTGGTGTTCCATAACCTGCGGGGCTATGACTCCCATCTCTTGATGCAGGGTATAAGCAAAGTGGAGGGGAACATCAACTGTATTCCAACAACATGGAGAAATATATTTCCCTGTCGCTTGGACAGTTGTGCTTAATTGACAGCGCGCAGTTCCTCCTGGCCTTGCTTGATAAGCTGGTGTCTTCTAACAACCCAGATGCCTTTGCTGTGACGGCGGAATATGAGCCAGACCAGATGAAGCGGCGGTTGCTGTTGCATAAGGGAGTCTTCCCCTATGAGTTCATGGACGGCTGGGATAAGTTTGATTCCCCTCTGCCGCCGATCCAGGAGTTCTACAGCAAACTCTCTGAGGAGAGCATATCTGCTAAAGACTACGTACATGCACAGAAAGAAGGTCTGGAGCGTGTTCGGGTGTAAGAAAATGGGTGACTACCATGACCTGTACCTGCGGACAAATGTACTGCTCTTGGCAGATGTGTTTGAGGTGCTCCACAAGACCTGTCTTAAGCAGTACGGTTTGGATCCGGCTCACTACTATACCAGCCCCCGTTTGTAGTGGGATGCTTTGCTTAAGAGCACAGGCGTGGAACTGGAACTACTCACCAACTATGACAAGCACCTGTTCATTGAGAAAGTTCTACGCGGTGGTATAGGCATGGTGTTGTGCCGCCACGCTAAGGCCAATAACCCGCTCGTGGATGACTTTGACCAGGATAAACCAACGAGCTACATCCAGTACCTTGATGCTAACAATTTGTATGGGTGGGCTATGAGTCAGCCCTTGCCAACTGCGGGCATTGAGTGGGTGGCTCGGCCAGAGGATCTACAGAAACAGGACCACCCAGATGATGCCGAAACTGGATACATACTTGAGGTTGACTTGGAGTATCCTACTGCACTTCATGACGAGCACAACAACTACCCGCTGGCTCCGGAGCGGCTTCTTGTAGAGAACGACTGGTTGTCGAACTATCAGAAGAACCTCCTGGGCGAGTTGGGTGGCACCTTGGGTGAGGTTGAAAAGCTGGTGCCCAACCTGCGGAATAAGTAGAAGTATGTGGTGCACTACAGGAACCTCGGGCTGTATCTGCCTTTGGGAATGAGACTTACCAAGATTTATCGTGCACTTGTCTTGACCAGAGCCCTTGGATGGACACCAGCGACTTTGAGAAGGACCTGTATAAACTTATGAACAACTCTGTTCGGCGGGTCAATGTCAGGATTGTGCTCTCTACGGAAGAAGAAAGAATGCGTTGGCTTATCACAAGTCCCGCCTATGCAAGTCATCAGGTGTTTGATAATGACCTGGCCGCTCTGCACATGCACAAGACTCACCTGGTACTGAACCGCCCGGTGTATGTGGGCATGTGTAAACTCGACCTCTCCAAGCACCTGATGTACGACTTTTATTACAATACCATGAAGCCCAGATATGGCAAGAACCTTGGCTTGTTGTACACGGATACGGATTCTCTGCTTATGGAGATACGCACGCCTGACGTGTATGCTGACATGAAGGAAGATGCCCATCTCTTTAACACTAGTAACTTTCATCCCTCCCGTAGCCTCTACAGCAGTGTGAACAAGAAGGTTCTGGAGAAGATGAAGGATGAGTGTGCCGGCCTGCCCATCAAAGGGGTATGTTGTTCTGCGCCCTAAGATGTACTCCATCTTGATGTCAAGCCGGGATGAGATTAAAAAAAGCAAATCTGTAAAGAAGGTGGTGGTGAAGAAGCATCTACGGCACACTCAGTACGTGGAGTCGCTGTTCGCCCAAAAGCAGTTTCGCCACGGAATGAACATGCTCAGGAGTGACTGCCACAAAATATATGGTCTCCACATTAACAAGGTGTCTCTCTCCCCCTTTGACTCAAAGCGGTGGATAGCTGAAAATGGTGTAGAAACTCTGGCCTATGGGCACGTGTCGATCTGTTGAACAGAAGAGGGCTGAGGTATAGAATGAGCACCGATGAACAAGTGGTGGCCGAGCTGCGGGCAGATGTGGAACATATATGGGAGGAGAAGGTGGACCTTGAGATTGAGGTGAGGGATTTGGAATCAAAGTATGAGGCCCGTTTGGAGCGCGTGAGTCGTTTGGAAGAGCTTATTGCGCAGGGTCCTGGTGTAGATTGTTGAGATTGCTGTCACACTCTTTAGTGGCCCTGGACCATATGGGGCTGAAAGGGCTGTTTGACAACATATGGTACCAGATGAGGGGAGGGTGCGAGCGCACCACAGGCTGGCTGTATGTGAGTCCATTTTGGAAGCTGTGCTCGTACCCCCAGTCTCTATACTACTACATGTGTTTGACGATGTGATAGACGACCAATTAATTTCGCTGCTAAGGGGACAGCTGAGAGATGTGAAAATTAAGCGTGAAAGGTTTGTGTGTTCAAATGTGTTTTTCTATTAATAAGCACAATATCGTTATTATGATTCCTACTCATGGACCGAAAACAGGGCGTTGGCCGTAGTGGTCAGTCGTACAATATCAAATAGAGTTTTCCCAAGTAGATACACTAACAGATAACTCTAGTAAAATATATTGCAGTAAAGCCTATCAAATAAATAAGCTGCAGTTGTTTAAGCGTTCTTGGGTGAAAAGGAGTAAATACATTCGTTTAGGCAGCGGTAGTCTCGTTAGTAGGTATTAATACCACCGCACAGTGACCTCAAAGGCTAAGACTACGTGATCTAGATGGGGCATGGACGGAGTTAAGTCAATAGTGAAAATGATACCAACATGATGTATCTGCTGCTATCAAGCTACGACCAGCATGTAAACTTATTACACCCCTGTTTGGCGCGACAGTACACGCAATAGAAATCATAACACTGGCTGCAAGTACGGTATCTCTTACGAAGGTCAGATAAGGGTATAGACCCACTCTGTCATCAGCCATATATATGAACGGCGCAGGTAGCATCGGCCTCCGAAGCAGGTGCGCTAATCACGTTATTTTTTTTGCCTGTGGTCGAATTCCACAATAAGGCGTCTGTTATCTAATCATTGACTATAGTAATAATGCTCATCGATTAAGTTATCCCTCTTATCTGCGCTGAATGATATTACCTACTTCCAAGTGTATCATACCTAGTGATTATATTGCCTATTTGCCAGTGTAACAACACCGAGTCATTATAGTGCCTATGGGTTGTATTTTTCTATTATATGTCGCTAACACCCATCCAAATATGTGAAGACGAATTACGAGGCCGCAATTGCTTGGGATGGTCCAATGTACTGCTTCACAACACTCACAAATTTGCTGAATGTGAAGGCATCAATGAGGCAGTTGGTGTGCTATTCAGAATGCAACCGGATCAAAACGAAGCATGTAAAATGCTCTGTTAGACAAAGACTGTCCCAGTCCAAAACTCAGCTTGTAAATAAACAGCTTGTGTTCAATCGGGCTGTGGTCCGTGGCGTATGATACTCTGCTTGTTTACATCAGAGACCCTACGGTGCGAAAGATGTTTTGATCTTAGAAGCCGGTAACCCGTTGTCAGGCTTCTAAGCATTGGGTGTTTGGGAGCATGGCACAGGATATGAAGCGTGTATTTCATTATTTATAAACGTGTAATGTCAAGCTGATAACACCAATTCCCTCTTTGTACCTGACTGCAATGTACAATCAAGAGTGTGACAATTTATGTTGCACTTCAATGTCATAATAGGAAATACATAAGGCTATGTTTTATTAGTTATTGAATGTAGTTAGACGTGATTGTACTATTCAGTATGAGCGAGAACCGCGTCCTGAAGTAGACGATACCCATTAGTGTTCACCGAAATGTGCTGATTCCACGTACTTGCATTGTTAATGGTTAGCCACACAAATGAAAATGAAATGACATGGTATTGGAGATCAAAGGCATTCAACCCGCTTTCGATGGAGTAAAAAAGTCATGAAGTTTCAAATATCAATCACTTAAACTGATCCGTCTGATGAAATATCCATGTGAAAAACGAGCAATCCTTAGACACTGAAGGTACCTGCAGCATGATGTGGGGCATAAACTACTTGCAAGCACAATGGTGTGTGCAGGCAGTTGGGAAAGGCAAGATATAATGGATAACATAAATGCCAGAAGCTGTGATGCGATGATATTGTTGCTCGCAAATTGTCCGTATTCGAAATGGCGGTGTATCGGCAAATTGTTCATATTGATCATATTGTACATTTTTGTTACATCGCGTGTATGAACGCGGATGCTTGACCCCTGCCATAATGTGTACAATTCAGTTGAAACATATTTTGCTATAACTGTGTTTTTCAGTGTTTAATTAGTTTACATGGAGGCATATTGTTGATAAGCCCTACTACCGAGAGATGATTGCCTTGCGCTAATCTATACTATCAGATATGTTATCAGGTTCGGTTCTGCTATCATAGAACGGAGAATGCTTATGACTATAAAGTACCACTAAATACTTTACCGTATTCAATTATCGTGCAGCATTTAAGGCAACAGTTTCCGAATGTATGATGCGCTCTTAGAGCCAAACACTACGCCCACATATATATATATGACACGCTATGTCTAGCTAACGATTGATATGTGCATTTGTATGCAGTGATGTACGGGCTACGAAACGCCTGGGCCTGATGTTACCTTGTAGTTTCCCCCATTTGGGCATCAATTGTAGATGCTGAATGCCAGGGTGATAAGCAATGCATGGCATATTCACCAACATGACGCTTCCTGGGGGCTGTCTCAGCAAACAAACAATCGAAGTGCAAGCAATATTCCGATTGACGCTAATAAGATACACCGAACGTAGATACGTAGCTATCGGAGGCCATTGGAGATAATTAATATCGCATGAGTGCTAAGTTATCTATCACGGCTCATATATTTAATCTAAACGTTATGAGCTCTGCCAGTACATTAATCTATTACTAATATAACAACCCGTGGTACTGAACGTATTCGCAAATGTTTGCACTTTATTTAACTTGGCTTGCACGGCGAGTGTGATAACCTACTGTTGTCTCTTTACAGATGATATCAATTAAGCATGAATCAACTGAGATTAATGCGAGTATGATGATACTCACATTGAATTAACTAGATTCACGTAGCTTCATAACTATAAAAGTGCGTTAACCGTAGAATGGACACAACGACACCCACTTGGGCTCATAATCAGCTTCATCAAACGATGTCAGCGCCAACATAGTATGGGATGTGTATTAAGGAATGGAGTATGAGTTGAAGAAGAATGTCACCTTCAAGAGATCCAACGGAACAGCGAACACCCTTAGATCCAAAATGCTCCAATGCGTTGACCTGGGAGTCTAAGCATTAAGTTAAATCGCTCACAGTCAATGTTTAATACGTTGAAATATAATAGTCATAAACGATACAAGTATTGTTCTTCTTAAACAGCTGGCGCATAAGTAGCGATCAGCGCAATTACAATAGTCTGCGTAACTGGGTGCATATGTACCAACAGGCTGAAATACAAGCACATAAACGATTTGTGCCATATGGTCCTTCTAATGTTATTTCGTTATTTTACAATAACGGCTTGTGTGTCTTTCCAAATTCAGTGTAGAAACTATAGCATATAAACAACCCCGGACACAAAACACAACACCTTCCGTTGAGTGCAGTGGCCGTTGAGGTCTTAATTTTCATGGGTTCGGCTACACTCTTTATCTACTAGATAACCATTTGGTTTGTTGCAGCGGATGACAAGTGCCTGACGTTTGGTAATTCATGTACGTAATTATCATACCAAACGAGGTACATTTCTCACTCCTTCTCATTGCAAGCGATTGGATATGTATTAATGTATTTAATGTTATTTATCCAAACATAAAACAGCAGAAACTCAGAGCGTCGGATTCGGATTAGATCATCACAACAAGCTTTACATCTTCGCAAATTCTTTTACAGGGATTGTTCAATTTTGCTCATCTGCAATGGTGCAGACAAATGTACAACGTCAACACACATTTGAGCTCGACTTAGGTGTGCATTGATGGATGCTTTGACACAATGCTTCGATGAATAATGCTCATTTGTGAAATTATGAACATGCGTAAATTGACGATAGTCATACGACAGGAAATATCATTAATCATGTTTACGTCGCAGCAATATGTTATCTATATCATCAAATATCAACAAAGAGCTTAGGTGTTTGATAAAAGTTAAAGTGAAATATTTGTAGAAGTATATTAAGCGGGGGTTCTGGCGCGACCCAATGTCTATATTACATGCGAATTAAAGCTTATACAGGATTTCGATTTTGGCTCGCCACTAACTTTTATTGTGTCGGGCTTCACTTGAGAGAAAGTGGAGGAAAGCGGGTTGGGCCTAGCCCCAAACAGTGCCCGACTCCGTCTTGTTACGTTATGGTCAGGACTGCAATTATTTATCGTCGCCTCTGAAACCCGAGTTGGGTACGACCCCAAACGGTACGACTCCCGATGTTAGATTGCCTGCAAATTAACGTGACGCCAGACCAGCGTGACTACTCCGTTTGCGTCTATCCACCGCTTCGAGTCAAACGCGTTCTTGAACTCAAATTCACTTGTTCTCCAGATCATACACGCTGATAAGCTCCTCTAAGCCTCTATGGTGGCGCTACGCTTAGATAGTCATCCCGCAGTCGGCAAAATTTTAGTTATACCCCCCCCCCCAACCAAATCACCCTGGCGACGCCCCTGTTCATGACGCAACTTGGATCAAATCAAAATTTTTGGTTTCTGCATGGATGATTCTCTCTGGTCATCAACATACTGTTTGTTGGCAGAATATATTGGTGATATGGAGTCACGCAGCCGACGTATTTTGTTACCTTGCATGTTAAGCACTCCCGTCAAAGTGCCACCTGATCTATCCGCTACAAAGACCTTCTTTGCATATTCAGAGAGGTCCATAGACAGTCGTTTTTAATGACACCTTGTAAATTCAAGGACAAAGCTGACAGGAAAGTCGTGGTTTTCCAAAATCTTCCTTTACCATCACGTAACTGAACCTACAACTCATGCACAGTTCCGCTAGTAACACGCTTAGAGACAGGATTGGCGATGTTTGTGGTTATCACCGAAAGAGCATCACTTAGTAGGCGCACCATCTAGCACGTTGTGCTGACTCGATCGTAGAGGGCATAAAGTGTGGTGAAGATGCTTGAGTTGATGGCCCCGTCACCTGTGTATTACCTGAAGGAATAAATTACCTATCCTGACCGTCGTCAAGACCCAATATTTTGAACACTCTGTTATGCGCGCCACCCCATAATCGGGAATTGTGAGGATAATAACCCCATCTGCAGCATCAACATCTAAACTTAGACCTATAGCTACAATCACCGCCTGTAGAAGTTTGAAATTCCAGAAGCAAGCTTTAATAGGACAGATCCTACATTTCCCGATGTACTTGACTGCCATTGAGTGGACTCATTTGATTCATGGTTGTACCAGCCCAAATTGTACGTCATGGTCCTTGGACCAACGCATAGATCGCCTGCAATGTTGCCAATAGGACTTTGCAGAGGCACGCTCTCGCAGCTTTGAGTATTCGACAAAGTATGATACATGATACTGTGGATACACACGCCTTTAGATTTAATAGGAATAGTACATACAAACCGGGCCCACTGTACCCGCCCCATGAAGCAACAGAGCAGCTGACACATCTCCTCATCCAGGTCCTAGTGAAGGACAGTGTTATAATACTGTTTTAGTTAAGAGTACCTTCTCCCTCACACCTTAATTATAGAGTACCCCCTCCCTCCCATCTTGATTATCAGCGCGGTACGACACGCCAATACCGAGGGAAATCGTACTCCCGAAAGGGCTATATAACCAACCCTCGCATATGAATACGGGGAGATTCATCTAGTCAGAGAAACGATTCGGACCGCTAGATTCCAGGGAGCTTCATAGTTGAAATATGAATAAACAAAATAAGCAACTCTACTCTACATCCTCTGACTAGCCCCCACTCCAGCAACTACAGGCAGTGAGTAACAGTACTATAACGAAGAGCGTGCATAAGCAAGAAAAACTTAGAAATTCTAGTTTTACAACAGTACAGGGGCACTCAAGGTGGAGGCTTTCAACCTGTTTGACCAATATGTGGTGCAAAACATAAGCGACGATAAACTTATAGTTGGCTGGAGAACCAACCACGTGCAATACTGGCACAACCAGGAAAATTTTGTTGTATGGTGCGCAACCTCGAGCTGTGGCGTTTCCGCGTTAGAACACCTTAAATCTGGAGCCCCGCCAATCAGGGTATAGGTTTCACGTGTACTACACTATTCGGTGACTTTTTAACGAAATCAGGGTAGCGCTACTGGATGACACTGCATGGTCAGCCACTAATGATACATTTGACAAGCTGAAAATACCGATTGGAGAATAAAAGGTGGTAACTGCACTGACCGTAGAACAGGCGAAGAACGGCCAATCATAAAATTTGCGGAAATCCCAACATGTACCAAGCAGGTAGACATGTGTTTACAAAACCAATGAATGGATTCGTTTTCCAGGGAGGTTCGCTATAAGTTGAATACATAAAGCAAGATACTGCGGGTGCAAGTGTCGTAACGTGATCTGTAGTGTTGAGATGCACACGATACGCACTTGTAATAAGTAAAGAATCGAACTCCAGGTGTAGGGTTTATACAAACTTGAACTTTATTTTGCTGACTTCAGTTTCGAATTCCAGATGTAACTTAGCCTAAACTTAAGAGAGAGATGTGTTGAGCTCGGAGGCCAGGAGAGAACTGATTTTGAAATATGACTAAGGCACGCCATCCCAATTCTCATGGGACATGCCGTAGCCAGGTCTGTGAGGGTTGGGGCTATCGGGCGTTGCCTGGGCAGGAAGGTCATGTGGCTCTGGAATATGGGGTATGTATGATGAGAGGGGGAAAGTGGCAGGTGACATGTAGGTCACTCGTGGATCTGGGAAACTGGGGTTTATAATTAATATAAGCTGTAGGGGGTTACTCCATCAACTGATGACTGAGAGGGTACGTTATGATGAAGGGTAGGTTTGGTATGAATTTGGCACTCAACAGCAAGTACTGCGTGGACTACTTTCAAACTAGAAAAATCTGAGGAGTTCATAACTCCAGGTGTCTCACGGATTAATGACAACCCTATGTGTGGGCTATTCTTGATGCACACACAAAGACCCGCTCAAGGATGCTAGGTATAGGCACATCCTTTGACGCTAATATTGAGGATGCTATCAACTCACCAGTTGACATTTCGTCATCCATCAGCAGGTATAAAAACCTGCTTCAGAACGCTTCGTCAAAGGTTGATTACGTGTTTGGAATGGGCTAGGCTTTTACATGGCTCCATCAGACATGACACTCACCTCTAGAAAAGGTCGCTGGGTACAACAACCTGATTACCATCGCGAATGAGCAACAGCAGATCGACGTCAGCCCTCTAATGGAGGAAGCTTTGACACACAGGACCTGTCGCATTATATGGGCACCGACAGCCCGGGCGCCGCAGCACCTGTTGCACCCACCGAAGGATAATGAACAAACCGCTCTCAATATGGGGTGAATCACGATAGGCTAAGTTGTGCTTTGGCTCGCTAAATATTAAGTCACGGAGCGTCATGAAGATCACTCTCCCCTGCGCCACGACTGTGGGTCATACATGTTCTGTCATCCAACCAGCCACCTTTGCAGCTGACTTGAGCAGCCATTATACTATGGAGTTGATTATCCCTGAATGGGCAGCACCTGACTTACCACCAAGGCCCTCCTGTGCCTCAACCAAGTATTGCAGCTGTTTTGTGATCCATTCCTTCACACCAGGCTTGTCAGCTGGTGTCGGGGTCGGTACCAGGGTTCTTGTACTCGCAGCTTCACGGTTCACAGAAGCAGCCTCTACACGGACACGTGGCCTATCCTGTAAGCTTACGAGCTCACGCTCTGGAAATTTTCTCTCATCTTCATTCTCTACCACCAGCTCCTCCAGCTTACTCGTCAGACTGGCGAAGCTAGGTAGTTTTTCAGCTCTCCCCTCTGGTTCTGCGTAGCCTTGTCAAACCCTATAACTACTCGGAGTGGCAGCCCATCGAATTATGTCTGAGTACATATGTCTTCTACAGTGCTTTTACAGATCTAGCCTTAATTTCGCCCTTCATTTGGATATATTTTGTGACCTCATCTAAAACGAGTTTAAACTCATGATCCGAGATATAACCATCTTCAAGTGCTGTCGATACAATGTCAGCAATAGTATTAAATTTGCTCTGCGCTAGAGGTATTGCTTCTTGAGACTAATCTCAATCAACCGATAGGAGCGCCGTGGATTCTCATATGGTAGCTCCGGACATAATGGTGCCGTCGGAATAGTTGGTTGTTGTTTCAAACTTCTGTTGGATACATAAGTCTATATGTCAAGTTCAATTAGGAGTGCTACTATTGACTTTGATGCCCGGGAAGCACTTCCACTTGTTCTGAAACCGATTTGGTCACCTGCAACCAACCCGAGAGGTGTGGTAAACACTTGGACGACCACATGATCGTTCCTTTGTTTGGCTACATAATAACTTCTTTCTTAAACACGATTAACAACAAAACTTACACCCATAAGCTCAGGCAGTCCATAACTGAACCTGTAACTCATTCACAGCTCAAACAGTAACACGTTTTGACACAGGATTGGCGATGTTTGTGGTTATATTATCACCAAAAAAGCCACGCTCAGAGCCCACAACTTCAAGAAACATATTCGGCGCACCATCAAGCATGTTGTGCGTGGTACTGACTTGATCGAAGTGTACATAATGTGGGTTAAAGACGCTAAAATTGACGGGCCGTTCTCCTCTGTAAACACCGTAAGTAAGCTTTTTTCCACCCAAACCGTCATCAATACCCAAGATTTTAAACACACTGTCGTCACATTCTAGAGTCCCATCTAGGTCACCAATTAAGAGCGTAACATGCACATTTTTAGTATCAAGGTTCCAAGTGCAGCCGCCTAAACTTTTAAGCGCCTCCTCCATACTTTTAAAGTGCCAGAGGCCAGATAAAAACACGGAACCTTCTACCTTGAGCGTTAGGACGTCAATAGCATTTTGCAGGGACACAGCCTCGCCGCTTTGAACATTTGTCAGAGTTTGATACCTAGCACTAAGGATAAACAAGCCTTTAGATTCAATAGAAATGGAACTTACAAACTGGGTCCGCTGCACCCACTCCATATAGCAGCAGAGCAGCTGACACATCTCCTCATCCAGGTGCAAGCGGTTAACAGTACAGAGGCGTTCAAGGTGGAGTTCTCCAACCTGTTTGAGCAGAACCAGGTAAATTTTGTTGTTTGGTGCGGCGTATCTGCGTTGGACCACCTTAACTCTGGAGCCCGACCAATAAGGGATCTTTATAGGTTTCACGGGTACTACATCATTAGGAGACTTCTGAACGAAATGAGGGTGGCACTATTGGTTGACGCCACATGGTCAGCCGTCAATAATACCTATGACAAGAAAATCTACCATGAAATCTGCCATGAGTTTGGTGTTGCCGAAAATACCAATTGGAGGATAAAAGGTCCACTTCAAAGGCCCCGAGACACACGTAGTACGGCCAATCACTCATTATGGAAACACCCACTTGTATGAATCCGTTAGGCAAACCTCTTACAAATCAACAGACGGCTTTGTTTTTCGGGGTGACAAGCTACATATTAATTATATAAAGCATTACCAAGAGGGTGCAAGCACCGCCTGGAGTAATTACATACTGGAAAAATCTGAGGGATTCACAGCCCCAGGTATCACACGGATTAACGACAGTATTCGAACATATGTTTGGGCTATTCTTGTTGCTCAGGCACAGAACCGCTCAGGGATACTAGGTACAGGCACATCCTTTGACACCCAAAAGCAGTTTCAGGCTAATATTGAGGATGCTCTAAACTCACCAGTTGACATTCCCTCATCGATCAGCAGGTATCAAAACCTGCTCCAGAATGCATCCTCAAAAGTTGATTATGTGTTTGGACCTATACACTGCTCCTTCAGACATGAGCCTCACCGTTGGAAAAATAGTTGGGTACTACAATCTGATTACCATCGCGAGCGAGCAACAGCAGATTGGCAGCAACACCGATGTCAACGTGGATGCTGCAATTTCAAATGGGGGAAGCTTTGACATCCCGTCTGATGATATAGGCAGCCCCTCTCCACTTGTCTCGAACGGCGTTCCTGATAGATCATCCCCGTAGGAAAGGCGCGAGAGGATGAGAAAACGCGCTCTTATTGTCGATGGAATCGCAATAGGCTTAGCTGTGCCTTGGTTTGCTACGTAGTAAGTCGCGGAGTATCAAGAGGATAACCCCCTCCCCCCACCGCCACAGCTGCGGCCCATACATGTTCTGCCATCCAACCAGCCACCTTTGCAGCTGACTTGAGCAGCCATGATACGATGGAGCCAATGATCCCTGAAAGGGCAGCTGCTGCCTTTCCGGCTAGGACCTTGAGCACATTTGCCAATGAGTTCAGCTGTTCTTTAATCCATCCTTTTACACCGGGCTTGTCAGCTGGTGTCGGTGTTAGGGTGGCACTAGTCCCTCCTTCACTCGCCAAAGCATGTACCAGGGTCGAGATTGCCAATCCAATCGCAGTGAGGGTGGAGGCGATTGTAACCCCTTACTCCCGGAAAAAGTTGCGTACATGCTCAGCTAGCGTTGTGTCCTCGTAAAGAAGTCTGTTAATCGTTTCCCTGAAGTGGTTGATTTGGGTTCGCATATTTTTTCGGTTTACAGAGGCAACCTCAATACGGGCATTACAAAGATCCTGCAGCTCGGCAACCTCATTTGCTTTGAATCTCCATGATCTACTATCACCCCTCCGATGCTCTTCCAGGCTTGCCATTTCAGCTTCCCGCTGTTTTATCTGCCCATCTAGTTCAGTTATCTTAGCTAGGTTGACGACCAGCTCACCCTTCTTGGTCTGCATAGCCTTGTCAAGCCCTAAAAGCTCCCTGAGTGGTAGTTAGTTGTCAGTTTGCATACCTTGCGTCTTCTATAGCGTTATGAATGCCCTCTATGACGCTTGTTTCATCCACACCACCTTGCTCTTTCATGGCTTCGGTCTGCTCATTTCTAACTTTTCTGCGGCTTTAGCAGCAGCTTGGTCTATATCTTGGAGGGCCTTGGCTGTCTTTTGTGACACCGCTTGTCAGGACCACTCAGTGAACCCCAAACCACCACGGATGGCCTTAGCCCTCTATATTTAGCTATTGTATTAAGTGAAAGAGGATTTTTGGTACGAGAATTTGTAATACTTTAGTCAGTGTAGTCCTTTAAACGTAACTCTCCTCCAACATGTTCAATCTTTGTATAATCACGGCCGAGAGGTGGTGTGTGACCTTTTCAGCTAATGCATCGCAATAATCATTGAGAGCGCCTTTAATGAGTCAGTCTATAGCACCCTGAGTTGTAAGAGGGGCCTCTGGAATAGGGGCCACTGGGAGTAACTCATCCTCTCTTCCAGTGTCCTCCACTACGTCATCTTCAAACGTTGGGTTTTTTAAACTCTTCCATGTTATTATGTTAAAGTATACTCGCTATTATTTAACATGATGGGTACTTACGGACGTAAACTAAATCCATACCGCCTGGTACTTGAGCCCCATGGGGTAAAGGCCGTGCGACATTCAGTGGTTATTACAAACAATCCATACACTGTTGACCAGAACCAACAACTGTTGGTCCGCTTCCCCAACTTAGATGCGGAAGACGTCATTGTCCTAGGGGCAGCACGGCTGGCTTTTACAATTACACTGACCTTGGCTGATGCTAACCGCAGCGTTGTGCAAAACCTGGGTCAAGCCGTGGTTAAGAAAGGGACAATCAAGATTTCTGGCAATGAGGTCATGTCTAATGATGACAGCGATGTGTACCACTGTTACCACGACTTGTGGCGGACTGCACAGGAGAGACAGGGCCTCCAGTATCAGGGCATTGACACATCAGATGACAGAAACGCAACTAAGATACGAGTGGGGGCAGGAAACAAGGATGAGACCAAGGAAGAGGACAGGGCCGTAGTCGATGTTTATGGAAACAGATTCTACATTCCGCTTGATTTTGAACTCCTCAAGAGCCACATGCCATTCTACCAGAGTGCACTTAGTGACAGAATACAAGATCACATTCAATGACTACAACCACGTGATTCACGCAACGGGCGACTCCAGCTACAAAATCTCCTTAGAGTATGACATGGTTACCCAACCAGAGTTGGACCGTATGATACGCACCCAGTACACAGGTTTACTTGCAATTCTGCATGAGCGTGTGCTTCCTCACAGAAAGCTTGTATACAATATAATAAATAAACAGTGGAACATCAACCTGAACGTGCCTGCTAGCAGCATGAATGGCATCCTGCTGCTCTTTGAAGACCCAGCCAATACCTCATTCGCCAGGCACACAGGGTCGTTCTACAACCCAAAGATTACAACAGTTGAGGTGACCATTGAGGGTATCCCCAACCAACTCTATACCCAGGGCATGCGTGGCTACCAGCAGTGGGATGAGATGAAGAAGGCCTTTGCAGCAACGAGTAAACGAGACCCCAGTGTAGCAATTGCTGTAAAAGACTTGGCATTGTCGGACGTTTCACTAGGTGAGTACCTAACCAGTAAGTATGCTCTGTGGCTCGACTTAAGCAAAGAGTTTATAGCTACGCTAAGAGGGCTCACTTCGAGTGGCTCTGCGATGATCGCTTCCCTAATTATAATACATTTCAATCGTAAGGTGGCGCTACCGTGACACATACAATAGCACATGGGAATAATGGACTGACGTCACTGCGATTGATGAGAGCGGTAAAAATGTCTTTACGCAGAGCCTTGCACATCGCACAATAGGCTTAGGAATAGCGAAAATAGCAAGTACACTTTAATCAATGTCAACTTGATAAATTACTCGGTCTGGTGTACCCTTATGGAAAACAATTCGCCTCTAACAGCGTCCGCGCAGTTTACGATCCTTGATCTTTCATGCCCGCACTGCGGATGGTAGTTTTTAGATTGTCAATAAGTGTCTCAAGCGAGGGAACTGGCCTGGGTCGACATAAACTTTTTTAGCATGTCAGGGGGATGTGAAGGTCTTGAGCGAAGAGTTAATAGCTACGCTGAGCTGTGTTACGATTATGAAATTACTCCCGACATCAGGCGACGATACCATGAAATCAACAGAAGTACATGGGACTGTTTATCCAACGTCTCGGAGCTCGGCGGCTATAAAAGATATGTAGTCATCTGATTGGTCGAGGCGACTACATGTCCAAATTAAACAGAGAATTCCACGTGGTTTTAAGAGACGCTATGACAAGACGCTATGATTATAACGCTTTGGCTAACAGGTGGCGTCTTCACATATTTCCTCGGGCAGAAGGATCGAGTGAACGCTCTTAGCGAAGCTATCAACTCTTTGACTTAAGGACGAGTGATGACGATCAGCTGCACGGTAATGGCAGGGGGGTGCAAAATGCGTCTGAGGGTATCATCATTCAGATCACAAAAAAAGCAGAGGCATCCGGTGCATTGGACGTCTATATGTATATTGATAAGGATACAAAGCTTTACATTAAAGATGGCAGGTTCTTCAGTGCAGTCTACTAAGTTTACAATTCCAGATTGTCCCTGTTCGGCTATTGTTTGTGGGCAGACCGGATGTGGGAAAACCGTATTCATCCTCGACCTACTTGAACGGCCCATCTTCGGTGCCTTTAGGCATATTGTAATCCTCTGCCCAACCATACATTTCAAGGAGGCCTATCAGTCGCAGTCATGCGTGTGGAATGATCCAGAGATGTACGTGGCTGGTCCAGACCACCGGCTCCATGACCACTTGAGGGCTTTCTACCATTGTTTTAAGGGCGAGACTACCCTGTACATTATTGACGACTGTTTGGCAACAAAGACCCTAACCAAGAAGAAACACATGTTATCCGAACTGGCCTTTAGTGGCCGCCATGCACAGCAAAGTGTCTGGGTCCTCACCCAAAAGTACAACTCTGCTGAAGGACCTACATGAACAGACCCGCTAGGTGGGCTCTTTTCTACCACGGACCGTGACGCATTTGAAGAGGCCCTACGTGAGAATGATGTGATCCCAACAAGGGAAAAACGCACCGCAATACGCCAGCTGCTAGCAAAGACCAAGCACGCAAAATTGCTGCTGAAGACTGATCAACCAACTGCATATGCCGTCGATTGAGCTAAGATGGCTCTGGGTGGGGCTCTGCCACGTCTTGAATTCTCGCCACGCGATCTGGCTATGGCTGTTGGCGATGTATCATTAGCCATGGCCACACAGGATGTGCTAATTAAACAAGGGATGTTACCAAGTGATATACTTAATTAAGTATTGACCTCGATTGTGCTACTTGTTGGGGGTGCCCTTGTCAACGCCCTAACATTCTCTGGGAGAAACTTCTTATTGTCTAAGTTACGAAGCAGCCCAGTGGACGCGGAACGTAAAGGTCATAATATGGCAATAGAACAGCGACAATCTGCTCAAGCAGCATGGGCTGAAAAGCAAACCGAGCAGTTAGACTTCATCAATAAGAAGCTCCCGGCCAGGGACATGCCAATCATACTTTCAGGGATATTGACGAGGCTATGCGCGAGTACTCCCTGATTACAGGTAAATCCGTTGACCCACTGGACTCTTAGCCTCAGCTTTCAGACTTTTACGTGCCCTCAGATGATCAAAAGGCACGTGAGGTGATGTTCATTATCCTGGGTATGGCTACAACTGGACTGGTCGTGTACAGGCTTGCTTAATAATTTGCATAAAGCCAAACTCTTTTTTAATCGACATTTAGAAATTCATATATAACTCAGTATATAACAATTGATTGCATGCAAAAGATCTACTATAGTCCCTTTGGGCTACTGGAAAAGCATTACAGCTATCAAGAAGCTTGCAACAGAAGCTAGGGTTCTGAGGAGGTTGCCAGGGGGTGGCTTATAAAGCAAGCTATATGGCAAATCTACCTGCCAATGTCAAAACACATTATCAGACCAAAATTTGATGATTCTGGCCCTAATGAGGTTCACCAAGCCGATCTCTTATTTCTTCCGCATGATATTGTGAAACGCCGGACTTGTATGCCCTCACGGGGGTGGACGTGGCCTCACGCTACAAAGCGGCTGAGCCATTGACTACAAAAGAGGGTAAGGAGGTTGAAGGTGCACTCGTAAGGATATACAAGTAAGGAAAACCGCATTTGCCTAAATTGCTTCAGGTCGACCTCGGACGGGAGTTTATCGGAGCAGTGATTCTATTGTTAGAAAAACATGGTGTCTCGGTCAGACATGGTCTTGTGAATATCCATCGAGACCAGGCTATAGTGGAATGCTTTAATTGCAAACTTGCTGACTTTTTGGACACTAGTACGCCGTGGAGTTAAGGGATATTGGAAAACGATCGGCTAAGTGGGTTTCTCAACTGCAGACTGTAGTCTCTGCGATAAATAATGAGGTGACCCGTTTGACTGGGAAAAAACCTAATGATGCTATAAAGGCAAAACGAGTTTCACAAAAGCCCTCTTCCGTCATATCAGGTAGCCCGCTAGGGGTCAAAGAACAAAAGACCCAATGTCTGCCGGATTGAATGCGCTGTCACTAAACCCGGTGAACCTGTACTATACTATTGATTAGATGGACCACTCTGTGGCTTTGTACAGGAGGAGCTACTTGTGGTGGCCATCCGATATCCAGATGCTACCAGACGGTATTCTCAATTAGACATATAGATATCTATAAATATAATAATGGTAGTATTTGAAAATAAGAGTCCGTGGATATTAGTCGGAAAGAAAGACCCCAGTAACAGGCCCTGTACACAAGAGTTTTGTGGATTACACAGATATAAGATAAAACATGGTGTCGTTAATCGTCTTCGTACGGTTTGTCAGAAGGGTATTAAAAATGACCTAGGATTGTATATGGATTGTGGGTTCGATCAAGTCAACCACAGGTGTCTGTACCAAAAGAAAAAAAATCGCTTTGCAACAGCCTGACATTGTTCCCATAAAGACAACCGTTACATGATTTCCAAGAAATTGCTGATTATTTGTTCCCATAAAGACAACCGTTCGTGATTTCCAGGAAACCACTGATTGTTTTGTTCCCATATAGACAACGTTACATGATTTCCAAGAAACCGCATTTGTTTTGTTCACATAAAGACAACGTTACATAATTTCCAAGAACCCGCTGATTCTTTGTTCCCATAAAGACAACCGTTACATGATTTCCAAGAAAGAACGTGAATTTCCTGCTCTATAAAAATTTAAATCTCATGGCGCTGTCAACAAGGTCAAAGTCCGCTCGCTGTCTAGTCGTTGTCTTTTTTGTATCATAAAATTTCCATTTAGAGATATGGATATATATATTAAGCATGACTCACAATAAAGTTTTGACTGAATCAAGTGTCATTTTGCCCTTCAAGTAAAACATATGAAGCACACCGATGACGGCAGCACTGAGTATGCTGAGCCTGTATTACGTAATAAATAACAGGTGGTTCTCTCCTCAGAAGATATTAACGATGCGCTAGAACAGAATAATGGTAATATTCAAGAGCAGTTGGAGAAGTGGACCAATAAAGGTTCTGGTTAGGAGTTTGGGACAGTCACAACTCTGTGGATTGATAATGCCAGCTACTAGCCATTAAAAGGTGGCTCCAACTTGTCCATACCAAGTGAGCTGGCAGCTAAGAAGGCTATCATAAACATAAAAGACACTGACGACTACTGCCTTCTATAGTCTTTTGAATCGGCTCTGCCCCCGGTTGTCAAGGACCCACCGCGACCATCTAAATATAACATTCAGTGGCTGTTAACCCTGTTGGAAGGTAAAGGCAAAGAATATCCAACACCATTGTCGTATATTGAGAAGGTAGAAAAGCATCCTAACCTAGCCTTGAACGTCTTTTGGCTGGAATGGGAGGGCCTCTATCATACACCACATCAGTAAACATCCTGGTCCACTTATTCACCTCATGCTGATTGAGGAGGATGGTAAGTTTCATTACGCGCAAATCAAAAATCTGAATAGCTTGCTGGATGATCAGAGTAAATACGAACACCGCAAGTTCTTCTGCAAACGATGCCTACATGTTTATACCACTGATAAACAGCTCTCTGAGCACAAACCTGAGTGTGTGGGGATAGGGCAAACTGCTGTGCCAGTGGATATGCCTGAGGATGGGAAAACCATATTATCCTTTCAGAACTGACAGAAGCACTTGGCTGACCCTTATGCTATCTACGTCGACTTTGAGGCGCTCACGGTGAAACTTCAAGCCCTGCACCTGATCCTACCAAGAGCAACACACAGAAAACAGAAGAACATGAGCCATGTGGTTATGGCTATGTACATGTGTGGTGTGATGGTCAGACCAAACCCCCTGTGATGTATAGAGGAGGCAACACTGTGGAAAAATTCTTGCAACCCCTGCAACAGGAGTTCTGTCGAACCCTGCTCCCATGCGCATGACGCAAAAGGATAAAAAAAGTGCATAAGGTAGCAACACATTGTCATGTATGTAAAAAAGAACTGGGGGGGGGGGGGTCGTCGTACAAGGTATTATTTAAATGTATCACGTATAATCCTCGTACGTCGTAGGCAGGATAAAAGTTGCGGATAAATCTCAAAATGTTATGAGCAGATTTCTGATTACATGCAGTAACAACTTTGCACGCTTGCACGGTCGAGCCACAGGGATTGGTAATGGCCAGCCGGCCGCTATCTTCTATGTATACATAAACCATAAAGGGTTTTGTATGCATGGAAGATATTGGTAAGCCGGCCAATGCAAATCCCTGTGGGCTGAGCGTGTGATTCTCGGGGCGTCACATGGGGACCATTCATTGCATTTGCATTGTCAACGATCGGTGGGAAATCCCGGGAGAAAATCTCAACACACTGCATGGGAAGAGAAAACATACCCCGCTGTACAAAACAAAGCCCCCATAAAAAAACGTTGTACAAGTATGAGGCCCAATTAAACCCGTCGTACAAGTCGAGAGGCCGAAAAAACATACCTCGTCGGGCGGCACATGTATACTACCTTTATACACTTAAGTGACACCCCCCCCCCCCCCCCCCCCTCCGGGCTGTATCCCAAACAATATGGAGAAGTATATATCCCTATCGATCGAACAGTTACGCTTTATTGACAGTGCACTGTTCCTCCTGGCCTTGCTTGACAAGCTGGTGTCTGCAAATAAACCAGACGCCTTTGCAGTGACGGCTAAGTATGAGCCTGATGAAACGAAACGCCGGCTGCTACTGCGCAAGGGAGTGTATCCCTATCAGTTTATGGATGGCTGGAGTTCTACAGCAAGCTTTCTGAGCAAGGTATATCTGCTGCAGACTATGAATATGCACAGAAGGTCTGGAATGTGTTTGGGTGTCAAAACCATGGGCAACTATCATGACCTGTACCTGCGCACAGATGTACTACTCTTGGCTGCTGTATTTCAGATATTTCGCAAAACCTGTTTTAAGTGGTATGACTTATATCCAGCTCACTACTATACCAGTCCTGGCCTTTCATGGAATGCGCTTCTTAAGAGCACAGGTGTGGAGCTCGAGCTTCTCACCGACTATGACAAACACCTATTCATTGAGAAGGGCCTGTGCGGTGACATATGCAAGGTATCACGTCGCCAGGCTTAAGCTAACAACCCGTACGTAGAGGGTTTTGAGCGGGATAAGCCAGTGATTTATATCCAGTAGCTTGACGCTAACAACCTGTATGGGTGGGCGATGAGTCAACCTTTGCCTACTACGGGTATTGGGCGGGTGGATCAGCCGGCCGTTCTACAGATACAGGACCATCTAGACAATGCCGAAACCGGATATATACTCAAAGTTGATCTTGAATACCTTGCAGAGTTACATGCTGATCACAATGATTATCCACTAGCACCAGCGCGAATGTCTGTGCAGAATTAATTGGTTGTCAGACTACCAGAAGGATCTCCTAGGTGCATTGGGCAGCACCGGAAATGGAGTTAAGAAGCTTTTAGCAGTATGTGGTCCAATATAGGAATCTTAAGTTTTACCTATCTCTGGGAATGAGGCTTACCAAGATACACTGTACCGTGGATGGAGCCTTACATTCGCACGAACACAGACCTGCGTAAGGTTGCCACCAGCGACTTTGAGAAGGACCTGTACAAGCTGATGAACAACTCTGTGTTTGGTAAAACCATGGAGAATCTCCGAAGGTGAGTCAACATAAAGATTGTGCTCTTGGCAGAAAAGGAAAAATTACCCAGGCTTGATGACCTGGACGCCCTGCATATGCAAAAGACCCGCTTAGTGTTAAATCGTCTGGTGTATGTAGGCATGTGCATACTCGACCTCTCCAAACACCTGATGTACGACTTCTATTATAACACAGTGAAGTCCAGATATGGTAGCGACCTTGGCCTGCTATACACAGACACGGACTCGTTGCTTCTGGATATCCGCACAGCTGACGTGTATGCAGACATGAAAGAAGATAGTGACCTTTTTGATGCATGTAATGATGATCCTTCTCACCCCTTGTTCGGTGACGTATATAAGAAGGTGCTAGGAAAGATGAAAGATGAGTGTGCCGGTGTCCCCATCAAGGCGAGGGTAAGATTAAAAGGGATAAGGGAGTGATGAAGGTTGTGGTTAAGAAACACCTACTCCACGCACAGTACATGGAGTCTCTGTTCACCAAGAAGCAGTTCCGTCTTGGAATGAACATGCTACGCAGTGATGGTTATAATATATATGGGCTCCATGTCAACAAGGTGTCACTCTCTCCCTTTGATTCAAAGCGGTGGATAGCCGCGAACAGTGTAGACACCTATGGGCACGCTATTTACCAACAAACTAGCAAGGTCCTCGGCCCCGTTTGGAGAGTCGGGTCCGAGGCGCCTTTCTCTTAACTAAGGGTGAGCAAAAATCTTGTATAAGCTGTCAAAGGGGGAATAGTAATGATGAGTAGCAGTGCGCCAGAACCGCTACTCTCTATACTACTGTGTGACCATTTTAGCTAATTCGCATCCAATTGCTAACCCCCATCCATCATCAAATACTGCGTTGTCCAATTCCGTGTGACTTTATCAAAGAAAAAGTTATAATACTTGAATTGTCAACATGACGAGTACTTACGGCCGCAAGCTAAATACATAATGCAGGATACGCGAGCCTCTTGGGGCAAAGGGTGTAAAGCAGACATTACTAGCAACTCAAGCACTATCGACCAGAAACACCAACCCCAACATGGGCGCAGACCATGTCATTGTCCCAGGGACAGCCCATTTGGCTTTTTACAAGCACGCTGACCTCGACCGACGCTTACTGCAGTGTTGTACAAATCCTGGGTTGCGCTGTGGTTAAGAAAACGACAATCAAGATTTTTGGCAACAAGGTCATGTCCATTGATGACAGCAATGTGTGTCACTGTTACGGCGACCTATAGAAAACAACACAGGAGAGAGAGCATTGACACATTAGATGACAGTAATGTAACCAAGATACGGATTAGGGAAGGTGACAACGATGAAACCGAGGTAGATGTCAAGGTAGAGGACAAGGCCATAGCTGACTCCTATAGCAGCCGGTTGTATATTCTGCCACACTTTAAAGTCCTCAAGAGCCACATGTTTTTGCACCAGGGTGCGCTTGGCGATGGACAGGAATATGAGCTCACATTCAACGACTGCACCCGAGTGATTCACGTGATGGGTGACACCAATGCCAGATACACAATCAAAGGCATCTCCCTGGAGTATGTCATGGTTACCCAACCAGAGCTAGCCCGCATGATCTGCACCCTGTACACAGATCGGCTCGTGATTCTGTATGAACGCATGCTCCGCCACAGGAAGATTGCATGCAACAATAGAGACACACTGTGGATCATCAACTTGAACGTACCGGCTCGCAGCATTAAGAAAATTTGCTGCGTCATTTGCCAGGAGGACAGAGTCCTTTTACAACTCGAAGATAAAGGTCGAGGTGACCAGTTGGGGTATCCCCAACAAGCTGTATGCCCAAGGTATGCGTGCCTGCCAACAGAGAGATGAGACGGAGAAGGCCATTGCGGCAACTAGTAAACGTGACCAAAGCGTGGCAATGACTGCAAAAGACCTTGCACTGGCTGTAGTGACCAGCAAGTATGCCCTGTGGCTCGACCTGAGGAAGAGTGACGACGACCAGCTCCATGGCAGTGGCCAGCACAGGGAGAAATGCGTCTAAGGATGTCACCAAAGAGTTTATAGCTTTGCTAATAGCGCTCACTTGAGCCTTCCGTCCGAGGGAATATGTGAAGACGCCACCTGTTAGCCGATGCGTTATTGTCATGGCGTCTCTTAAAACCACGTGGAATTCTCCGTTTAATTTGAAGCTGTTGTGGAATTCTCTGTTTAATTTGATGCTGTTGTCGCCTAGACCAATCAGATGACTCCATATTTTTAACAGCCGCCGATCCCTGAGACGTTTGATCAACAATCCCATGTGCTTTTGTTGATTTCATGGTATCGTCGCCTGATATCGGGAAAGTCTTTGGTGTAATTTCATAATTGTCAGACAGTTATTGACAGTCGAAAACTACAGTGCGGACATGAAAGATCGAGGATTGTAAACTGCGCGGACGTTGTTAGAGGCGAACTGTTTTCGATAGGTGTACCCCAGACCGGGTACTTGATATAGTTGACATTGATTAAATAGTGTACTTGCTATTTTCGCTATTCCTAAGCCTATTGTGCGACGTGTTTTGGCAGTGGCAATGCTGTACGAAACGACATTTGTCCCGATCTCATCAATCAAAGTGACGTCAGCTCAGTATTCCCATGTGCTTTTGTTTGTGTCACGGTAGCACCACCTTACGATTGAAATGTATTATAATTAGGGAAGCGATCATCGCAGAGCCACTCGAAGTGAGTCCTCTTAGCGAAGCTATAAACTCTTTGGTATCGCTATCTAGATCACAAAGAAGGCTGAGGCGGCAGGCGCGTTGAACGTCTATATGTATATGGTTATGGACGCACAGAGGAATATAAAGGGTGGCAGTTTCGTTTATGCAGTCTCCTAAGTTTGGATTTCCAGTTTGCTCGGCCATTGTTTGTGGCCAGACCAGTTGTGGTAAAACAGTCTTCATGCATCGATTGCTTGAGGGCAGTTTGCCGGTCACGTCCAGCATATTGTAATCCTCTGCCCCACCAGCGTTTTCAACCAGACCTACCAGTCACGGAGCTGGGTTCGGGCTGACCTCATGGTCTATCTTCTTGATGGCTCAATAACAGGTTTATGGCTTTCTACAAGCGGTTTCAGGGAGAGTCCACATTGTACATTATTGACGACTACTCGGCCACAAAACCATTGACCAAGGAAAAAGACATGCTGTCCAAAATGGCCATTAGGGGCCTCCCAAAATGCAACTCTGTGCTGAAGGACCTTCATGACCAGACCCGCTGGGTTGTGCTCTTTAACACCAATGACCGTGACGCGTTTGAAGAGGCCCTGTGTGAAGTGATGTTATCTCGACACGGGAGGAACTTGTCTCAATACGCCAGCTCCTAGCGGAGACCGATCACGCAAAGCTACGGCTGAAGACTCATTGACATACCGCATAAGTAGTGGATAATATGCTGCCTCATGGTCTGACATCATGGTCGTAGCTGGCTTATATCATGTCCGTAGCTAGCTCAGTTACCGTCCGTAGCAGGTTCATTTTAGTCCGTAGATGGCTTATATCATATCCGTAGCTAGCTCAGTTACCCTCCGTAGCAGGTTCATTTTAGTCCGTAGCTGGCTTATATCATGTCCGTAGCTAGCTCAGTTACCGTCCGTAGCAGGCTCATTTTACGACTGTAGCTGGCCTTTATCACGCCCGTAGCTAGCTCAATAACCGTCCACAGCTGGCTTATTTAATGATACTGGGGCTGATGACGTTAGAGAGCCATTTACCCAAACGTCTTAATTTTATTAAGTACATAATAAATAATTTGGTTCTCCTTGGATTCAGAGTTATTACCGCATAGAATGGCTCAAATATGGTCATATTTTTGAATGGAGTATGCAATTATAATGTAACTCAATATCCGGTCATTCAACACATATTGCCGTGATTAAGTTAGGCTATTAAAACATTAACTATCAGTTGGACTCAAATACTAATATCCCAGTTTATGAAAATAAACATTAACCTAGCTAAACTAAAGCATGCTTCTTCTCTCACATATGGAAACATCTGAGAATGCATTAACTAACAAATGGCCTCTTTATTTACATATCCCACTGGAATGAACATGACATTATCCCATGCTATTCACGGATGGTATATTTTTATGTCGCTGTATGTTTAGCGTGACGTGCAACGCTCCTATGTGAGGTTTAGGTCGCCGTGACGCTCGCATTGCTGAGGGGAAATCACGTATCCATGGAGAAATATCATGATCGGTATATGGTATAAGCATTGATATATCAAACGCACATCCATCACATTTGAAGTAACTAACAATAAGACTTTCTCAGCATTTTCGTATTACCTACTTTTTTTCAAAGATGATAGTCTCGTGTCCGAAAACCGTTCTTTCAAATTTGTGAGTATTTTCTTGCCAAACTTAGATCTTAGATGTACATATAGGTTTAACATTACAAATCTAAAAATCGCATGCTTTCAAAAGATTTGGAAGAACAAATGAAGTAAATAAAGTTTGATGTTCAATGGTCACATATGTGATTAATTAAGATAATCATGCAACTGTGATTCTGCGCGGAACGACTTCAAAATGCCAAAAGTTCGGTTAAGAAGGTGCTCTCATTGACGATGTTAATGATACATCGCCTATAATTTGGTTTTGTTAAAACCCTTGGGATATTATGCTTAACGCCTTAGCAATTCATGCAGAATATCTAAAACTTTGATCGAAGATGAATAGTTGTCGTTGGAAAGTTTTTGAAATCACAAATTATCTTATAAGCAAGGTAGCAAGTACTGCTGTCTCAATTGTATCCGACCTGTCTGGTAATCAATATCTGTTCGCGATAATGCAATGTAAGTTAATGCTAGTACTATGTAAGTATGAATGCTAGGCAAATGCAATATGAAACATACTATTTGATAAATGTATGAACGTCAAAATGTAGGCTTATGCTCTGTTGCATGCTTATACGGTTGATCTGCTCTTTCGAAATTCTAGATTTTCTGCAAGATGCAAGCAAGCTAATGGACTGGGCCTGTATCGGTGTATTTTGATAAATTCTGTGGCGATATAATGATATACTATACGTCACGTCAATGTAGAAGCTTATGCTCTGTTGCATGCTTATACGGTTGATCTGCTCTTTCGAAATTCTGCGGACACAACGTTTTCTGCACTATGCTGCATAAATGTAGCAAATCAGCGGGATATTATGACGAATTCGAAGCACTTTGTATCGGTATATATATATATATATATATATATATATATATATATATATAATAATATATATATATATATAAGTATTTATATATATATACATATATTTATATATAAAGTTACATACACATACACACACACACACACATATATATATATATATATATATACATATATATATATATATATATATATATATATATATATATATATATATATATATTTATATGTAAATATATATATAGATAGATCGGATCGATCGTGACATCATTCAAATATACATAAATATCTAAATATTTGTAACCATTCGTATGCAACCATTGGAACACCATAATTGAATAAAACTGTAGCATTTTGAGTATTTACTCGTGTCTTAGGTGGAATGACAAAATACCATGCGTGTTTGCTTAGCTTATCACAAATAATTGCTTTGAACTATAATCGTTTTATACAAAAGTTAGTGCAGTAACTGTATCCAGCAATAAGAATGCATGCATTTTCAGCGACAATCAATGGCGAAAATATATCATTTCACTTGTCTCGCGTTGTATTATAACTGCTGATAACTAACGGAATAAAAAGTTCCATTAATTGCAACAAATACAGCACGAATAACAACGTAAACAACAGTCATCATAGACAGATGAACAGGCTTTGCGCTGTTTGCACAAAATCTATGTCATAATGCATAACAAATAGTAGATGCTCTGTCAACCGCCATGCTTTAAACCCCTTCATGCAGCACCAAACAATTTCTAAGAATAATTGATACTAATACATCTATTATGGGAGCACAAATATATATATCATAGAAGCGCAAATGTGAGACAATTTGGGATGAGCATTAGGGGGACTACAGAATATACTTTTCAATTGAAGTTTCGCACGAGCAAATTAGTTAAGAAGGTACACTCAAAGATTTCCAGGTTTTCCATATATTGCGTGCTCACTGTTGTTCGAATAAGTTTTGGAAACACCATTTGAACACGTAACAGAATGTAGAACGAATTCAATTCCGCGTTACGTATATGTTTTACAATGAGCATGCGTCAGATTGTTAAGGTACCTTGCATCGTCAATCGGAAACAAAATAAATACTAATTCACATTTTTACCAGACCTAAACAAAGAATTAAATCATCCAAAAATATGTGTATTGTTGCTGTAAAAAGAAAAAGGATGAGAAAACCCGTCCCCTATATGACTTCATAAGCTACATTCAAAGTGAATCAATATGCAGCGCATAAGCAGCAGTTTTGATATAGCAGTATTTTATTGGTTCAGCAGAACAAACCAATTATTAGGGAAGTATGATGGTAACTGTACTTTTCTCCGAGACATCTCTCATTAAATGTAATAGCTTAAAGAAAAGATCAATCAGAATGATAATTGGTACTGATTCATCTATATGCTTTCTCAGGTGATTTGATGTCGATGGATGTGGCTATAAACAGACCTGAACCCGCATGCCCTGTTTGCATTGGAACAAAAAGCTCTCAATTGATGAGAGTATTTTCAGATCACTATTCATTTATGTTTTCTAAAGATGTGCTGTAATAGGAAAATCGCCGATTCATGC
>CM067356.1:53014101-53039101 GCA_034190875.2 Urechis unicinctus | reverse complement strand
CCGTGTCTCTCGGTCCAGTCCATCTGCAGCTGCAGCTTGTTTGGCCCTCTCTGGATTCTTAATGGACATCTTTGGGTAGGTGTCAGTCACAAAATGTATTGTGCAGGAATTGCTTGCCTTTACTTTGTTGACTATCCGCTTCAGGAGGATTTGGTTGTCCTTGGTTGAGGAATTCTGGCTGTCCTTGGAAGCTTTAACCTGTTGAATCAACGCCACACCATCCACGACATATATACAACCAGCTGGGGTATCAATGAGTGGCTTCTCTTCTTTCAAGGGCATGAAGTAGGTAAGCCTTATAAATCTTTGTATTTGGTTTTCAAGTCTTCTTGATAGTACCAAGTAAGTCAACCTCATTAGTCTGCAGTCGTGTCTTGCACAGTTTTAGGAACTCTGCATCGCCCCTATCATGGGCAGAACATACATCCTCCTGCACATCTCTTGCGAAAACCAATCCTGACGTTATCTGGATTAGCCTTGACATATTTTCTGTCGCGCTTCATTTGACTGGGAAGGAGGTCACTATGTGTAGAAGAATGCTCTTCTCAGTTGGTCATAGCCTCACACTCTCGAGTGATAGCTCCTCCCACATAATGTGACCATATCCATCCGTTGACGGTGTCTTTGCAGGTGGTTATTCCGACCATTCCTTCTTTGGTCTTAGAATCCCTGTTGGCGGTTTGTTCAAGGGTCTTCTGTCAGAGCAAAGGCATTATGGTTGCTCTGTGCTGTGAAATATGTCTCCACACAACTTCTGTGAACGGCTGTATGGGTTGTTGCTACATTGACCATTTCGAGCCAATATGCAGAATGGTTTCTGGTATAGTTTATGTGGTCATAAACAAATGTCCATGGCAGCATTGCCCTTACATTTGCAAGATGAAGATTCCAGTGGGCCTCTCTGATTGATCTCAGGAAGAAGAGTATAAGGATTTGAACCATGTCGATGTATGTGGACCAGTATCGGAAGGTGTGTTGTTTGCTGCCAGTTTCAATGAATTGCTGATACGTTGAAGTAAGTTGGTGAAACTCATCACTCTCCACATGTCTGAGACAGTCCGGTCTTGGAAAATCTTCCGACATGCTGGTGATCAATTCCCTTACTCTGATGGCATCTTCATCAGATACATACTGGTAGATATCCATCAAGATGCATTTGCTGCATGGCTTTCATCAGGAGCTTGTATGCCCAAATTGATCTGTTATAATGCTAATCCACTGGTCACAACATTTACTGAGCCACTGGCAACCACTTCAAACTCTATTAGAATATCTTCGAAACCCCCATCACAAAAATGCTTACCTATGCACCCAATGAATGACATGGCAGTGTGGAAAGCACCCAGACAAATGACACATTTTTTCAATGACAGGTAGATAACCAATCACAGACTTGGAAGGCACTTCTATGCTTGACAGCAGTTGATTGAATATAGTCCATGATGGTATCAACTGGCCATCTATGTGGAATCGTGTGAGGATATAGGCAAAGTCTCTCTCTACAGGACTCTTCAGCAATGGAGCATACGCTGACATCTCCAAAGGAATTACTGTTGCAAAGGATGCAGGTCCAGCCGTCTTCACTCCAGAGTAGGTGGCCAGGTTTGATGGTGGTGGCTGCATAGACCTTTCTCGAGTCCACTTCACACTAGGCGTACTTGTAGACTCATCAAATGCACATGTAGTGACTGTGACAGATGAAGATGGCCTCAGGATGACAATGCCATTTGTGTTGTGTGACAATCCATGACCTGTTAGAGTTTCTTCTCTGAAAATATCATTGTCCCCAACCAGAGTGGTGTGCTTTCCCGGCAGTATTGCTGATGGCAGAGCGCCGTCCCCTCGACCGAGTTTAGCAATACTCGTGTCAAAATTCAATGTGACAGAGTGGGAGACGCAATGGCCAAACCCAATCAGCAAACCAATTAACTGAGCTGAACCAGTCAAATGTGGATGGCCATTGCCAATGACATGTGTTTGGGCGTCTGCATTTTACCTTTTGCCTGCAGATGAATAATATCCTGAGCTAATGAAAGGATCTTCTTGTGAGGTGCATCAGGTACATTCGCCTCGGAGGCGCCAACTATCAGAGCAAAAAAATTGAAGTACCATGTTTTCAGCTGTTTTTGTAGTCAGGTGTTCAGATGAGGGGAGCCACGGCATTTTGGATTGAACAAAATCTATAGCATTTCGTATCAACAACGCTGGCTTAAAGCTATCTTTCAGTCTGGCATTTCCTCGGTAATCTGGCTGTGGAGTTGATACAAGTGGTTCCACATCAACACCGCTTGACTCGTTACATGAATTGCTTCTTGGTTGACCTTTTGTTTTACCAGCAGTGTTTCTGTGGCAATGTCATTGACAAAGACCAGATCTCCTTAAGAACGCAGGCTAGGTGTGAGAAATTAGTGCTGTGGGAATGTTTTCTGCAGGCGAGTTTTCAGATTTCCTGTCTTATAGGTGGGAGCATCTATACCATGACTGGTTTTAATCTGATCAATGAACATTTTCTTTAATCTTGTGAGCCTGTAGATCTCTTTATGTATATATATGTATATATATATATATATAGCGGCCGTTCGGTTTCAGATGCATGTCATGCTAGCTTGCCAACTGTCTGAAATATTGAAAAAAAGCCTCACAAATACAAATATGTTATACAGATATGTTCTGGTATACCTTTGTTATGTCATATATGCGTGATAGAGTAAAGTGCGTTGTTTACTAGAGAGCAATAAAACAAAATATTAATAACATTTTCCCATTCCGTCACATCGAGCATCGCCAACTAATTTACTACCTCCGTAATGCTGAGAATGAGTAACAATACGAATACAACTTTAGCATCAATTAAGCCAGTCTTTTTATTAGAAAAGTTTTTTTTAATAATGACGGCAGGAAAAGAGCCACATTAGCTGTCTAACGGTTTCCTTTCTGCCTTGTTTATGATGTCCCTGACGAGGGCACCAATAAAATGATATGATAATGAATGCAGGGAGCTTTAGGCCGCCCAAGAGTAATAACTGCTGACAAAGGGTGATATTATAACAATAGGCGGTGTCAATATTCTGCTTCGATGTATCATTTACTAACAAAGCGAATAATCATCGAAGGTGATGATCCATATCTCATTGTTGTTTCCCGGATTCACTATTATGCGCGGCTGCAGCGATTGTGAGTCAATTGAAATGGACTTACGTCTCTTACCATCATCTATTATCGAGCATGTAAACCTAAGCCGTTATGTTAAGCGTGTCTCTCCCACTGTGCTCATCACAAAGATTGCTTCATTCAAGCATATGTCGGTAAAGGCATCAACTTGTAATCATATCACATCCCGACTCATCGTTAAGTTATGATGAGTTATCAACGATGAATCTCTACGGACACCTCTAACCAGACAAAAACACTATCCTATCTCTACGGACACCTCTAACCAGACAAAAACACTATCCTATCTCTACGGACACCTCTAACCAGACAAAAACACTATCTATCTACGGACACCTCTAACCAGACAAAAACACTATCCTATCTCTACGGACACCTCTAACCAGACAAAAACACTATCCTATCTCTACGGACACCTCTAACCAGACAAAAACACTATCCTATCTCTACGGACACCTCTAACCAGACAAAAACACTATCCTATCTCTACGGACACCTACCAGACACCCTATCTAACGGACACCTCTACCAGACAAAAACACTATCCTATCTCTACGGACACCTCTAACCAGACAAAAACACTATCCTATCTCTACGGACACCTCTAACCAGACAAAAACACTATCCTAAACCAGACAAAAACACTATCCTATCTCTACGGACACCTCTAAACAGACAAAAACACTATCCTATCTCTACGGATACCTCTAACCAGACAAAAACACTATCCTATCAACTACGTACAAAAATGATTCTGTATTGCGCCACGTTTCATTAAGCGAAGTGAACATCACACTGTGTCAAGTTTTATGGCATAAGTAAGGTTTGCAACACTTACCATTAACTTACAGTCTTGTCCATCAGCTCCACACCTATGAATATTAGTAGATATGCAGACAGTTATTACCAATATAAATGAATAAGAACCTCGTTTTTCTACCATTTACTTAACCACCTTACCCCGCAACGACCATGAATGCACTGTGGCAACACAGCGGAGGCAGTCAAATGCCACACTTATGAAATATACATTTTGGTTCTCGCATATCGTAACCGACAAGCCGTAATGGAAAAATCAATTGGA
Source organism: Urechis unicinctus (assembly GCA_034190875.2). Classification (NCBI taxonomy): domain Eukaryota; kingdom Metazoa; phylum Annelida; class Polychaeta; order Xenopneusta; family Urechidae; genus Urechis; species Urechis unicinctus. The sequence goes on along the minus strand of CM067356.1, from coordinate 53,034,846 downwards.
AATAACTTGTTCATGGTTAATGGAATATACGCAAATCTCGCCACCACACTCTTTGCTCACTGCTCGAGTCCACTCTAGAGTGATTGCATATTGTCATTTCAGTATCAGGATCTTACGAAGTCCTATAAACATTGCAAGGCAAGTACTTAAGAAAAGTGTCATAGATGAATTCATCTCCTTTAAACATGTATCATAAGCACGCAGATCTTGCTGGAAACATAAAAGCATGGTCCTGTAGATGAGAACTGATATCGCAACACAGTATGACTACGCTTTTGTCGTCGGCCGTTTGAATACCGTTAAGAAGACTACTTCGGGGTATGATGAACTTATTGCGAGTTATGGCTATTTGACCAGAAGTATGTGCAGTCATTGCGTCCATTATAACTCCGAATAGTAATTACGATTTACACAAATGGCCACCTTTGATCATTGACAAGAGCGAATAAAGATCCCTTCAATGATAAATCTTGATCTGATGAACTTTTCTACAGATATATTTCACCGTCACTCTGATTGATTATTTCCAACTGTTTACCGAAGACGAAAACGTCGAATGGCAGTCGAATTTGTCTAAGAATTATTGATACTAGTTCTGTATTGGTCTAGTACAGTTGAGGGAGAAGCAAACGTGTGTGATCATATCAATATATTGGAGTGCATTATGATCGATGCGCCAATTGCGTCATGCAATGGTAGTAAATATACGACATGATCCTTAAATTTAACTTGTAACTATATGGAATTACAAAACGAATAAACTGTATCATTAAAAATGTTGCATTGATCACATTTAACGCTATAGAATATGTGGCTGCATAGATTTCCAGCTTGAAACTCTCAGCCATAAAATGTAAAAAGAACATTATTTGTTATATATATAGATATATATATATATATATATATATATATATATATATATATATATATATATATATATATATATATATATATATAATATATATATATATATATATATATATATATATATATATATATATATATATATTCTGGTATATATATATATATGCATATATATATATATACTTATACATATATTTTTATTCATATATCTATTATATATATATATATATATATATATATATATATATATTTTTATTCATATATATAGGCATATTATATATGTACATATATATACATACATGGCAAGATACGAGCACGTCAATTGTTGACTTTCAGAGAGTAAACAGTTGCAGTTTCTAAGTTCCAGGAAAATGTTTCCTGACAGAAATCAATCGGAAATAATCAAACATGGGATGTGAAGCAGGTTTGTTTTCGGGAATTAAGTGCAACGATCAACGACAACTATTAGTCATTGGTCATAATATGTTATTGTTTTAAATGTGATTGTAGTAATTCAGTTTTATGTCTTAAACTACTAAATTTATATATTCATGGACTTGACCACGCAATGAATGTCATCCAGATGCTGCTATATCGTATGCTTAATCCCTATTTACAATTAGCACATATGAAATTAATGACATTGCAACTGCAGGTGGTGTATTACCCAATATTATATGGTATGTTTTATTTGCTAATACAAGTATACGACCGGCGCAATGTAAAGTGTCCTCAATATCTAAATCACTGACTGGTATACAACTAGAGATCCATAGCAGTTTATGTTAATTACGTCTAGCCATGTGAGATCTTTATAATGATTACAGTGCGGCATCAAAGTACTCATTATAATTGCCAAGTAATTCGTGCATACGTTCTGACAGGCAGTGAACCCCAAAACGTTTATCAAGCTAGTTCCAAAGATGCTTGCCCCAACCTTCTTTCCCTGCGACATGTGGCTCTTTGACACAAAACTAAATTTGCACTCGTAGATTGGCTCTAGTACAAGGAAAGTACAACAAACGATTCCCCATTCGATTGACAACCAATTACGTTGGCTCGTTGAATGAACTTGGCCATCCGTCAGGTAGTCAAGGGCACTCCCGATCTAAATTTATTGCAATATGCAATATTCCACTAGAGAAGTCTGATTAGATTGAGTCGTAGGATAATTGTTTCTTTTAGTTTACTCACCGATACAGTGAAGCCAACCCTATTGCGTATCGCTCAATAAATTGCGATACGAATTTGACACAGATAGAAAGGCAATCACAGCATTTGTTGAGACGCGCAAACTGAATGTGATAACTGAATATGCAAGAACATTAGGCTTTCCCATATCGTCAGGCATGATATCTTATTCAGATATAATCTATAATACAATTAATTTATGCGCTACAACTCTAGTCCAATGGCATGGAGTATTGCACTGAAAGCTTGCATAACAGCTAATGGCGTACATAAAAAACAAGACCGGCTTTAGTCCTCTAAGCCAAGTCTCAAGAATAATGCATCATGGAAATTTGGATATTGTAACATATCCCAAACCAATCATCTTTTGGTATTTCACGGAATACCAATTTTCGCAGCCGCAGTACGTAGTAAACCCTGCAGGGATGAAATTGTGATGCTTTGACCACATATTTCGACCATAATAGCCTATTTTCTTATCCATTTATAAGTCGTCGTTCCAGGAATATTGATTGTGGCATTCTAACAATATATATTAGCTGATCGTGCCTCGTTCGCCCCTACAGGTTGCAGCACTCATCTTGTCAATAGTTAGTTGAAATATATTAATTGATCACCTTTCTGGGCGTTAATACATAAGCACACTGTCAGTATTGTACAACTTACATGAACTGACCAATTTGCACTACACCAATCGACCAATGTGACACTGCATAGTTGTATAGAACTTGTCAACTGTGGAGCATAAGTACATAATATAATATGCTGATCGTCATTATTAAGGTTTTCCTGTTTAGAATACCAAATGCATGACATGCACATAGCATCCATACATTCATGGACCACTTATCTTGGCATTAATAGATAAGCATACTGTTAGTATTATACAACATCGTGTTTATTGGCGCCTATGCCAGTTAATAAATATGTCCAAATAAGCACAAGTGTGTGGATAATCTCAAATAAACCCATTCAATCGCCACTAGGATGTACAAACGATAACAGAGGTGTTATATCTGGTCATATCAATACGTCTTGCTATCGACCAAGTTTACTAAATCATGAATACTTCTCTGGTCGTCTTCCTTCGTCTTATTATCTAGAACTAACACGTTCTAACCTAGCAGTCAGTTATATAACCAATTATGGGGTGCTTTTGGTTTTGTGCTTTTGGTTCTATGTGTTTCATTTCAGAAATACGCAATCACAATGAACCATTGAGCACTTTTGACAAGGATGCTCAATGAATAATGATTCTATTTGTTCTTACCTAACTCTCACATACAGGCAATGTCAACAGGCAATAATATCATGTCATAATGTTACAAATAGAACGTAATGGTCGTTTCATGTCATACGAACTCTACAGCATGTCCATGTCATAGGCGAAAGTTTTGGTCTATGAAATGGTTTCCAATAGACAATATCGTCTCTAAGGCAATAAGTGCTCCACACGGATATGTTTTGCATCAATAGCGAATAGTTTCGTGTTGTACAACTCAGCAATTCTCAATAACTTACGGCTCTGAAATATGTGATATGTTGACAAGCACTGCAGACGCTCCAACACCGAGACGCAATGGAGATTGGGCTGATTGTGATCCTGTGTTCCATCCTTATATTATATCGTTCACAAAGTAACAATCGTTTCCTGGGATGCAAAACCCTGTTTTTCATACTATTTATGCTATTGCACCTGGCTATGATTAAGTTGCTTCCGAATGATTCCTAGTTTGTCTGGCCTTACTACTACGTAATAATTATCATCAGAGTTGCCGTGTCTAACTATCATGCTTCATTATTATCTATTTACAGCTCCATAAATGTGCTCAGCCTAGTGTATAGGCATCATAGTTCCATCAAGGTGTCAGAAAGCCCCTTTGAGATATCAAATATATTTTTATCAATGTGAAAGCTCGTCTTATAATTGCTGGAAGACGTCAATCATGCAATAACGGGTAACACTTTTTGAATCTTACGTTTTAACGCAACGATGCAAATTAAGTATACAACTGGAAACGTGTTGATTGGACGCATGTGTTGTGATTATTAGCTTAATGATTGCGGAGCATATCAAACGAGTGCCACGTTAGCTACCTACATCTCTTTTATATTTGATGGCGTTAGTGAGTGAGCTTGTAGATTCGTTCTTGTCGCATAATTTATCCCCACTCATCGCCCCCCCCCCCCCCCCCCCCCCCATCGACCAGAACACGAGAAAGATAGATTATGATGCTCCACAATTGGCAGGTAAATCCTTAATTTCCACAGTTGAAGTAAATGAATGATAATATTTAAATCAACCTTTAAGACTCTACGCCTCTGTGCCAGTTAAGAGGTATTATCATAACGCTGATGGATGAACATGATGTGTTATGATTCGACGATAGCAATCTAGTGGCTATACCCACGGTGATCATCCTGTTGCCTGATAGAATTGCATACCCTAGCCACTCATACAATGCTACTGAGTCGCCGTGCGCACGGGTACCCAATTACAACTTGTTGATAAGTGGTTACAAGTGTCAGCCTTAATTTGTAACTATACTACTCATGGAGTAGTATGAACTCTCGAGTTTAACGCATAGTGCATGCTACGTGTTTCTAAAGGTTGCAGTCACCTAACAAATAACTAGACTTAAACAAATTAATAATTTCAGCATGCTGGACGAAGTGAAACGTGGTCAAAGCTTATCAAATCATGACCTGTTGAACCCGCCCCCTCCCCTGCCCCACTCACCACCAACGGATGTCTGTAACGGAGCTATTAAAAATCAAATCAATGTTTGATAGACACCTCTCACTTTGTCAGTGCCCTGCACGGTGCCAAGTTCTTTTAAATTTAACATAATCCTTACCTTAATGCACAATCCTGAGTACGAAAAACAACCAGAAGGTATTCTGAACTACTTGCCCTCATGTCAGAAATTTTCGGTGTGGGGCATTGTCAGTTACCAGTAAACCACGCCGTAATTATGAGTCCATCATATTTCATAAATACACACTGAAAAAAGACCTTTGCAGCCTATGTCCTCTATTATTCACTTGATATTCCTTTTGTGAGATTTTTAGATCCAGTGTTGGCAGTTGTTTTATCAGGTAAGACCGGCATCATACAATATGCACTTTAATGTCCAAGTCTGATGGCCACACGCACAGAGGTAAAAAAACATGGTCTCACAAAACATATATGAATATGCCTGGCCCACTTATATAAAACCTACACAAGAATAACTTTATTTTTGAAATACGGTCCTTATGTTTATACGAATAAAGGTACAAGCCTGATCCGTTACAAAACAGCCTAAGTTGTCAGATACGTGATTAGGGTGCACTGTACATTCGCTGTTTACCTCAGTATGGAATGTTCAATTCACCCATGCACATTGAGCAAGGCAACTGGCGTTAAAACTACATGTGAATTGTTGAGTATATTGCCATTCATACGATATCACACTGATTATGACCAAAACTGAGAGGTAATACATTTAGCTTACCTTTCAGTTGATGGCAATAGATGGTAGCCTAATATGACATAATAGGCATTGCAAATGGCCTGGCTTGATAATAGCTTACTGCTTGACATACCGCAAGAACTAATCTTCGACGTTAGCCTGCACTAACTTAAATCCATTTGCATTTGGCTAATGTCAGAAGGAATTTATTCATATGCTCGACTAAAATCTAGAGAAACAACGAAATGCCATATGGACAGTAAAACGATTATTATAAAAAGTGATACTGCATTGGATGGAACAATTTTTTTTACCATTAAAAGCTAAATATAGATAGACTGTATGTTGCGTTGACATGATTTTATTATTTGTGGTTAATGACTTAGCGTCTAGTGGGTTTTCAGCAGTGGTTCTAGTGGAACCTAAATACACTGACTGCAGGTGTTTGGAGACATGTAATGCCATTTAGTATTGGTAATGCGTAGTTTTGTAATACAAGTTCACATGCATTATTCGCCAAGTTGAAACACCTGGGATGTTACCGCCGGACATATCCGATTTTTTGCGGAGAACATTGTAACAACACGATTCGCTACGAGCAACACGATTGTTTTCTTTTGGAGTTGTGCATAAAATAAAACAAAACATATTTACAGCGTTAGGTGATCTCTAACGCATAAGGTGAACTCTCACATCACAATGCAGAATCAGAAAAATAAATATGAGCAGCAACACGGTAAAGTCACCGTCTTTCGTGAGTAACAACAATAAATTAACAGCAACTATGTATTACATTGAGTCGTCTACATGTGGTTTGGCGTGGACTTAGAAGAATATATTTTTCGTATCCCCAAGTGTTGCTTGTCTCAAGAAGACAAGAATGGGTAGTAGATAACGTGCAATCACTGTCGGTTACTTGTGTTTTAATGTGGTATCAACCATTACGAATATATATTTTTTGGCCCAATCCTCTGATGGTTTTGTAGATGACGTGGATGAATTATATCCTTTGTCCCAAAAATGGTCTGGAACTTTCATCAGCATTACGTGAAGGTCGTTTTATTTCCTTTTGTTCCTGTTTGCACTGTCATTGTATGCGTTATGATGTGCATTACTATGTGCAACTAGTGAGAGTTAAATTAAACATGTCGCCACTCTAAAGAGCCTTCTTCACTCATGACATGGTGATAGCGGTGAAAACCTGTTATACACTAGAAAAACATGGAAGAAAAAGGTGCGTGAATTTCCGAAATCGTATATGAAAAGAAACTAACGAAGAGGCATCATGGCTAAGTACGCTCCTGTTGATTCGTTTCACTTCACCCGCCCGAGCACATGGGCAGAATGGAAAGCCCGTTTTTCGAGGTACCGGATAGCCACCAAGTTGAACAAAGATGACGAAACGGCTCAGGTGGACGCTTTGATTTACTCAATTGGGGCATGAAGCCGAAAACGTTTTTAAATCGTTCTCCTTTACAAATGAAGGGGATGCAGATAAATTCGCACCAGACCTGAGTAAATTTGATGCCTATTTTACTCCGAAGAGAAACATTGTTCATGAGCGAGCAATTCTTGACACCCTGATGCAAGCTTGGAATGAGCCGGTCGAAATATTTATCCGCCACCTGTATGAGCAAGCTGATAATTGTGATTTTGGAGACGCAAAGAATGATCATATTCGTGACAGATTACTTGTTGGCATCACAGATAGGCAATTAAGTGTTGAACTACAAAGGAAGGAAATTTCACTGGAGGAATACATATCAGAAAGTCTTCGAACTGAACTCATAAAAACCAATGTTACTGCACAAACAAACAGACAAAATCATCACAATCAGCATTGGAAAAGTGTCGCGAACACGATTTAAGCGTGATCAATCTGAACAAGTGCAACCAAAATCATCACAATCAGCATTGGAAGAAGTGTCGCGAACACGATTTAAGCGTGATCAATCTGAACAAGTGCAACCAAGACATGCGCGCCAGCCGAGCAGCCAGCGCAAAACCAGTTATGGCCAGTCGCAGCGCTTCCCGCAGCGCGACTCAGGTCAAGGTCATAGAGGCAGCAGCTCATGCGGCAAGTGTGGTAAACATCACGCGAGGGGGAACTGCCCTGCTTACAATGCAACTTGCTTCAACTGTCAACGAAAGGGGCATTTCGCTCGCAATTGTCCCAGCAAAGGACAGCGAAAAAATATTGGTGAAGTTAAAGGCAACAATACGACATCTGAACATTTTCTGGGAATTATTATTACTCGTGGTAATGTTCCGAATAATGCTCCATGGGAAATCTCATTGAAGATTGCAGGAACTGATGTGACATTCAAAATATATTCTGGCGCAGATGTCTCTGTGATATCAGAAACTCAGTACAATCGCCTCAAGTGTAAACCGCCACTACACAACACCAACGCTACCCTGCGAGGCGTGGGAAATCAAATTTCCTGTCTTGGCATGTAAACGACTGGAAAGGGACATCTTACACAGTCGACATATACGTCGTCCCGGGTTCGCCCAATAACCTCCTCAGCCGCAGCCATTCTCAACAAATGGGTCTGATTGAACTAAATATTTCCGAGATTGACGAAAGTATCTTTGGCAGCCATAGAACATTAAAAAGCGAGCCTGTGAAGATAAAATTGAAAAATACGGCGTTCAGCCTCACCACGTGAACACCACAAGACGCATTCCCCTACCATTACTGGACAGCGTCAACGAAGACCTTCAAAGGATGGAGCAATCAGATGTCATTGGGAAAGTCACTGACCGACGGATTGGTGTCGCTCAGAAAAAGTCAGGTGCAGTTAGACTATGTGTTGATTTACGTGCACTCAATAAAGCCGACAGCGAGAACGCTGCATAATACCCATCAAAATTAGCCGGATGTCGCGTATTCTTCTCGCTAGAGTGCTTATTATCAAATAATGCTCTACGTACAATCGAGAAAGCTCACCACATTCATCACTCCGCAGGGAAGATACTACTTTAAGAGATTGCCTTTTGGCATTACTTCGGCAAGCGAGATATTCAAAGAAAAATGACAGAGTTGCTGGAGGGAGTCAAAAGAGTTGCAATTTACTATCCTTGTTGCAGGCAGCTCGATCGAAGAACATGACAGTCGACTTAACATAGTTCTGAAAAATATCAAAGAAGCTGGATTGAAGCTGTACAAATCAAAGTGCTCTTTCAGGCAGGAATCTATTGAATTCCTTGGACACATCTTCAGCAAGAATGGAGTCAGTCCTGACACACGCAAAGTGAAAGCAATTCTGGACATGCCACCACCTACCAATATCGAATTACGTATGATTCTCGGGATGATAAATTACTTAGGTTCATACATACCTATGCTCTCCACAGTAACGCAACCCTTGAATGATCTTCTACGCAAAGACTCACGGTTGTGTTGGGACGCAGCACAAGCGCAAGCATTCTTGAAAGTGAAACAGCTGGTTCCAGACGCACCAGTTCTCCATTACTATGTTCCAAACTTACCTGTGATAGTAGCAGCCGATGCTAGCAGCTATGGGTTAGGAGCAGTTATCTATCAAGTCCAGAACGGAGTCAGGCATCCTATCGCCTACGCATCGCGTACTCTACTCGACAGTGAAATAAGATACGCACAAATAGAGTGTCTTGCCGGAGTATGGGTTTGCCAAAAAAATGAGCGTTACCTCTTAGGTGTTCCATCCATCACACATGGATAAGGCACCAGCACGTTGCCGATGTACCGATGTACCGAGCAATACAAGCACTTCCACAGCGTCCGATCGCATCTATCTGTCGCTAATAGACTTGTGCTGTATGACAACCGCATTGTTATTCCGAAATCACTCCAGAAGAGTGTCCTACAGAAAATACACGCTGGACACTTGGGTGTAACAAAGTGTCGAGAACGCGCCGCAGGCAGTGTATGGTTTAAAGGAATCGGCAGAGATATTCATACCATGGTAGACTCTTGTATACATTGTCAGACACATCGACCCACTCAACGAAGGCAACCACTAATCACAACGGACTTACCAGATGGTCCTTGGGAGAAAATAGCAGCAAACACGTGTACCTTCAGAAACCAGGAGTACTTAATTGTTACCGACTATTACTCGAGATACCTCGAAATAATGCACATGAGCCAAGCGACAAGCCAAGCTGTGGTATTCGCAATGCAAAAAAAATGTTCGCAAGATGGGGGATTCCTACAGAAGTGATTACGGATAACGGACCACAATTCAACTCGAGGGTGTTTGCAGAATTTTCACATGCTTTTGCATTCAATCACGTGACATCAAGTCCACATCAACCTTATGCCAACAGAGCAGCAGAAAAAGCAGTTCACAATGCAAAAGGAATCTTAAAACAAGCTGACCCTTTCATTAGTTTAATGGAATATCGATCTACCCCTATCGCGCAACTGGTTACAGCCCTGCACAGCTGATAATGGAACACAACATAAGAACAACACTCCCAACACTATCTCGCAATCTTGCACCATTTTGGCCCGACGACAAAGAAGTCAGGAACAATGACGACAATACTAAGTCATCATACTGCTACTTCTACAACCGCCGGTATTCTACTAGACCACTTCCTAACATCGAGCAAGGAAGCACAGTTCGCGTCCGCACGAACAAAGATCCCGATTAGTCATAACGTTCTACATTCATCCAGAATATAACCCATCAATGCGTTCGTACACTCTTCAAATGAACTCAGGAAAAGTAGTGAGACGCGATCAGCAAGACGTACGCGAGGACACAACTTATGCCAGTCCGAATAAGTCTGCAGACAAGACTAACATCCTCTGTCATGCTGATTCTCAGGCACATTTGCCATCGCAGACCGAACCTATTACTTCGCAGCAAGATAAATCTCCTGAACTCCACTCTCAATCAAAATATTATTGCAGCTGCAAACCTCAACGCAACATAAAAAAAACCCAAAAGACTGGTAGAGGAAATGTAACTCTCCATTGAGTAGACTGAGTGAATGTGACTCTCTAGTGTGCAGACTGAACGTTTATATTTTGTAATAGTTCTGTTTTTTTATACTTGTGTACTTTGGTGATAATGGCATAGATTTGCAACTTATACTTTTTGCAGTTGTTAGTCACAATGCAACTGTTTAACTTTCAGTTCGAAGGGAGATGTCATAGTATACGTTATGAGGTGCATTACTATGTGGAGTTCAAATAAACATGTCGCCACGCTAAAGAGCCTCCTTCACCCGCACCCGCTGGCTACCATTTTGACTCTTCTTGAACAGTTAATACAAATATAGCACGAATCAAGTATCAATGTGTATCTACCCTGTGCTAGGAAACATTTTTATTGTGCGATAATGACAATTATAAACATAATATTATTCGGTGTTCATGTGGTAACCTTAGTGACACAGTTCCTATCAACCATCATTAATAATGAACTTTGGACTAATCTTTGTTATGCAAGTTTATTGGCTTCACCATTGACTATCACATCATCGCACGGAATGATCGTCATTGGTTTTATTACTTGCATATAAATAAACTATAATCTTGTTCCAGTTGAGAATACCAAATGCGTGACTTCTACATAGTATTGATATGATATGAATTCCCTTGGCTTCTAGTTACGCAACGTGTTTTTCAAAACGTTTCTAACGTGTCAATTGTGCTTAATTTCAGCTGACAATTCCGACATGTAATACTATTTAATCGAATTAACAGTCAATAAAAATCGACACATTCCACCCTAAATGACAAGCAATTCGGCTTAGATCAGTGCTTCTAAAGAGAAGCGTTATACATCATATATTTGAGCGAGGTCCTGGCAGTTTCAATCAGTGGAGTGGGTGTACAAAATGAGTACACGATTACAGTTATAATGGCGCTGCTATATCTGAACACGTTAATGCATCTTCCGATCGACTGATCAAATCGTACTGTTCCATCCCTATTCAGCATGCGTACAAACGAGACCATAGCTTGTATCAGTTACAGAACTCAAGAAGATGAAATTGAAGTCTAACAACAAACTTTATTGTCTTTGACGAACTACATTTAAACCAGACATAATAATCATATCGCTACTATCAAAATAGGCTCATGGGACATGGAGGAACTTGACGAACTGAATCAGAAAATTTCAGAATCGGCCCATAATTGACTAAGTTATCATGGATTTTACATTTGGGCGCAATATAACCAATTGTCATGACCATCGCATGTATATTGATGATTTAATAAGCAACCAATTTCATTTAAGAAATTCCTGCTGTCCAGCCAGTCCAGGGCCATGTTATATTGACAATGATTTGGCTGAATCAAGGAAAAGCTTAGTTTATTAAATAGTGCCGCGGCGTACTATACTTAACCGCGTGCCCTGATGCGAGCAGAGAGCAGAGGCGACCTTTGTTCAGGGCGATTACTCGGCTGTTGTTAAATGACACCCGATGTACTTCAAGCTTACTTTGTGAGAAAATTGTCGGTTATTTAGAGCAGAAAATTTTACAGCTATGTTCGGATTTGAACGGGCTTCTTTCGAATGTAAACAAATTCACCATACGACCATTCACGACGAACAAACGACGCGATAACTTCAGATTTCAGCCCCTTTTTAACTTTGATTCGTTCGAAACCAGAAGTGAGGCAACCGATATCAATAAAATATACGGATTAAATTTGCGCTGTTCATGTCAACATATGAGCCAATTTTTATGACTATTGAACTGATATTTACGATTTTCTTAGCAATCGAAAGTTTGACGAAAATTGACTAAGTGAAATTTGCTTTTTCAACTCAACGCGCTTTGAAAACGACAAATATATTGATAGCATATGTCAATTATCAAAGTTTTGTAATTGCATCAGCTTTTAGAAAATGTTAATGTTTTCATGATCGGCCGATAATCAGTGAATTAAATGCGAAATTAAAAAGTTGAGAGATTTTGGCAACCAGAAATGTTCGACCTGCTACAAATTTTTTGACGATGCATTATTTATAATTATAGTGATTTTGGAAAAAAAATTCAATTACATTGAACTTTCAGGATATGTTAACTATTTAAAAATGGAATTCTAAAGCATGGATGTATTGGGCATTGAACTCGTATCATTTTTTGAAAATTTTGATGCATTCGTGACCGGAAGTGACGTCATCAATATTCATGAAATCTAAGGATCCGACTTAAGCAGTCATTGAGTGCATGTGACCCTATTTTTGTTGTTATCGGACATGTATTGACGGTTTTATAGGCGCTCGAAATATTCATATAACTTATCATGTTATTCGGACCGATACCACGATTTTTCGACCTTGGGCGCTTGGAAACACTGTTGGTTTGATGGCCACATGAGTATAAGAAAAAGTTTGCAATTAGAATTAGCTACTCAATGATGTAAATTATGTAATGATCCGACCATTATTAACGGAGTTATTCGAGATACTATTTTTTTACTTAATCGATGACCTTGACCTTATTTTTAAGTCAAGGTCGAAACAAAAAGTCTCGGTTCTGCGTTGTTTAAACGCCTAGCGATTGACGACAAAAAATCAAAGTTTCATAAATTGCGACCTGTATCGCGGATCAAAAAAATGTTCCAAACAAACATCCAAACAAATATCCAAACACACAAACCAGACTGATCGCCATAACTTAAGTGCATAGTTTGTTTATGTGTTTTATTACAATAATAATGATAAAAATCTCGTACAGAAAATGCACAGAAACACTATTAATTGCAAAAACAAAAAACACAAACACACGAATATGATACAAATAACACAGTTACGACAAACATTTCATTAAGCACAGTTTCAGCTTCATGTTGGGTAAGCACCGATAATGAATCCCCATCTCGTATTGAAATAAGCACTTTTATGACAATGGCAATATTGTCATGTTCGGAGTTACATGGTGGCGTAACCTCCTACCTAGAATGTTGAATTACGTCGCTATGCTGTAATACATAACAACCATTAATGTTCATGGTATGCATTATTGTTCAAACATTATTGCTAGCAATTGTTCTGCTATGAAAACAACATCTACTCACATAGAATACCTAAACATTGGGGCTGTTCAGGCACAAATGAATGGTAAATACTCTGTACGTGTTCTCGACTCTAATTTCCATATAGTTTGAATGTACCTCTTCCAAAAACTACATAATTTGACCAGCTGGTTAGGTATTAAACTCCATCAAATATACTATACTGTCGTAAGCATTAAAAGCCAGCAACCAGCCTTTTTGCAGAATTGAACTGCAATGTATTCATTCGAAAAAATTTCGCATATTCTAAGCATTGTTCAGCCGCTGTGATTGAAGTGGCAACGCGTGCATTTTCATCAGCATAACTCAAAGCACACATATTATGATGGTCCATGTTACATCCAACATAAGCTTCACGAAGGCGCCTTAGTAATTCATCAATATATATGACAATAATGGCAATTTTTCTTGTAGGCGCATGATGTTCCGAAATTTCTTTTGGAAGTCTTTTTTAGCCTTAAGCATTATATCTTTATTTATCCCTGTAATCTCGCCACATGCGGCAATAGAAAATTGATTTATTTGTCGGAATTGGACTTCATCGGTTCACCCGGCCCGGCATTTCTTTGGTCGGTTAGGAATACTGCAGAGAGACGATGTCACGCAAGCATGAATTATGTCCTCTTGAAATTGATAAATATTCTCTGGAACATCAAAATGAGCCAACATTTTGCGCAGGGTGTCGTTGTACAATGCCACTACCCTTGGCGTTTTTCCACTTCCGTTTAGTACCCGATGGTAATTCGGCGATATCTACATGTAACATTCCAAAGCACAATTTTATGACAACCGGATTATGATCCGACATATTATCACCTTTACGAATGCATTCATAGCTTACAATGGACTACTCAAAATTGTCTGAAACCATTCAGTGATCAAGTGTCGAACTGGCATGCGACATGTCACTTTAATAAGTAAAATCGACACTGACACAAGGTTATATAAGGCATGGGATTAGACATTCCTGTCCACAGAAATGAGTTAACGATATAGTATGCCTGGAACTAACCCGTGAAAAGTCACCCATAATAAGGAAATCAGCTTCCGCGTAAGATGTAATAATAGCATTTGTTTGATCTAGAAGCTCATTATGTAAGTTACTGGAAGACATGCTGTTATCCTTATCACATGATATGCATACTTTAATAACCGACATTGTAACAGGTTCGTCAGTAGTGTGGCAATTAAAGTCTCTTGCCTGGCACCTTCACCTTTTTCCATAAACGATTAGTGTACAGAAACTTATGTAAAATTGCGCCATAAGGTCTACCGACAAAAACAATCCGATTTGTCAAGCCAGATATACCTTCGACCGACACATAACTAATATTACGTTAAAACTGTGTAAACTCAGATTCAAGCAAACATTGCTCCTAGAGAACAAAAACATCGCATTACCCCATTAAATGACGTATGTACATAATAGTATCGTCTTGATGTACCGACAGTACAGTTTTGACTGGAACATAAACTACAAAGATATGTCCTAGTTTGTTTAGGCCTCCGATGACGTCTGTCAGTAGTGCTCCCACTTCAGCTCGCGTGGGATTTCATATAAACCAGGGTATATTCGTGGTATAAGCATCAGGGTACACGTTAATGTTATGGTTTTATCTGCTTTAACCACACCCGGGGTGCAGCATTGTGACGTAGTCTACACGGTGAACATTTCTGATGTCCAAATGCTACGATAAAATATTTATAACACCATGATGTTAGCTTATGTCGACATCCATTGTTATACATATGGCAACGGTGACGCTACGCTCAAACTCAACAAATGTGCCTTTTCACATGAATAAAAATGGAATGCGATATGTTATCAAGGGCAGTTTTTGGGATATTTAAGTGCTTCCATCTTTTGGCTTATTTTTCAAAATGTAAAGAATGAGCGTCGAAACACAGTCATATCGGATATATGGCCCCTAATACATGGTCGAGAAGAAATGGAACTTAAAGAATTGTAGCTATATAAGGATTAGCAGGGCTGGATCAGGGGTCATGTAGGCCCCACCCCAACGGCGACCTCTAGCCCCTCTTCATTACAGTCATTTATATGGTATAAATTAATTTTGTACACGGACTTATCTTCGATAGTATTCAACCTTTGTTCTCGAAGTGGAGTTTAAATCAGAATAAAGAGATAATTTACAATATGATATATTGCTCGTTAAATGACTTCACTTTAGGTCATCCTCATTCTTAACAAATGATGGATGGTGTTTGCGGCTACAGGTAAACATGATGTACAGCAGCCAGCAAAGGGCATAAAAAGGAATAATACACCACAATGCGTCTTTGGGCATGAACACGGAATGATGATATATATTCGTTTACATTTACATTGGTGTAATTGTTCTTTTGAGGTATGTAATGCTGCGTATATGTGTGGATTGGGAAATACAGCTGCACATGAGTCAGTTCATCAATTTTGTCTGAATCATAACAAATGATCCTGTTTAGTGATCATCACTATTCTATGGCAGCAATTTGATGGTACACAGGCTGTAAAACTACTTTTAACAAAGTGCGCAAGGGAAAATAGCATGTCTTTGGTCTTCCAGAAAAAAACAACATATAACTGATCGACGATACTCCCAGGGAAGATATGCCTGACATAACTCATGCGATTTATTATATATACCAAATTAGTCAGAAATCTACAAACGATCGGCTATGGCTAAACATTGGTCATTGAAAAGCAACCGAAAAGAAAAGAAAATCAAATGAAATGACTTTAACGTTTGGCAAATCTTCGACTCTAAGTCGTTACTAAGACGAGGCAAAGTGTCTGTAAAAGATGCTTGCAGTGTATAGAGCTAATTTAATATCAGTTTCATAGCAAATAATATGTACATAATTGCTCTTTTTTGCTAAGACTACCATTCCTGTTATTCAGGCAGCCTCGATACGATATTCAGATTGTCAGCGGTGTTGGAAAGCGATCCCCACCCCTCATACCGGGAAATTCCAGATTGCTATCAGAAGCAACCGAGGGGCGCCATGACCACAATCTTCCGTCAGCGTTATTCTATGTCATCGTTTCTAAGAAATTACAGGTCCTATAATGGTTATAATTGTTATGATCAGTCAGTGCTGCGACAACACAATGGCAATGAGCACGCGCAACTTATTAGAGGCTGTTTTTTGCTCTCTGCCGGCTCTCTCACAGGAAACTTAGCAATGAGTGTGCTATGAAATGCGTTCATAAATACGACTTAAGTGAGCAGAATTAAGATTTCTCTTGAATACGTCACATGGATGGTTAAGTTCGTCAAAGTGGTCATTGATAACAGGGACTCGGCTATATTACGGGGATTTACAGACCCCACGGCCTAGTATGGGTCACATTAAAGGTGAGAATGGTCGAAGAAGCGAACAAACGTCCAGGTTATCCGTTTCAGTGAGGAAAAGTATGGATATGGCCGAGGAAGCGCCTTACCGGGACGCTCAGCTCATAGCCAGATAATCCAGATGCTTTGTGCTTACCTTTACTAATTGGCAATATAAACATTTGACAGCGTATTATCGCTGATGGAAGAAATGGGTACAGTAGATATCGACCTTATCATACCATCCTTGTTCAGCCTCACCCTTAAGCAAAGCAGAGCCTAATATGCTGCGTTAGCAACCACAGTGACCACAGAGCGAGGCAGGGTATATGCTTACACTGATCGCGGGAAAATAAAAGGGAAATCTTATCGTCCCAATAACCATACTAGGGTATCTTAAACTAACAATGTTCTTATTGCGTCATTATGGAAGAAGATCGCGAGGTTTTGATAACCACACTGTGTTCTTTTGATCTATAACAATAGTGGAATCGGAATATTGTACAATTAAGAGGCTATAATGTTTGATTTATAACCAGCATTAGTAATACTAACGCAACTTGATTATTATTACCTTATGGCCTATACAAAAAGACACATTCAACATGTTTCTGCCGAGATCTTTGCTTCGCATTTTACTATCTTTAAGAACGTTTGCTGCCTTTACTATAACTATCACTACAAACCTCTCAGTATATCCCCGATGATATGAGGGTTATTATTAATGTAACGTGTAATGGCATCCCGCTCATCCGACCTCGGCAGTCGCTTAGTGTCGTGATTTGAACAGCATATGTATCTAATAATAGACCATTAGCCTTTTCCAAAAATCTAAGTTAGATTCGCCTTTCAAACCAAGCTTGCATGGGTATTTTGACATCTAATGACACCTTCCGCGAATTTACCAGGTGCATTTAAACATCATGTCAACAATTGTCATATATGTAAACAGCTATCCTATAGATCCAGTACCGTTATTTTGTTAAAGGAAGTACAGTTTTTATGGTAATGTGGTAATATTGCTTGTCGTTTTCCGGTAGCCTATGCGTTCTCTCTGTCACGAAAAGACACTGAGTAAACCAGTTTGTCAGATACTACTACTTAAATTTCATTCATCAGTTCTTTCATTGACCATAAACACGTTTGGGAGACACAAGGATGCGTCTTGGTGAAGCGTGACCCGAATAACCAAACCGCTCGGACTGTTAAAGCAATGTAGATTTTACAGTCGGTCGAGCAACAACCATGATATAAATAAGACCTTTAAAATTTTTTTATCGTTCTCTACAAGGAATGAATTGGTCATTCATTATGGTATTACGTGGCCTATGTCAATAAAGGCGATGTTATGCTTTGGTGTCACCGCAATTCTGCATATGGTCAATGATCACATCACGAGTAACAAATCAATTATTGCTAACCATTGAACAGTTAATACTTCTTGTCTTAGGATCAATACATTACATTATTCAGCAATTGTCTTCTCCTGCATGACAAGTATTGGTTGGTGAGTACCTGAATCCGATTATAAAACAGGCACTGTTGAGACGCCGCATATGACATCAGGCCCACAGGTTTGCATATTACCATCATCAATGATGGATCCGAGATTAAAAGGCATTTGAGCATCAACAAATGAAGAACTCTTTGCACTTAATCACGATATAACAGAAAACCGAGGGCACAAAAGCAAGTCAGCTTCATAACCTGAAGTCCGGACCGCGCGAAAGAGGTCAATTCGGGTCACGACTTCCACGTTGATTAGACAGGAATATTGAAGAACATGTCTAATGAATATTCGGACGCATCAGATAAGTATCTTTGTAGTCATGCCCTCTAGGGCGAGCAGCTTAGCGAAACCTCTGGATTAAGGGACGTAGACAAGGAATGTACAGTTAGAATAAACTACTGTTTATCTTTGGATACTGGCGCTCTAGTTGCATGGATGTTATTCAGGGGCGTAGCCAGCGATACGCACTTACGCGCGTGCGTAACATCAATTTGAAAAGTGAAAAAATAAATATGGCCAAAAATCGCATCAAAGTCAAAAGATAAGTGGGGTTTGACTTCACTGTCTGAAACTGTTATTTATAAATCGGCTGAGCGTAACATTCCTTCAAGCCTGGCTACGCCCCTGTTATTGCATTCTGAGTAAGTGTTCTAACGGCATGGCATAACTCTGGCGACTTACCATCATACGTCGTGTTTATAACATAGTGTGACGTAGTTTCCACGGTGAACATTTCTATTATAAATGTTGCGCTGAAATATTTATAATACCATGATGTTTGCTCATATCCTGATTACCCATGAGTTATTCAACATCCCTTGTTATATCTTTTACTCTTAATTCCACTTGTTTTAGTCTTTTTACACCATGCACACATTTGATGACTAGCTAATATCATTTTATCTCGAATTGTGCTGAATTTGGGGTATTCTATTTTATTTAACAACTTTGTGAAGCTGATATTCGTCAACAGTTGCTTATGCTCTTAGTTTGGCTAGATCTCGATAGTGCGTCAGTAATCCACACTTCGACAGATGATGGAAATAACATTTCATAACTTAGCTGACTATGGATCTTTGCCTATGCGTGATGGACAGATAAATGTTCTCGATGTAACAATGGATACTGTGGTGGTGTATCGAAAAGCAGGATTGAGTAATATCTGACATAGCTTATATCTAGAGTGTTATATTAAGCCAGCCTTTCCCTCTATTTAGACGTTAGGTTTTCGTAGCATATATTCGTTGGCACCATGGGTGAATATTTCAAACAACTGTCTCTCGGGGTAGTGCAGGGCATCTGCCTCAGCAACCTTGGTCCACACCACTTTCATCACTCAGACACCTGCTTTAAGTATCATTATATCATAGTGGTTGGTAGCGTGTCGTCCCGGGAAGGGGGTGGTGCAGGCTCTTGGACTTCTAGTCCCTGCAACATACACAGCACTGGAATGAAGACCGGAAGACTCTGAGGCGAGCAGAGTAGCGAAATCTCTCGATTCAGGCACATAGACCAGGAATGCAGAGTTAGAACACTGTAAATAGCTGCATATATTTGGGTATTGACACCGTAATTGCATGGATGTCATTGCATTCTGAATAAGTAAGTGTTCTATCGGCATCGTGCAACTCTGGCGACTTACTAACATATTCTAACAACTACAAATACACACCTCATCCTACAATGCGCTCTTATTGTATTTTAAGGAAGTATAGCTTTAATAACAAATCAAAACCCTATGTTGGTGCGGTATTGGTTAATTCCCTACGTGTTGATCCGTTGCTAATTCCTCTTTGGTGCATTTTCCCGTCATCGATATAACATAATATATAGCAGTTGGGCAATCATAGAAAAACACAAGACGTTCGAAACAAAACTCAACAGCGCACATATTAAGTGCAACATCAAATACCACATGCCTTCACGCATAGCTTCCTTTTATCAGCAAGGAAGTCCACGCATCGAAGCAAAAGTATACAGCTAATGACTATTTCGCCGGCACAATATATATCCTGCCTAAAGCGGTCCTAATTATCCGATAAAAGTAGGTATGTTATTTGTGCCAAAAACAGGGACTGACCCGGAACATATTGTAACAGTCCAACCACTGGTCCCTTCTTTTAACATACCGACTACTTGTAATGATATAGCTGACTTAGTGGAGCTATGAAGAAACCAACAAAGTGTGGACATGGATTCTTATGGTTGTCTATATTGCAAATAGGAGTACGGTGATGCAATGATATTAACACTTCACGTCATATTCAGGGAGTCTGCGCTAGTTATTCACGTTGCTAGGCTACCGCGACGGAATATTAGAGTCGCTTCTCGTTATCTACAACCAAATTTTAATTAATGCGT
>CM067356.1:52991601-53009101 GCA_034190875.2 Urechis unicinctus | reverse complement strand
GAACCTTCTTGTTCGTGTCACTGTACAGGCTGTGAGAAGGATTATAATTGCTGGTATCAAAGAGGCCGCTATCTTCGTTCATATCCGCATACACGTCAGCTGTGCGGATCTCTAGAAGCAGTGAGCCCGTGTCTGAGTACAACAGGCCAAGGTTGCTGCCATATCTGACTTTCATTGTGTTATAATAAAAGTCATACATCAAGTGCTTGGAGAGGTCTAGTATGCACATACCAACATACGGGGCGATTTAAGACCAAGTGGGTTTTATGCATATGTAAGGCAGCAAGGTCATCGTCTAGCACCAGCCTACGTATATTTTCTTTTTCCGATGAGCGCACAATCTTAACGTCGACTCGCCTCCGGAGATTTTCCATGGTTTCACCAAATACAGAGTTACACATTAGCTTATACAAATCCTTCTCAAAGTCGCTGGTTGCGGCCTTGCGCAGATCTGTATTCATCCTAATGAAAGGCTCCATCCAGGAACTTTGGTCAAAGACAAGTGCACGATGAATCTTGGTAAGTTTCATCCCCAAAGACAGATACAGCTTGAGGATCCTGTAATGTACCACATACTTCTCCTTGTTCCCCAGGTTGGGTACCAGCTTTTCAACTCCATTTACGGTGCTCCCCAATGCACCTAGAAGATCCTTCTGGTAGTCCGACAACCATTCGTTCTGGATAGTCATTCTTTCCGGCGCTAGCGGATAATCATTATGACTATCATTTAACTCTGTTGTGAAGCAATTTTTTTCTTATGCTAAAGACGCCTGTGGTTGACTTTATCGAACCCACAATCCATACACAACCCTACGTTATTTATTATAGCCTTCTGACAAACCGTACAAAGACAATTAACGACACCATGTTTTATCTCATATCTGTGTAATCCACAAAACTCTTGCATACAGGGCCTGTTACAGGGGTCTTTCTTTCCGAGTAATATCCTCGGGCACTTATTTTCAAATACTACCATTGTTATGTATATAGATATCTATTTGTCTAATTGAGAATACCGTCTGGCGGAAACTGGATATCGGACAGCACCACAAGCAGCTCTTCCTTTACAAAGCCACGGAGTACAGGCTCACCAGATTTAAAGACAGAGCGCCCAATCCGGTAAACATTGAGTGACCAGACAGGGTCAGTGGCCGCTGGTCTTACTCTACATCACCAGGCTGGTAGAGGTAGCAAACGCCTACACAAGAGGGAAGCTTTTGCTCTTTGACCCCCAGCGGGCGCCTTGGTATGACCAAAAAGTGCTTTTGTGGAACTCGTTTTGCCTTCATAGCATCTTTAGGTTTTTTTTCCAGTCAAGCGGGTCACCTCATTATTTATCGCAGAGACTACAGCCTGGAGATGAGAAACCCACTCAGTCGATCATTTTCCAATATCCCTTAACTCTACGGCATAGTGGTGTCCAAAGAGTCGTTCAGTGTTTGGTTAAAGCACTCCACTATAGCCTGGTCACGATTGATATTCACACAGCCACTCCTGACTGATACTCCATATTTTGCTAGCAGCTGATTCACTGCTCTCATCAACTCCCGTCCGGGGTCCACCTGAAATAGTTTAGGCCAATGCAGCGGTCTTCACTTGTATAACCTTTTGAGTGCACCCGCAACCTCTTTAATCTCTTTTGTAGTCAATGGCTCAGCGGCTTTGTAGCGTGAGGCCATATCCATCACCGTTAGGGCATACTTGTAAGTCTGGCGCTTCCCAACGTCATGAGGAAGAAATAAGAGATCGGCTTGGCGAACCTCATTAGGCCCAGACACATTAAATTTTGGTCTGGGAATGTGTTTTGGCACTGGCAGGTAGATTTGCCAGATAGCTTGCCTTGATAGCCACCCCATGGCAACTTCCCCATAAACCCTCGCTTCTGTTGCAAGCTTCTTGATAGCTGTAATGCCTTTCCAGTAGCCCTTAGGACTATAGTAGATCTTTTGCATGCGACTATCCATACAAAGTAAATGCTCGAGTCTTCAAAATGACCTACTTAGCAAGCCTGTATGCTACCAGTCCAGTCGCAGCCATACCCAGTATAATGAACACCACATAACGCCCTTTTTGACCATCTGAGGGCTCGTAGATGTCTGAAAGCTGTGGCTCAGAGCCTAGCGAGTTGACGGGTTTACCCGCCAAGATGTAGTACTCACGCATAGCCCTGTCCACATCCCTAAAAGTATGCTCAGCATATCCCTGGCGGCGCAGTTGCTCATTGATGAAGTCCAAACGCTCAGTCCATTTCTTGGCCCATGCTGTCTGAACAGATTGAAGCTGCTCGATTGCAATATCATGGCGTTTACGCTCGGCGTCCACTGGGCTGCTTTGTAATTTAGAGAATATAAAGTTGCTCCCAGAGAATGCAAGGGAGTTAACAAGAGCGCCTCCAACAAGTAGCGCAATTGTATCCATTACTTCAGTATATCAATTGGTATAATCCCTTGTTTAATTAGCATATCCTTTGCTGCCATGGCTAGTGATACATCAGCAACAGCCATAGCCAGGTTGCGTAGGGTGAAATCAAGACGTGGCGCCCCACCACCCAGAGCCATCTTAGCAAGCTAGGCATAACCTATTGATATACCGGAAACAACTGCACCGTGGTTCTGCGCGTTGACAAGCATTATTCCATCAGTAATTGGTGTTGTCATCTTATTCCATATAAAACTGATCATTTATGTGTATGTCCTGAGGCCTTTGTACCACAACCTGCTTAAGGTGTAGTTTGCGCCTTAACCAATACAATGCTAGTCCAAACACTCCAACGCCGCCGACAAACCAAAGGTGAAGCCCATGTTGGCCAAGCCTACCTTTTGGGAGGCTTGCTCGTTGATGTTGGCTCGACAGCTTCGTTTCTAGCGTCTGTAAGCGCGGCCTTAGCCTCACGAAGCTCTCTCAGAAGCTTATTTTGATTGGCTTTTTGAGCTGCACCACCCTTTTGTCCTGCCGCAACCCTTTCAGTGTTTTTTGTAGGTTGCTCACTGATCACTGACGTTATCTCTTCCCCTTGATTCGTATTCGTTTCTTCAATGTTAACTTACTAAATTTGTTTGTCCAATTACCCCGTCCTGTTCAAGGATTTTATCAATAATGGTATCAGGATCCATGAATATACGTATACACCTTTCAAGTCTAATATATTGCACCGCTACCCAGATGAAGAAACCTAAATTGGTTACTGAGGCAGCGGCTGCTATCAAGGCCAATATCACTTCAATCGATGGCATATGCAGTAGGTTGATCTGTCTTCAGAGGCAGTTTTGCGTGCTTGGTCTTTGCTAGTCGCTGCCGTACTGGCACGTTCCTCCATTGTTTGGATCACTTCATTCTCACGTAAGGCGTCAGACGAGTCACGATCCTTGGTGCGAAAGAGCACCATCCACCGAGTCTGCTCACGTAGGTCCTTCAGCAGAGAGTTGTACTTTTTTTGGTGAGGACCCAGACACTTTGATGCGCATGGCGGCTGCTAAAAAGCAAGTTCGGATAACATGTCTCTCTTTTTGGTTAGGGCCTTTGTTGCCGAACAGTCATCAATAATGTACAGGGTGGGCTCTCCCTTAAAACAATGGTAGAAAGCCCTCAAGTGGTCAAGGAGCCACTCACCCTGATCAACAACATAGACATCTGAATCATCGCACACCCATTACCGCGACTGATAGGCCTCGTTGAAACGTGTGGTAGGGCAGAGGATTGCAATATGCTTAAAGGCAACAAAGAATGAATACGGTTTCACCACATCCTGTCTGCCCACAAACGATAGCCGAGCTGGGACCATCTGGAAATGTTAACTTAGTAGACTGCGCTGCCAAACCTGCCATCTTTAATGTTAAGCATTGCATCCATAATAATATACATATAGACGTTCAATGCACCAGCCGCCTCTGCTTTTTTGTGATCTGTATGGTGATACCCTCAGACGGATTCCCCACAGCCCTGCCACTACTGCGCAGCTGGTCGTCATCACTCGTCCTTAAGTTGAGCCACATAGCATACTTACTGGTAAGGTACTATTCTAGGGACACGTCCAACAATGCCAAGTCTTTTGAAGATATTGCTACACTGGGGTCTCGCTTACTCGTTGCTGCAAAGGCCTTCTTCACCTCATCCCACTGCTGGTAGCCATGCATGCCCTGGGCATAGAGTTGGTTGGGGATGCCCTCAATGGTCACCTCAACTTTTGTAATCTTTTGGTTGTAGAACGACTCTGTCTTCATGGCGAATGAGGCGTTGGCTGGTTCTTCAAAGTGCAGTAGGATGCCCTTCATGCTGCGAGTATGCACGTTCAGATTGATGTTCCACAGTGTATCTTTTTTATTGTATACAAGCTTTTTGTGACAATGTACACGGTCATACAAAATTGCAAGTCGACCTGTGTACTGGGTGCGTATCATGTGGACCAACTCTGGTTGGGTAACCATGCCATCAATCTTGTAGCTGGCAGCGGTTTTGCACAACGCTGCTGTTAGCATCAGTCGAGGTCAGCGTGATTGTAAAGGCCAGCCGTTCTGTCCAGGGAACAACGACGTCGTCTGCGCCTAGATTGGGGAAGCGAACCAGCAGTTGTTGGTTCTGGTCAATAGTGCTTGGATTATTTATAATAACTACAGACTGTCGCACGCCCTACCACTCAGAGAGCTTATGGGGCTTGACAAGGCTATGCAGATCCAGAGGGGTGAGCTGGTCAACAACCTAGCTAAGATAACCGAGATAGAAAGGGAGAAAAAACATCGGGAAGCTAAACTGCCAAGCTTGGAGGAGATTGGTAGGAGTGATAGTCGAGCATGGAGATTCCAAGCAAAGAGCTTGCAGAGCTGCAGCTGCGGCGTGTCCGTGTTGAGGCTGCCTCTGCAAACCGTGAACGTCTGCGAACCCAAATTAACTGCATTAGGGAAACGAACAATTGCCTCCATCCTCACTGCGATTGGATTGGCAATCTCGACCCTTGTAGCTGCTTTGACTGGTGGAGGGAGCATTAGTCCATCCCCGGCACCAACGCCAGCTGATAAGCCCCGTGTAAAGGAATGGATCAAAATACAGCTGAACTCCTTGGCAAACGTCCTGAAGGGCCTAGTCAGTAGGGCCTAGTCAGTAGGGCAGCAGCTGCCCTTACAAGAATCATTGGCTCCATCGTATCATGGCTGCTTAAGTCAGCTGCAAAGGTAGCAGGTTGGATGACAGAACATGTATGGGCCGCAGCTGTGGCGGTGGGGGGGGGGGGTATCCTCCTGATACTCCGGGACCTACTACATAGCAAACCAAAGCACGACTAAGCCTATAGCAATTTCGCCTACAATAAGAGCTGTTTTCTCATCTCGTGGGCCTTTCCTATGGGTATATCGGCTGCGTCGCTCCCTTTACCCCCGGGTATCTCCCATTTCCGGTTCCACTGGAGGGTCAAAGCTTCCTCTATCTCCCAATTTCGGTTCCACCGGAAATGGAACAGCAGCAATCGCGTTGACACCAGCATTGCTGCCGATCTGCTGCTCCTCAGTTGCAATGGTAATCAGATTGTTGTACCCAACAACGTTTCCAATGGCGAGGCACATATCAGACGGAGACATGTACAGGCCCGTTCCAAACACATAATCAACCTTTGAGGAGGCATTCTGGAGGACGTTCTGATACCGTTGAATGGATGACGGAATATCCACTGGGGAGTTGATGGCATCCTCAACGTTAGCCTGAAATTGTTTCTGAGCATCAAAGGACGTGCCAACACCTTGTATCTCCTTGCCTTGTCAAGCCCCATAAGCTCCCTGATGTGTTTCAAGGTCGGTGAAGTAGACCCGCCCTAGGCCCTTACCGTCCTTTATCCTCTGGTCGCTGTTTTCCTCAACCCCAAACTCGTGGCAGAGCTGGTGGCAGATTCTCTTGTTAAAGGTATTGTTGTAAGCTGACCATGTGGCGTCATCCGGCAGTGCTATTCTCATTTCGTCCAAAGTCTGTGGATGGTGTAGTACCTGTGGAACCTGTAGCGGTTACTTAGTGCTGGGGAGTCAGATTTGAGGTGGCCCAGGGCAGAAACCACAAGGGTGTCGTCGC
Organism: Urechis unicinctus; assembly: GCA_034190875.2. Lineage (NCBI taxonomy): Eukaryota > Metazoa > Annelida > Polychaeta > Xenopneusta > Urechidae > Urechis > Urechis unicinctus. The sequence continues at coordinate 53,003,053 of CM067356.1, read as the reverse complement.
GCATATCAAATAGTGTGTTAAAAATGTTGGGTCTTGATGACGGCCAGGGTATGCAATTAATTCCTTCAGGTACTTACATAGGTGACTGGCCCATCAACTTTAACATCTTTAACACACTTAATGTCCACCTCGATCAAGTCAGTACCACGCACAACATGCTAGATGGTGCGCCCACTATGCTTCTTGAAGTTGTTGTGTTAGAGGGTGGCTCTTTCGGTGATATTATAACAACAAACATCGCTAATCCTGTCTATAGGCGAATTACTAGCGGAACTCTGCATGAGTTGAAGGTTCAGTTACTGGATAATAAGGGACGTCTATTGAACAACAACAACTTACCTGTTAGCATTGTTCTCGAATTTACAAGATGTCAATAAAAATGAGTATCTATAGACCTCAACATAAAAAAAACGGTCCTTAAAGAATCTACCCGAAAATCAATAATTATGCTTTGGGCTGAAGTAAAAAAATGGCTGTTTTTTAAATTAAGCAGGAACCCCCAGGGATGATATGTGGGCGATTGGTGGCACACTTGATAATAATTGTGGCCATCCCATGGTAATGAGTGGTAGGATATTACGTATAGTGGTGACTGGACCCACCAAAGTGGGTGTAAAGGTCACGCTAAACACAAAGCGACATCAATGAATGAAAACTTGTCAAAATATACCATCCGTAAATAGCACCCGCACCACCACGAGAGAAACCAGACTACACAAAACTCCAACTACCAGAGAAACTACTCCGCAACAAGGCCATATTGAATAAAGAGAACAAAGACAATCGATGTTTTATGTGTTGTATACGCTACGGAATTGCAATCCGGGTCATGCAGGAAGGTTGCACTTGCAAAGGATTGTTTGTGGCATAGGATATAGGAACAAAAGGAACGGCCCACTGGTCTACACCAAGCGATCCATTGGTCTGCACCAGGCAATCCAATGGTCTGCACCAAGCAATTCACTGCCCTATAGCCTACAAAGTCTGGTCTGCCCTATCCATTGGTCTACACCACACAATTGATACATTGGTCTGCCCTATCCATTGGTCTACACCAAGCAAGCGATCCATAGGTCTACACCAAGCGAGCTATCCATTGGTCTACACCAAGCGAGCTATCCATTGGTCTACACCACGCGATCCATTGGTCTACACCAAGCAAGTGATCCATTGGTCTACACCACGCGATCCATTGGTCTACACCAAGCAAGTGATCCATTGCTTTACACCAAGCGATCCATTGGTCTACACCAAGCGATTCATTGGTCTACACCACGCAAGCGATCCATTGGTCTGCACCAAGCAAGTGATCCATTGCTCTACACCAAGCGATCCATTGGTCTACACCAAGCAATTCATTGGTCTACACCACGCAAGCGATCCATTGGTCTGCACCAAGCGATCCATTGGTCTGCACCAAGCAAGCGATACATTGGTCTGCCCTCCGCCTCAGAAAGCCTGGTCTGCCATATAGCCTACAAAACCTCTCCCAATGGTTTCTTTGGTCTGCCCCAAGCGATCTATTTGTCTACCCTATAGCCTACAAAGCCTGGTCCTTTGTAATATTCCAGACTTTCCATGCTAGAAAAATGCGTATCCCACCATTTGCAATGTTGTAGAAAACGACGTCTTCTATGTCGTCTTCCAGAACCTACAAATTGTCGCCTATCTCCTCCTCTACGGATTCCATGTCTGTTGCTTTAGAGTCTAGTTTTTTTCTATATCGTGCACCTTTTGCTCTATATTTCGCATTGTATTGTAGAAATCGTATACACTAGGGATGCCATATCGTGGTGCGGTGAGGAATGGTAGTATTTCTTGGGTAGGGCTACTTTCGGAATCAATTGTAGTAGACTGTGGTGGGATAATCTCGGTGGACTCTTGGGGGGCCTCCGGTGGCGCCAGTTTGGATTGCTACTAGTAAACTCTTGGGGGGCCTTGGTTGGATTGTTACTCTCGGAGTCTTCCATAGAGCTAGCTGGCCCCTCTGTTGTCCATATTTTCAACAACCTATTGGACCCGATGCCATACTATTTCTTTGCGGCAGTAAAGGAGATTTTTCCCCCGTCTGCACGTTGGTTTTGCACTGCTTCATCGGAGAGGTGTATATATGTATATATACACACACATATATATATATATATATATCTATATATTTATATATATATATATATATATATATATATATATATATATATATATATATATATATATATATCCACATGTATGTACATGCTTATATATATCTATATACATATATATATATGGATACATATTTATCCATATATATGTATTTTTATCGACACATATATATGCATATACATATATGCATATATATGTATATATGTAGATACATATAAATACATATATCTATGTATATACATATGTATATACATATATATAGACATGTACATACATAGAGATTTATTTATTTAAATATAAATATATATATATATAAATGTATATATATACATATATATATATATATATATGCATATATATACATACATACATATATATACATATATACATATATATATATATATATATATATATATATATGTATATATATATGTATATATATATATATATATATATATATATATATATATATATATATATATATATATATATATATATATATGTATATATATATAAATAAATATAGTACCTCCCCGCTATGCCACTCTTAACACCATCTACCAGTACCTACAAGTACTTACATAATTGTTTCACTACGAAACGGGCGCACACAGTGCATAGAAATTTTGCATGTGAAGTAGTTTTGCTATACAAATATATGATGCTACTAGCATCAATATAATATAATGCACCAGTGAAGTATGATATTTGCTAGCATGACAGTTCGCAACAAAATCCATAGTTACACTGGAAACATTTGACATTCCTGCCAGGTCCAGTCCTAGACTGGTCTTACAATAATCCTTGAAAATCGCCACCATTTTATTAGATAGAAGACCACACAAGCTTGCCAACATGCAACTTTCTCCATGTAAATCACTTCCCTTATATTCCCATATGATAATCTACTGGTAATCGATGAGGCTTGTTTTCTGTGTCGCATCGCTTGCCCGCACCAAGAGCTGCTCAGGATAAGAGGCATATATGTGGTCTAACTACAATAACCTGAACGGGCAAGAATAACTGCGCGCCGATTATACTATCGTTATTGTCTATAATCCACGCAACGTGTATTTAATTTAATCATTATTGATTGACATCGCTTGAAGATTTTATCGGCAAGCAATCAACATTGTAGGCTTTTGTATAGTGCCAGTGATGCAAGCGGTTAGGAGTGGATGGGTGTCAGGCATTAACACAGTTCCATATTCAAACAACCATTATTCCTGGCGCTCTACACTGTGTTTCACATTATTCAGCACCTTGTATTGTATTGCAAATCAAAATCTAAATAGGTGTTACATGAGAGCCAATGTAGCATATTTACACTCTCATGATCCATATATGACAATTGACGTAGTTAAACTAAAGTTGGAAATTGCAGGGACAGATCATTTATGAAATGGAAACATATAATAGTGTCCAATAGCAGGTGAGATGGCAGACATCGTTGACTTCTAGCCCTCGTATCGGCTATATTTTCAATGTTCGATGCTATCTAGAATATTTCCATTGTATTATAAACCTAGTCATAGGACCATTGAATACAACACCTTACAGCCCATATGTAAATAACATTGAATATGTTTTCAATCGTTGAATAACACCGGGATATATAAATTATGTGAAACTTTATATATTTTGAGTAAAGTCAATCAGCGTCTCTTAAAGAATTGAATGCTATGTTATACATGTTGTTGTCCGGAATAGTATTTGAAGGTTGCGTATGTGTCATTGAAATCGTATATTACTTACCGCTTTAATCCAACACAATATCCCTTGGATTCGTCTTAGCGCTTTCTTGTCCATGGAAGTGGGTAATTATATCAACGAGCCTAAATATATAATGACTTATCGTTGAACAACATTTTATATTATTTGGTACACCTTTTCAATATATAAGCAATAATAATAATACGCTTCATTATACGTATGCGATGTGCCTTAAGCAATATGCACTCATGTACACAATTTAACACTGCAAAATACTATAATAGTTAACTATGTTTCAACCCAATTGTAAACGTGATGGAACGGGTTAAGTATCCGTCTCCATATACACAATATAACAAAATGTCTACCAAATATGACAAAGTTGTGCAAATACCAATATGTGCATCAATATGAGATTATGGTGTGCCTTAAGCATACAACGCCATCACTGCACAAATATAGTTTCACAATTGTAAACGCTTAAGCTCTCCAAGAACGAGCTTAAATAAAATATTATCAATCGGATCACATCAACAAAATATCAGCAGCTTAAATTATCACATCATATCAGCAATTATGTTGTCCATCATGCCTTGCCTTTCCCAATGGAACTTTTTCTCATAGAAGCCTGCATACATCATGTTGGTTACAAGTAGCTTATGCCCCACATCGCACTGCAGGCACCTTCAGTGTCGAGGGATTTCTCGTTTTCCACATCGCGTGTGTCACGCAATGTTATCATGGATATTTCATCAGAAGTGATCAGGTTAAGTGATTGATATTTTAAAAGTTCATGTATATTTTTATTCATCGAAAGCGAAATGAATGCCTATTATCTCCACTACCACTGCAACTAGTGTAATCTAGTAGCAAACCATTAACAATACAATTATGTTTAATCAGCGTATTAGCGGGGAGTGGGTATCGCCTACGCCAAGACATGGTTCTCGCTCATACTTAACCGTACAATCACATCATACTACGCTTAATAACTAATAATAATTTACATCTCCCATTATGAACTTTAAGAGCAAATTGTATTCTCATATGCTGATTGTAGATCGCAATCAAGAACCGAAAACAAAAAAGGGGGAGAATGGCAGATTCTAAGAACCTACTTAGCTGAATATTCGTGTATAATTATTCAGCGAGTAATGACAAGGCACAAATAGTGATATAACTTAAAATAAGGAGGCAGGATGTGAGAGCGGAAGTAATCATTTATTATGTGGCTGACACATGTTTTCACCTGTTTTAGTATTTGTTTGGATGTGCGGCATGAGGGTTTTGTTCGATGAAATATACGGGCACATAACATGAACTGTCAATAGGTAGACTATTTATCACTGCAATTATTGCTGCTAGTTATCACATTGCTAATACACTCCATAGTTTTTCGGTTCCACTCTAAACGCCGATCCTCTTTGAAGTTGCGTAGGCAGCGTTAACTGTTATATACTCGAAAACAGAAGGAACGTTGTAATGTCCCCAGCATACAATCTGTACCCGAAACATTGCATAATGTCATACATAGTTGCTGTTAATTTATTGGAGTGACTTACTAAAGATGGTGACTTTATCAATTTGCGGCTGGAATGTTGTTTTCTGCTTCTCGTCTGTGACGTTAGAGTTCGCCCTGCGCTGTAATTACATTATTTTACTTAGATGCACAGTTGCAAAGACAGCAATCGTGTTGTTACAATGTCATCCGCAAAAATAAAATAAGCTCGGCTTATATCGCAGGTGTTCCAATTTGGCGAATAATGCATATGAACATTTATAACAAAACTTGACATTAAATGTTTCTCCAGATATAAGATGATTATATGAAAGAATTCGCCCTGACATTAGGCCAATGCAAATAGATTTAAGTTGTTGCAGATTAATGTCACAGATGTTTTTGCTGTATGCCATGCAGCAGAGTTCAAAAAGGGCTTTTACCATGCCAGGCCATTTGCAAAGCCTAATATGTCATAGTATACCTGACTATCCTATATTGTTATCAACAGCAAAGCAAGCTAAATTTATTACCCGTAGAACTTGGTCATAACCAGCGGGACATCGTATGAACGGCAATATCATCAAATGTCCACATGTATTTTAAACGCCATTTGCCCTGCATGATGAATACGGGTGAATATAATGTTCCATACTGTGATGCACAGCTAATAAGTAAAAATGGTCCCTTATCACCTTTCTGGCACCTCAAACATTTTTCTTTGACGCCTTTATTCGCAAACTCTGTATTGATATGCAATCAAAAATATAATAAGCTCGGCTTATATCGCAGATGTTCCAATTTGGCGAATAATGCATATGAACATTTATAGCAAAACTTTGCATTATCTATACTAAAATTTGATGTCTCCAAAATCGATTCAGAGTTTGCGAATAAAGGTACAAAATCTGCCCCTAAAAGGTTGCCAGAAAGGTGTAGCGTGACATAAAGACGCCAGGCACAAAAAGTCGTTTTTAAAAATAATGTTATTCCTGTGTAGTTTTCATATAAGTGGGATAGGCGAATTCATATATGTTTTGTGAGAGCTGTCCAAGACCAATATTTTTTTACCTCGATAAAGTGGTCGTCAATGCGTGTGTCCATCAAACTCGGAAAAATTAGTGCATAATGTATGATGTCTGTTTTACCTGATAAAACAACCGCCAACATTGGATATAAAACTCCGTAACAAAATATTAAGCGAACATTTAGGACATAGGCAAAAAAGATCTTCTATTGGAGTGCATTTAGTAATGACTGACTGACAGCGACTCTTTACCGAAACTGCTGTATATATATATATGTATATATCTATGTATATATGTATATATCTATGTACATATGTATATGTATATATATATATATATGTTTATGCATATAAATATATATATATATGTATATATATATATTTATATATAATGCTATATATATATAGATATATATAGATATATATATATATATATATATATATATATAGAGATATATATATATATATATATATATATATATATATATATATATATATATATATATATATATATATATATATATATATATATATATATATAAAGCTTTCGTTCCTTATGTTAACAGCAAAAGCAGCAGATGTAGCTATTGGGCAGTATTAGCGGTCACATGCTTCACAACAGATGGCCATGACAGACATTCACCGGAACAGAAACTTTGTTTTGTGGCTAATCCATGCACTCTCATGTTTCATCTAGCTACTACCCAGACTAGACTAAAAGGAAGTCATAAATTATCAATTACTGTCTTTTGTCACAATAATTATGCTTAAGTACTTCCTTAATAACCGACAGTCCGTATTAACGAGAAGCAAGATTGTATTTACATCGCTGGTTATTCATATTGGGGTATCCTGTGATTATTCTTCATCCATTACCAATAGGGACATCAAGTATTAACAAGTGTCGCATGCTTTCACCTCGCAATAGTGCCTGAGTAGTAGAGCATGGTAGCATGGAACGTAGTAATCTTTTAATTTGATTAAGCGTCATTGACTGTCTCGCATTGGTGCAAAAAAACGGGCTAAAACATGAGACAAATTCGAATAATAGTGAACTTTTGTCGGGATGACATAACGAATAGAGGCAGAAATAAACTTTGTAAAACCTTGACCTAGAAAAACATATTGAAAACTAAAATCGATACAGTAAATTGACAAAATAAGCTGTTCTTTTACTCAGCTGGGCCCAGGCGTATCGATCATCGCTGTGTTTCCCATATGCTGTGATTTCCTGTTGTACGTAAAACTAACGATCAAACTGATTATGATACTTGTAGTCATGATTGAGATCATTGGCTTTGGTCTTCATGTGTCAGCTGGATTGTGTGGACCGATACAAATGATGCTTGAGAGTGGTGTTGAATGCTGTGAGGCGCTCTTTTCCGGCTGTTGTATCGGGTTTTGGATTGCCATGGTCTGCGATGTGCTTAATCAGATGATATCCCGAAATCCTGCGAATTCATGTCACTCGATAAGTAGCATATAGTCAACAAAGTATAATTGGGTTCTTATTTTTCTCGTGGCTTAATGGTATTGCATAAGTTTTCAGTAACAGCGGCTAGCGTTAGCAATCCTGTTAGACTACAGGTTTCCCGTAAGAGGGGGTACAAGCAATAGAGGGGCCCTGCCAATCATCGCAACCATCTCCATCCATCAGCGTCACGATATACCTCTTAGTTGACACAGAGACGTAGAATCCTAATATTTGATTTAAATGCTGTTTTTTATATACCATGAATGTGGAACACAATTATGGATAATCATAATCTATCGTTCACGTGTTTTGGTCGATTGGTATGGTCTCAGTGACACCATACCTAGATGCGACGTATTAACCTGTAAAGGTTGACGCCATTAAATGAGAACAAAGGTTCTACCATACCAAGAATATAAATTGTCAGCTAAATTGTTAACGCCATTGATTATGAAAGAGATGCAAATGACTGAAGTGGCTTTCATGTTATATGTCCCAATCATTAAGCAGGTGCGACAAATCCAAATGTATCCAGTTGTATATTCAATTTGCATCTTTATTAACATTAATAACTTCCGGAGAGCGATACCCGCTCTGGCACGATTGATGACTTCCGCCAAATGTAAGATAGCTGTAACATTGTAAAACAGATATAATGATATTTCAAAAGGGCTTCCTGACAACTTGATAGAATAATGATGCCACTACACTAGGTTTAGCACATTTATGAAGCTGTAAATATATAATAGCGAAACATGATAGGTTAACGCGGCTACTCTGATGATACTTATAACGGAGCAGTAAACCCGGACAAACCGGGAATATTAGTGCCAAAATTCGAAAGCTGCAATTGCATTAAAAGTAAGAGAAACGAGGGTTTGCAATGCATTAAACGATTCTTACTTTGTGAGCGATGGAATCTAATGATGGAATACCTGAGCACCAAAATCAACCTCAGCCATCAATGTCACGTATGCATCTCGGTGCTGAGACCGACATTAACCTCTTCATTGTTTGGCAGCATGGCAACTTCCAATAACATGTGGATCTGAAATGTTTCGTACGATTCGCTTTTATCGCAAAACTTACCTATGTGGAGCGCTTATTGCCAGCCATAGAAACGATATTATCCATTATGAAGCATTCAAATGATCCAAGCTTTCGCTGACTTTCGCATACACATTTTGTAGATTAAGGGCGACATGAAGCAGTCAAATATTTTCTATTGGTAATATTTTGACATGATATTATTACCTGTAATTGTTGTTATCTGCCATTTAGGTGAAATTACTCAGAACAAGAAAGATTATTATTAATTGAGTATTTTTGCCATTAGTGGGCATGGAAGTTGGACCCTAGGTCTCCATGTGATTGCACATTCATGATGATATTGTATTAGAATCTACATATAAACTAACTTCAGCACACACTGGTCAACTCAACCACATCAATACTTGCAGTATCACACGCAGCCAGCGATAAGGTTCGTGTAATATATCAACCCATAAATGGCTATATAACTGACTGCTAGGTAAGGAGGTGCTATTCCTAGATAATGAGACACAGGAAGACCCCCATAGAAGTGCCCATGATGCATTATCCAGTGCCAGATATAGCGCCTCTGTTATCATTAGTACACACGGCACGTGCTTACTAAGTTCAAATGAGACTGATTGCAGTCAATAACCATTATGTCCGAAATACAACGATGAAATAACGGATAACATTTTGCCTTTTCAGTCCGCTGATTAGACTTGTCATGATGAATAAAGCTTCCTATTGAAGATTCTTCTCTAAGCTAAACTGACAGCTAATGGCAATTAATTGTGTCAATTTGAGATTATCCGCATACTTTTGCTTATCTGGACGTAACTAGTTAAGGCTCCTATAAACAGTGTCACAATGGTTGGTCGGAACAGTGCACCGTAGTAACAGTGTGATTATCTATTAATGCCAAAATAAATGATCCACGAATATTTTTATGCTATGTAGATATCATGCATCAGGTATTCTCAACGGGAGACCCTCAATAATATCCATGAGCATATTATATTCCGCATTTTAAAAGTTCTAAACAACCAATCATTAGTGCAACATTCGAGATCATATAACAAAACAACGAAGTGCTGTTCTAGCAGGATGATTGTGGCTGCAAAATAACCAAACAGAAAGCTAATTATCCAAGTATAACGCACAAAGCTAGTTAGAAAAATGGAGTGAGCGAGTGATTGAGTGTAGGTTTTAAAGGCACACCAACACAAATGTGTTGTATTGCGCCTAGAAAGGTAGATAGATAAGTTTGACTTGTTTAAGTAGCCGCCTTCTAGGATGAATGGGGAAAAAATGGATGACGACAAAAATGCCAAAGAATTTTCCTAGGGCAAGTCACCACCAGCCGATTGACTGGACCAGCTCATTCCAGCCTCTCGTCTAGACGAAATCCGGACCAAAGTGGTGTGTTGAAGATATGGCCCTCGCAAGGACCACTCTTCTCAAACACCTGGAGCCCATTGCCCACCGACACTAGTCGCAACCTCTTAGGCTTACGAAAAAATATATTAGTCGCTTGAGAAACTGTAATTCATGCTGTCTTTCTCATTTAAGTTTATCGATGTATCGAAAGACACCTCGACCAAATATGCACATATTGTAGTGCATTGCGTACATGCTCGTATCACGTCGGCAGTTACTGCATGAATTGCTGGACAATATTATATTCGCGAACATTTAATCATTTGCGAACGTCTATCTCAGTAATATCGACTTCTCGAAAGATGACTAAACAAATCATTGAAGAATTAAATTAGCATCTGAGCAATAATATTGTTCTCTGATATGTGCAGTAATATTGATGCTGTAAGGCAATTGACCACATTTTAAACTGATCTTGGTTCATGGTGCTCCTAGACATTTTGCCAAGCGAAGACCGATTATTGTCCAACATTCGTATCAGAGCAACTGCTGCGATGTCTATTTCATACACCCCGTGCAAATATCAAGCTGATAATCGCCATTGATGGTCTATCAATCGATGTTACAAAACACAGATATTCGATGAATGCAAATCGATACCGTGCCCTGTTCCGACTAATCTAGCATGTCGCTAGAAAAACACCATTTAATGGCTGTATGTCAGCTTCTCTCTTGGAATTGAAAATATAATTTACGGAACACTGGAGACGAATATCCCGCAGGGTGAATTTCTCAGTTCCTTTCACGTTGAATGCATATTTTCTGGGTACACTGCTATGAACGTCATCCATTACCCACCCCCTGCATCTCTGATGAAAGGTTCAAATGCTTGACGGTGGTATGGGTATGGATGATCAATAACAAACTTGAACTGAACGATGCAAAAACAGGGGGCATGGTGTTAACCGGAAAGAACCCAAGGCATTTGGAACAACTGCACGTTAGAATTGGTGACGAGATCATCAAGCCCAAAGTCACAGTGCAAAACTTTGGTGCACTGTTAGATAATAGAATAATGTCATCAAGAGAGTATTCTACCACTATAGGCGGATTGCGCTCATACGGAAATGTCTGACACATGATGCATGCGCTAATATCATCCATGCAACCTTTACCACCAAGCTAG
>CM067356.1:52924101-52986601 GCA_034190875.2 Urechis unicinctus | reverse complement strand
AGCTTATCATATCTAAATTACGCATCATAAACGGAAATAATTCCCGAGTGATAATAATAATACGTAACACCGATGTAAACACAAATGTCCGACAATATTATTCATCACGACAAGAACTCTGAATATATGGAACGCAAGATTATTCATTACGTCAAGTTATCTTTGTTAAAGTTTTTCAGCGCCACACAAAATATGGTAAATGGCCGGCTACGTTTTTATGGAACTGCAGTGTTTTTCGTAACCATCAATGTGGTTGGTTTGGCAGCTTAATATATGATTATGGATATTTTGATTTTAAATACCTGTAGGCTGGAAATATTTTCAACGTCATTTGCATCCTCGATGAACTCGAATTGTGTTAAAATTATCAAATATGTCAACAGTTATTGCAACCATAAATCAATCACAGCGCTGTGATGCGTCCCCGGAAGTTGGTGCAATGAATATATTATGAATTTGACATCTTGTTATAATATTCATTCACAGTATTAGGGTGGGTGCAAAATACAAAATCCGTCCTATGCAAGAGAAACACTATGGAATATGGAGAAGTTGCATGTAACGATCCTGACACGAAGCTGATGGGGACAGGATGGCAAACATTAATTTGATTGCTTTCATTTGCCCATTGATTTTCCCACACGATTAACAGACTTTAGCGGAAGTGCCAAACTCGCTCTTAGCGATGATCTCTGATCATACTATAATCTTTAACTGCCCGCCGGGCAATAAACTTAAGTGTCAAGTTGAGGATATCGCACAGGCGTTTACTTGTTGCCTTCGACCATAGCGCTATGCTTGCAGGCATTCAATATAAAAGAGGATTGACCCTAAGACTCAGAACTTTTGTCTTATGCAGCAATCTTATGTTGGCGATGGTTAGGGTTATCATAATTTAGGGTAACAGTGAGCTGATGAACTTATTGACGACGTTGGTATTTGTCCGTCAGGAATTGAACCTTTAGTCCGAATAGATAATTACAAATTTCTAAGGTTTGCTATCATTGAAAAGATAACCACTCATTCTCCTAGGATGTCAGAGAACATCAATACATGGATACAAAGTGGTAAAAGTTTGTCAAAACATCTTTCTGGGTATTTGCTACATTTGTGCAGCGTATAAAAAATTGATCTCATATGGTTCTCGTAGAAGAAAGGAGCTCGATACTTATTCCGTAACATCGATCATGATATTTCTTAATTAGCATCACGGCGAAAAGTTATTTTGGACTATGAAATTGGTATCCTATATAACCATCTAATGCAGGTTGTTATTTGTACACTGGTATATATATCTTACAAAGGAACTGACGTCATTGCTAACAACGAAGATTTGCCGAAAATGAATTTTCCATATGCGACAGAGACAAGGTACTGCCAAATCCATGTGCAGATATGTAACAACTGGAATTGCATTTGCCTATTAACGTTCATATTATTAATATGCTTCATTGTAATAGTATCAAGTTTGTATTGAATAAGTGTAAGTAGATATTGAGACAGCCGTGCTTGCTGCCTTGCTCATAAGATAATTTGATAATGGCAAATATTCTTCTTCGATCACTGTTTTTGATATTCTGCACGAATTACCAATCCAACTTAAAGGCAATGTATCATAAGCACTGTCAAAGAGAGCACTTTCTTAACCGAACGCATAGCTGCCACGCTAAACTTTTGTCATTTTAAGGTAGTAAATATTTGTAATGTAGTCGTCCCGCGCGGAGCCACAGTTGCAGAATTAATAACACATGTGCTCATAGAAATCACATTACCATCTACACCATCAGACTTTCTGGTAATTATAATTGTTCTAATCTTCCACGCTTTTTTGAACGCATGCAATTCTAGAATTTGAATATTTAAACAGTTGGCTTTTATTTTACTTCAATGGAACAGTATGTATGGTAGTCACTGGAAATTTTTTGTTGTAATGGTTATTGTACATTGGTTTATCTACAAAATACGATTCATGCTGCTTCATAAAGCTACAAGCATTTTAAGATTGTTTCAACTGTTGTACAAAAACCAACAGTCATATTCAAATAAATATTATCGTTAGCAGCGCATTTTGTGTCATCTGTCTGGCCTTTTTTAACTTCAACCCCCTCGATGTTTTTACTCCACTATGCATCTAAACGGAAAGTAATTGATGGGAATTTGTGCAAACATGTAAGGAAATCTGAAAATATGGTAGCTTTAAAGATTGCTTGAGATACGTTTTCTGCCTTGGTCTCAGATCATAGTATATATATATTCGACACATGCACCATAGAATAACAAAACGGAGAGGAAAAAGAGCCCCTCGCATATTCAGTGGTCTGCATGATGGCTGATTTGGCTAAAACATCTGCGTTTCGTTTGTACTTTATTTTCTTATTCAATAACTTTAAACCTGGAAGTAATTGATTCCTAATCTACTAACTACCATTGACAGATGTGGCTTTACAATGATTTTAAGGTGTTGGAAAACTATGTTCAATACAACGGAGCGTAATGGTTGCTTAACTATCGTATTCGGCTTTGCCATTTGACTCAGTTGGCATGGCAGCTTAAGATGACACACAAATCAAACTAATAAAAACATTTAATGATGTTATGATTTCGCATCTCAGCGAGAAACCGGGGAGTGGTAATATCGGAACTTTCCGATGAGAAACACGCGACCAGATTAATGTTCAGAAAGCAAAACACCTCTGAGAAACCCCCAGTTATAACATTTGCAAGATGCGCCTAATATAATGTGCCTCCATAGTCTAGCTATGTTAAAGCTGCGCAGGTCGATGATGGACCTTCTCTCATCGACAAGGAAAATGGATGATAAGGATCGCAGTTATCGTAATATGAAAAAAAGACTCTGACTCGCTGAGAGGAGGGTTTCCATGCGATAAGCCGTATAATTCCATGGTTCGCATTTAGCGATGGGCAGTAGCTCTGGGTGTATCATGTGTCAAATAAAGTAATTGAAAGGAACTTAAACGGCATTGGGAGGAGATTTCATGTCTATCAAAAAGTACGTTTAGTTTAAAGTAAATGCCCTTGGGGACCACGTGTGTCCGCACACAGTAAGCAACCGAGTCTGCTCAAGCGCAGGGGTGATTTTGCGCATTCTCATTCAGCCTGTTTGTGTTGAGCACTCTATTGTGTCGGCATTAAGCCAGTCAAGAGTTTACTGCATATCGTGCTCAATGAAATTAGTTCCTCCTGGTAGCCATATATTAGTTGATTGTGTCACTTCATAAACAGAGCATAAAGTTGTCTACACGTGGCACTAAATCGATTATTCTCGTCACGCAAATTAACATTAAGGCTCTGCTGCATCCATCATTCCCGTTACTGTGTAATATGCACGAATTGACCCAAATATCTCACTTGAAACATCGCAATTCTTCCGATTTGTTTAAACAGCAAACCAATACAGCGCAGATGCAATTTTCGAGGATATCACTATGTAAACTCGCGATATAGTGCTATTGTCATTGAGGTATCACTGTCAACAGGTGCTTTGTGTGAACCGTCATTCCTCATGCACTTCTTTCGTATTTGGTTAGCCTGCTTGTGTTTGCGTCACCCGGCTTGTATAGCGATAAATCCATGTTCAGCTTTGTTACTCACTCTGTTGCATGACACATATAGCAAATCGAGACTTTGAATTTGATAAAACAGCATTATGGTACCACTTGGAAATACTGCAACTGTGACCATCATTGTAAAACGCTACTTTGACAAGGTAGATTCGCCAAAATCTTTCATATTATACGAGAGTGTATGTATGTATGTATGTATGTATGTATGTATGTATGTATGTATGTATGTATGTATGTATGTATGTATGTATGTATGTATGTATGTATGTATGTATGTATGTATGTATGTATGTATGTATGTATGTATGTATGTATGTATGTATGTATGTATGTATGTATGTATGTATGTATGTATGTATGTATGTATGTATGTATGTATGTATGTATGTATGTATGTATGTATGTATGTATGTTATGTATGTATGTATGTATGTATGTATGTATGTATGTATGTATGTATGTATGTATGTATGTATGTATGTATGTATGTATGTATGTATGTATGTATGCATGCATACATACATGCATATTCTGAATGTGTAATGTTATTGTAAACCATTTCTGCATATATATAATTATCAATAATGTATTGTTAAAAAAATTCCAGCACGGCGTAAATTTTCAGTAGCAAAATTTTGCTAAACTTTTAATTGCCAAATTAATTACCTAATCACCGTCAGATTGAATTAACATTTTCTGAAAGCTGAATCAATTAACAAACTTTTATACATTACAGGTTTTAACAAAATATTCATCGTTTTCAAAGAGCGTTGAGTTGGAAAAAAAATTTCCACATGGACATTTTTCGTTACATTTTCGATCGCTTATATAATCGTTAAAATCGATTCAATGGTCAATAAAATGCTGTCATGGACAGCGTCAATCGTAAAGATAAAAAATTTATGAATACCGATGACGTCACTTCCGGTTACGAACGAATCAAATTTAAAGAGGGACTGAAATCTGAAGTTAACGGGTCGTTTCTCCGTCGTTAATGGTCCTATCATGAATTAGTTTCATCTAGAAGGAAGCCGATTTAATTTTAAAGTTATATTGTAAATTATCTATAGTTTTCTCACAAAGTAAGCTTGAAGAACAGCGGGTGTCACTTCTGCTGGTTTTTCACTGGTTTGTTAACAGCAACCTACACAAAATGCTGTACAAAGGTCGCCGCTGCTCTTTGCTCACCCACAGGCACCGCCATCCTTATAGTATCTCATCAACTAAGCTCAAAGAGAATTACCGATGCGAAAATTGAAACAAGAATGGAAAAAGTTTGTGCGGGATTTGAACACCGGCTTCTCGCATGAAAGTCGAATGCTCTACCACTGTGCCACTAGTTAATATGTTTGTAACGTAACTTATGTTGTGTATGAAAAAAGTACACTATGTGCCTACAACGGGTTGAACCCTTCTTGTACCATAGCTCTTCAGTATGATAATCTTTTAGGATTACTCAACTGCACTGCGTTTTGCATTACCTCCTCGCTGGTGAAGTAGACAATGATGCTTTCGAACGTATCAAATATTTTGAAGTTACAGGGTAAATTCAGTTGGTAGCTATCGCGTTATTTCTCACCTGTTATTCGCCGTACCTTAGTTTTTATTCCATCAAGAGTAGCCCATTCTATTTTGAATCTTAACTATTTACATAGAAATTGTCAATTCGTAATATTTTTCTTATGATTGAAGCTAGAAGTTTACATTTGCTTTGATTTTGACTGTTGGCCGCTATGATTAATTGGAGTATCTCATAATAACGATTATCTCTCAGCAGCAACTCATCATCAATACCATGATATTGCTTTGTCGGCGTTGATATCATGATCATCTCTATCATCCTTTGACTTTGCCCTCTGAAGCATAATTTTAATGAGCATCTTGGTTAATTTTGACTTGTTGTGGTCATCATGTCATCATCATCATTATCATCATCACATAAATGTGATTTAAAATTTATTTCGATGACCTTGACATAAGTTTGAGGTCAAGATTAAAACAAAAGCTCTCGGTTTTGTCAATTCGTAATATTTTTCTTATGATTGAAGCTACAAGTTTACATTTGCTCTGATTTTGACTATTGGCCGCTATGATTAATGATCAAAACAAAAGCTCTCGGTTTTGTGTATAAGTAACACCTTCCATTCAAAAAATAATTCCAAAAATATATTGAAAACTGTGACCTGTATCACGAGACAAAAATAGTTAACAAATATTTATTTATAATCTGGCCAGAATTGGCCCATAAGTTATAATGGTTTTTTTTAATTTTTGGCACAATTCAAACAATTTTCATGACCATTGCACGTGAATTGATGATTTTATAAGCGATCAAATTTATCAAAGAAATCGTGATGTCCGGGGCCATAATAGATGGACAGTGATTTGGCTGACTCAAGGATGAGCTTTGTTTATTAAACATAACTGTGGCGTTCCATACTTGACCACATGTGAGGTGAGCAGAGAGCACTCGCGACCTTTGTACAGCACGATGCGTGATCTGATGTCAATAAACCAGCGAAAACCCACCAGAAGTGACACCCGCTGTACTCTAATCTGCACCTCATTGGCAAACTATGCACAATTCATGCTGACATACAGTGGACGAAATATCACATAAGACTTACGTACAAATACGTGGAATTAATGAAGATTATCTGGGTCTTGATGCTTTTTGTGTTTAAGCTTAGTTTGTGAGAAAACTATTGAAAATATATAATTCAATGTTTAAGTTATAAGTTCAGAAAAGCATGGGCTATCGAGCCAAAAATATTTTTACAATTCAGAAATTAACAACGGAGAAACGATGTGGTAACTCCCAAATGTACTGCTGATTTAACAATTTATTTTGCTCGAAACCGTAAGTGACGTCATCGTCATGCATAATAACTTGACATTCGGTAGACGATGCCCATTACAACATTTATCCTAATTGTTATGACCATCGATCACATATTGTCGATTTTAAAAGCGATCGAAAAAGTGGTAAAACAACATCACAATGGGGCTACGAAAAGAAAAGTTGACCAATAAACCAAGTACAAGTGCTATGCACTGTTCTAAAATCACTCCGAAGGTTAAGACGTTATCATGGATTTAAAAATTTGCAATTTGTTTCCCGATACAGGAGACCTTGACCTCATGCTTGGGGCTGATCAGTTCATCAGACTCAGTTATAAGCTGCATTGCTGGAGTATCGTCAATTACTTTATGTGCCGTAGAAAATACAATGGATGACACAGGTGTTTCTGAGCCAGTGAATGGGGAGATCAACGACAAAACAGGTGCTCCACAGATACATTTGTAGGCATATGGAAGCTTTGTTGTGGTCATGATTGTGTACAAGAACCTGGTCTTGCAACCATCTCCAACCATGTTAACCATGTTTTGGGTATTGCTAGTTTGCCACAAGTATAAAAAATCACCAAAAACTGAACACTTATTTTCACCGTACTCGCGTAACACATTACCTGTTAACAAAACAAAGAGGTGGTGACAGCACATGCACTGTAGAATTTTGAATCCACATCACGCTGGCTATTTGATGTGGAAATCCAAGTTTGGTTTGCAATAAACCCCAAAATGAAACCTATTTTCAGTTTTCATATGCAGGATACAGACAAATACATAATATTTTTAGTTACACACTTCCCAAGAGCAAGATCCATATAGCCAAGCACAGGTCATGCCAATTGATAATTGTATATTTTACCCATTCCTTGTTGATCCTCCCTCTGGTATAATGAAACTTTGAAAAGGGTCTCAGTCATATATCTCACTTACTGGGGTATTAATATGTAATGTGCTTTGATACACCACTGGTGCATGAATATTAATAAGCAATATGTATTAGTGGAATGGTTGGACTCCACCAAACCTATACTCTCAGCTGTATAGATGAAGCAAGTTCCATTACATGACTATTTGCTGACATGTGATATTATGTTTCAAGTGTACATAAGTACTTACAGTGAGTTGATTTTATAGCAATTGGTGCAAGAAATATACTGTTTCATAAAGTTGGAAATGTTTGAGTAAGAAACATGTGATGACATACATGCCGGTGAGCAGAAGTTTGCTGCAGGAGATGACGGTATAGCAACTAATGAGGGTTTGGCTGCTAAAAAAAACAGTATTCACTTAGACATCCTCCCAGTTATTGACTATGGTAGGCTTCATAGGCAAAACTATTTTGTTTTATTCTTCATTCAAACAAAAACGGATTTTGGCAGTTTGTGATCATGTAGTTAGATGTCTATATTCTCATGTAAAAGGAGTTGATATAGCAAGTACCAAGTTTTTGCTTTTGTTGATAAGCCCTAGTCATGATTGTTACAATGGCAGCAGTGAGATTGGTGTTTTCGTGCTGAGTTATGTAAGCGCCAAAATGAACTGGAACGCACTGTACATATATCATCCTTGATTCCTATGGAGAAAACACGCATGTAAACTTCCACCAACATATCGCAGGAAAATCCCATGCAACATGTTGTAGTTTTGTAACTATTAAGTATACACATCAAATATCATATTTACTTAGCCATGGGTGTTTTGTGGACCAAGGCCAGTCGTGCTTTAGTCAAGTACATTGAGAGGAAGTGGGTTTGGGAGGAGCTGGAAGAAGCGGATGTAACAACCCCAATTCTGGCAATTCACGCATTTTCCCTGCAAACCAGCGCATATTCTCTAAAGCAGGTCATACATTTCATATTGATGTAGCTTTATTATTCCGGTTTTAGGTTTGTACGATGTTGACGGCGATTTATTTGCTGCAGTGACAATTTACTTGTCATAAGTGACAACTCATATTGGGAAGTATACAAACAGCATAGGCTATAGATAGATATATATATAGATATATATATATATATATATAGATATATATATATAGAGAGAGATAGAGAGAGAGAGAGAGATAGAGAGAGAGATATAGAGAGAGATATAGATAGAGAGAGATATCTAGATATAGATAGAGATCTATAGATATATATATACATATATATACATATATATATATATATATATATATATATATATATATATATATATATATCTATATATATATATATATATATATATATATATATATATATATTCAAACAGTACATAATCACATATAGGTTTGAGGTGTATTTGTGCTTACAGACAGTGGTTCTTGCAGCCAACCAGAGAAATGGATGTTCTCCAAGACAGACAGGACACAATAGTATTCTGCCTGCCCAGCCACTCACAAGTAGCAGTTACACGCTATGTGTCTGGTGCAGATATCCCACGTGTCCAGCCTTATCAACATAATTGGGAGTTCTGCTTTGAGAAGTGCAATGTGAAATCAAAGGTATAAACAAATGCCTAAATATCGATGCACAACACAATGTCAGTTTAGACTGGCAATTATGACACTCAATTCTATTGCTGTTAAGATATAGAGACTGGTATCTTGCACAAGCTGCAGAGCACCATATAAGAGCATACCGATACACTTCTAAAAGTAGCAGCGTGCTCTGCTGAATTATACTAATGGGTAGATGTAATGTCTGGTTGAAGTAAAAACCACATAATGAATATCTTATTGGATCCACAGATTATCATATCATGTTGAAATGCCTGCGTTTATTTGTTTTGTAGTTTGTTAGCCCTGGCAGCCTGTTACACGAGACCTACCCTGTCTGACGCAAATGTCATCCGGAAGGTAGGAAGTAAATAGGCTACTGGTATGTTAACAGCGTAAAATGTTTTTATTTGTTTCTCTTGTTTCCTGTATAATAGTGAAAAGTACCAGACCCTCGACTCCCGTTCCAGAGATTTATTTTGTGTATTCTTTGAAATGTGCATCCAGCATGAAGCCATGTATGATGTTACTCACATTAATCTTATACCAGCAGTACAATTGTCCTGCTTGTCTTATCAACTTGATTACTTGTGGTATATCGGAAGGCTTTGTGTTTTAATATATTCATCCGAAAAAATAATGCAAAATATTATATCTGTGCATATATGCAAACATCCTCTCCAGGAGCGATACTGCACCCCGCCCCCCCCCCCCCCCCGACCACCTCTTTTGTTCCCAATGACACCCTCAGTTAAGGCAATGAATGCCTGGCATGGCTAAATGCCAGTGGCAAACGTGTCTACTTGAAAAAGGTGTCTATGTGGCTATGTCCATGTATAAATTAAATAGATTACATGTATTATAAATGCTGTAACAGCATGTCCTATAGGAATTTCAAATTTTATTTTATCACTAATTGACTTGTTTGATATTCAGGTGGCATTGATCGTCTTCCTGGCTCACGTTGGCAGCTATGTGCCCACAGAGACAGCCACCATTGAACTGTTTGATCATATCTTCGCCAGAATACGCTCCGTGCTGACTGTGTCTGAGAATCTGTCCCCGTTCATGATTGACCTCAACCAGGTGTGGGGTACTACTCCTCCTGATGTCTCAACTCTTGATGATTCTTTTACTACTACATAAGCCGCTTCGATATAAACTCATGGGTGTGTCATCGTTTGTGTGCTCATAGCAGATGTCCAATGCTGTGTGCTGTTCTATCGTTCTCTGGTCATCCTAGATGAATTTGGCAAGGGCACTTTTGTCAAAATATTACTGCTGTGCGCTCAAGTGTGATTAGTTGATGGAAATTGTTGTAAATGATGACAGGAGGATGGGATAGACCTCTGTTCCTGCCTCGCCCATTGGCTAGAGGAAGCCTTGTGTTGGCCCCATGACTTTGTTTCAACCCATTTCCACCGCATCATACAGCAGCGGCCCACTCAAATTTCAGATACAGTGTCCAGTTCTTCTTGAATTGATTGTCACACTCAGCATGGTGTGTGTGTGGGCGTTGCAGACAGAAAAGGATGGTGAGGAGGTGGTGTTTCTCTATCGTGTCATGGAGGATCACAAGCTATGCTTGTGATTTTGCTGCGGAAATCATCAAGAGAGGTTTCGAGGTAAAGTGAACCTTGTTGATTTGTGGTACGTTATGATTATTAGAACCATTGGAACGTAATGATATCTACTTCAGATTGCGGTGTGTTTGCTCTTAAAAAGTAGTTATATGCAAATATAACTGTCAATACATTTTATTTGTTGCTTAATAGTGTTTATTACATATTAATTATAATGTGGATGTTATGGTTTGTTGACTTGGATAGGTACCATACTTGCTTGGTAACCTGTTCACCGTGTTAATTACGATTGCAACTCGGTGAGTGTTTTGTCAGACAATAAATCTATCATTAAGAAAGAGAAAAGTATAGAATAAAAATAATATTGATACTAAATTATCACAGATACTTCATTTGTTTTGTTCATAATAAAACGGTTTTTGACAATTGATTGGTGTTCCTTATCTGTTTAGCGAAAACAAGCGTATGTATCTACTAACACACACCTTAGAGTAACAAGTTTAATGTATAGGTGTATTTTCAGAACATCTTCCCTGTGCCAGTGACTTTTCATCTTCACAGTGTCATTTAATCTCAAATATAATTTGCCTGGGCAGGGTTGTCATCATTTCTAGTCACATGGGGATGCTTTCGGCATAATTTCGATTCTTCTTTGGTCATTTTACTTGTATCATAGAATTAAACCAGTGACGAATGTGTGTACATTTTCTTTGCCTTAGTTTATCTTACTAATGCTGCTGACTGATATATCTGTAAAATCTGAATGCCTTTTCTCCTAGGCTTACACAATTTGAGGATCTCAATATGTAACAATGAAATCTTGCCCTTTACACAATATTTATATGATGCATAATCTGGTAAATACAATGTAGACGTCCTGGTTACTATCCACTTTGTTTAAGCAAGAGCGAGAATGATGAATTATTTCCTTATTGATGTTCGTCAGGCATATAATCAATGCACTTATCCTAATCTTTGTACAACACAATGGCTCATTTTCTGGTCCCACGGCAAACGTAATTCATGGTTAATCAAACTTCCTCCATAACTGTCACAAGAATATGCGACCGCTAGAATTTTTCGTTCCCCTGAAATATAGGATAATGGCGACGGTAAGTGTAATTTTGTTCTGAATTTTAACCATGACAGATTGTAATCAAGCCCACAAAAGAAAACGTATTGTTGGTCCCATAACTTGGGGCCCGGAAAACGCACCCGAAGGATGATAACGGTCGGCTGGATATATCGATCATTCCTATGCGAGAGCATGAAATGATAAATAATGATAGCGCCAGAGAGTAAGGTCATATTACTTTTTTAAAACGTCACTTTCTTAATCATATTCAGATTATGGATAAAGGAGGGCATTGCTTGCACTGTGAACTGGTTGCATCGGCATTGACATTTCGGTTACGCGATATACCAGCCAGGAGGCTAACAAGACCGACGTATATCAATGGACATGTTATCATTAAGAGGTTTGATTACAAACGTTCTGTGCACATATCAAAATTTGAACATGCACGTACCTTGGATCCTTTCCATGTTAGCCTGGAGCTACTGCCGATATCATGATATCATTCAGACGCAGTCGTAGGAAAAGTAAGTGTGGATGACTTCTTTGTAGCTAATCCAGTTAGTGTATTAGCTTCGGACCTTGCCCTATAATTGTCAGTGATCCAACTTGGTATGGGATCCGCTGCTTGATCGTCTGAATTAGAGCTCACTGCATCATCTGCTTGATGTATCGATGCGCCAGTAGGGGTACATCTATCCTAGTATCATTTGCTTTTGAACTATTTTCCTATGAGTGAGAAGACAATTAAACTTTCGATTTCGGTAATGCGTTTAGAGTAGGCAATTTTACCTGTAATAAACTAAACCGATTGATGTAAGATAGCTGTGCTTAGTCGCACTAGTTTCTGAAGACGAACACCGCGCAATAACCGTTGGCAATCACAGGATCTTCCGCCTCTTTGCTTGGGGGTTGGTCCTGCAGCGTCGAAAAATGTTATCTTCGCCCATGATTTCAGAATTCCCATGTACATAATGGCACATGTGGTTTAGAAATGTCCAGGAATAATATAATATTTGTAGTGTGTCCAAACCGATATATGCCACGCATACATACATACATACATACATACATACATACATACATACATACATACATACATACATACATACATACATACAGACATACATACATACAGACATACATACAGACATACACAGACAGACATACAGACAGACATACAGACAGACAGACAGACAGACAGACAGACAGACAGACAGACAGACAGACATACACAGACAGACAGACAGACATACATACACATACAGACAGACAGACAGACAGACAGACAGACAGACAGACATACAGACAGACAGACAGACATACAGACAGACAGACATACAGACAGACAGACAGACATACATACAGACAGACAGACAGACACACAGACAGACAGACAGACAGACAGACAGACAGACATACATACAGACAGACAGACAGACAGACAGACAGACATACACAGACACATACAGACATACAGACAGACAGACAGACATACACAGACAGACAGACAGACAGACAGACAGACAGACAGACAGACAGACAGACAGACAGACATACAGACAGACATACATACAGACAGACAGACATACATACACAGACATACAGACAGACAGACAGACAGACAGACAGACAGACAGACATACACAGACAGACAGACAGACAGACATACAGACATACATACAGACAGACATACACAGACACAGACAGACAGACAGACAGACATACAGACATACATACAGACAGACAGACATACATACAGACAGACAGACAGACATACAGACAGACATACATACATACATACAGACATACATACAGACATACATACATACATACATACATACATACATACATACATACATACATACATACATACATACATACATACATACATACATACATACATACATACATACATACATACATACATAGCCACAAACGCGACGTAACTTTTGTGCCAAGTTAACAAACAAAACCACAAACCGGTCTGATCACGATAACTTGGCGAATGCGAAATCGCCAAGTTAATAATCTTACATAAAAGAGGAAGAACTCAATATGCTCCTAGTGGTAAACGTTATTGAATCTACATACGCTGTCATTACCACAGAATTTTACTCGCTGTCAACCCATTGTTATAAGCATTTCCACTGCCAATATAAGCTTTGCACAGTGCTCAACTATCCTTAAAAGATTTTGTTTTGATAAGCTGTTGGAAATTTCTGGTCACACGCCCCTTGTACCCATCGTACTGCCCCATATCGATTTATTATCAATTAATTATGTCGAGGTAATAACATTACAATAAATGATCCAGTCAACAAGTATAAATGTGATGTTACGCACCTACAAGAATGCAAAGATGGGAAGCAAAAACGCTCTCTCAAAAAACCGATATCCTATCAATAGTAAAACGGGAAATAGTTACTTGCCGGGTGATGCATGTGAAATATATTCGCTTTGATTTGTTGTTCACCTGAGAGACTTCAAACATGCATTTATAGCAATCAGACCAAAGCAAGTTGACCCACAGTTGTATCTACGTTTTATTGCTTCGTTGGCGCCTATTTTTCTGTAGAAAATAGAGATCAACAGTACAGCGCAGAATAAAGTTGACAGCTGACTCTTGTGTAATTTCCAGGATGAATTTCCCTCTTCAATTTCAATCTCAATCGTTTCATGATGCTCTAGCAATGAGTTGGTTGGAAAGTTGGTTAAGCCAGTGTGGCCTCGGCTATAGTATTGTCACAGTTATTCTGCCTTTCTATTCGAACGCCAATTGGGCATTTCCACCCTACGTGTAGCCCGCATTTTCGAAGGTTCACCTTCATGTTACCTGTTGTTGCTAACAAATACCCAAATATATCACTGGTTTGATTGAAGGTGGTAGGCAAGGTCGAAGAGGGGAAGTATTTTAGTTGTCCGAAGATAACACTTATCTGCTTATCAGATTATTCTAATCTGCGGAATGATTTTAGCCAACTGTGAGACGTATTATTCTTGATTCTAAATTGTGACTCAAAGTTTGCATACCTCCTACCAGGATGCAAGGCCTTCGCAGTCTTGTTTGTGTCTAAACGTAGGTAGCACACAGTCATACGGATGTCACTGCATCACGTTCGGGGAAGATGACTATGAGCTGGCCAATTCCTAACATGCTGCTATGTTAGCTTATTAGACCTTTTAATGGCACTAAGTGAGTGATTAACAATTGCATGTTTACCGTTTAATCAATAATGTTGACTCATAAGTGTTTTGGCGCATGAATAATTAACACCAAACATCATTCTGTATTTGTCCAAAACATAATATATAGTTGTCCTGCAGGTAAACTGTAAGCCCCGCCTATTGAAGATACATAAATTGCATTCGTAAATTATAAGCAGGCATTCTTGAAGACATATAATGAATGCATGTGCCATGGCTCACCGTGGTTGTTTAGTTATGGCAGCGTAAGTTAATATAAAATCTTACCGCTAACAATATTTCACTTTCCGTCCGTACATGATATAAGCTGAGTCGCAAAGCTTCGTAATCGGTGCGTTATTATCACCTACAAAGATATATACGAAGATGGACAATCTGTAATGATAAGAATGTAGCTTCAGTTAATTCCCAATAATTCCCTCAGCAATGATAATTTACTGTCATGCTTCACACATAATTAATATTAATCAATTCTGTTCGGTTTTCAACAAATCATGTTTGGGACACTCCGCATTGATGTATGTATATGAAAACACACGTCATTTCCCAAAGCTTAGATAACTTTTCCAATCAATCGTTGTTTGCGTTGACAGCTTTTCCGATGTTGAAACTCATCATGTTACTTTCTAATCCCCATCCTGTTAATAAGTGTCAGCTAATGTAATCAAGTAGTATATAGACATCGGGAACGGCAGATCTATTATCAGAGTAAATATAAAGCCACCTACTCAGTGAAGTCGCGAGTAGACATTTTACAGATAGATATGGCTATATGTTGTCTTTCAAGCAAGAAAAGGCACGGTCATTGCACCCCGCTCCACTTAGAGCCTGTTTTGATATTATGAACGATCGTTAACGTTCTTCACTGTTCTTGTAAAACTCCAACTCCGATATGCTAAATGTGTCTTGTTTTGCGATCACATCAATGTTTGCACAATCAATGCCAGAGTGGTCTACTGCTGCTCAATCCTGTCATAAAGTCATGCTACTAACGTGCCATGGTGCATTAAAACATGCCATGATGCTCTGCAATATGCAGTTACAAGTTTGAAGTTCAAATAGCGTAATAATTATGTATCACATAAAAGCATATTACGCAACATCCTCTAAGAGGTCGGCAACAAAATGCACATAATAACTTCAACATGGAAGACTAAGTGTGTAATGTTGGACATGACATTTTTGGCAAGTAATGAGACGTCCTCGACAACTCATTCGTGACAGCCTAAAGTATATGACTTGTTCTACCCGGGAAAATGTAAGCCAGGGTTGAGGCTTTAAACGTTGGGCTTCTACACATGGCCATTCCGCTGTCCCTAATCTTTTATAATTTTTGCCAAAAAAACTCAAAATACTTTCTACTCTATAAAACCATTATTTCCCGACGTGAACGAAAACAGCGTTTGATTGTATGTTAGGATGGGAGTGGAGGATAGTGGAATTCAACAAGCAAGAGATCTTCCATATCCGAGTAAACATTGACCTAGAACTTCCTTCTGAGAGAGATAAGTGGGCTATTTACTTGCTGCTTTATCGTTATTGTTGTCCCAAAACTATGAGACATACGTTAACCTCCCCAAATGTGACAGCGTTATGATAATTGAATGGTTGAGATGAAAGCAGTCGTGGATGTTTAGATTTTTGAGAGTCCCGTGTAATGGTTCACAGCATTTCTGAAAGCTGTCATGACTGTGGATTACTTGGATGAAACCCTGCCTCCAGGTAATGGAAGCTATATGTGCATCAGTTATTGGATATCCATGCAAATAATGTCAGAAACGTTTATTTTATAGAGGTACTGGCAATCAGCTAACACTGCTTGTACCAGTAATAGTTCAAATTCTGCCCATAATGTGATGCGACATTCCTGAATATGACATATAAACTATTCGAAGCTCTTATATCCCCGTATATAATATCAATTGTAGCAGTGGAATCGGACACTAGATGCAGTGATATATAGAACCCTGACATATTATTGTAGCTATTGTGACCATCACCATAGTTGCAATCATTATTGTCGTCGCTATCATTTTCACTATCACAAATTGTACTTCAATTCCTAAAGAAAACAATGGTGTCCCAGTCATTGTCACTAAGTACTTTTTAAAACGATGCGTTATTAGTAACTAGGCTTGAGAATTAAGTGTAATTAAATAATTCAATGTGCTTGACTTATCTGATACGTTACGCCCTTATGAGCGAATACATCTCCCTGGTAAAAAGTCGGCTATACCAAGGTCGAGTTGCTTTTCTGGGGATAGCGCAAAACTTACATTCGTGACTGAAGGTTTGCACGCACTTTACTGGTGGTGGTGCATAGTGTACCTATGTTCCACTCTTTCCGCAAAATGAGAGATATCGAGTGTAAACCTCATTAATTCCTCATTCCACCTCATTTATGAGCGATGCAATATTACTTAAGCTATTGTTATTTTTGTTATATTGATTATCATAATGATTGAGCGTTGAAGTATCTCATGCTCCGCTGTCGTGAACAGAAAGGACTCGGGCGCTTTCGTCGAATGATGAATAATCGAGAGCCTACCAATTAATCAAAAAGAGGTGCATCCAGTATAAAGGCGATGCAATAAAGCCGCTTATCAGCACAGGGCATTGGTTTGTGAGCAAGGTGATATATTAAGATACCGGTGAAGATGTGGCCGATTAGATAATTTATCTGAGATTGAATGTTATCACAGGATACATGCGTTGAATTGGGCACGTCATAGTGTAGGATTGACCAGCCATAATGATTACAATCAGGGAATATTTTGCAGGAAGCCCCTGGACACTTGTATCTAAAGAGGCATATGCAAACCTTAGGTTTGCCGCTCTTTAAGCCACACAAAGTTGCGCTTAGCACGTATAACGGAAGCCCCGTCGATATTCTAGGTTCAAGCGAAGTTGTCACACGACTCACCGCCACGAGCCCGCCGTAGAGCGTAACGCTGCTTATAGCGCATGAAGGAGTGAATTTAGTTGGTCGCACATGGTTGCAGAAGCTCGGTATCGATGTCAAAGCCGCGATTGCCAAAGAGGAACACGGAGAAAATGTCTTTTCACTTAATGCCAATGCTGAGTCAATGCTGAAGGACATTCTTCTCCCGGAAGAGGAAGTGTTCGACACCTCCAAGCCAGGGAAACTCAGTGGCTTTCAAGCCAAAGATTACCCCATCGAGAATGCCACGCCGAAATTCTACAAAGCTTTCCCACTACCGTACGCGACTCGAACTGAAGTTGACGGCTAGATCACTTGACGAATACTGCCAACAAGGTCTTGCAACTTGAACAATACCCGATTCCAACTTTCGAGGATCTAGTGCAATCGCTGCAAGGAAAAAAAAGCTTCTTCAAACTAGATCTCTCACACGCGTATCACCTGCTAGAGATGGAGGAAGATGCACGAAAGTTCACTACAGTGAACACGCACCGAGGCTTGTTCCAGTATATACGTTTGCCGTTCGGTCTAGCCTCAGCCCCTGCCATTTTCAACGGACTAAGAAGTTGGTTGCTGGAGATATTCCTATGGTGAAAGCGTATTTAGACGATTTGATCGTCACCGGCCGCACAGATGAATAACATCTTTTGCATTTGAATAAAGTGCTCTCCCGCCTACAAAGCACGGAATGAAACTAAAACGAGAAGGACTCTATCACGTATCTGGGTCACCAGATCAGTCCAGAAGGTATCATCCCTATGCCGGACAAGCTCCAAGCTATTAGGGAAGCGCCTGAACCACAAAACAGGCAGCAGCTCCAAGCATACCTTGGGCTGCTAGGATATTATCGCAAGTTCGTAGCCAACTTGTCGAAGTGCGTCGTCAGCTGTGAATGGTTTTTGAGGTAATAGCAGAAGATATTAAGGAACTCGTATGTACTTATGTTCAGTATGTTGTGATTTAACTCGTATTCTCTAATGTATTCTGTGCATATTTAAACATTCCTGGTTTGTAGGGGTCTGATGGCCACGCCAGCGGATGGGTTAAGGAGAGGTCATGTACGTATCGCATGTGTGATTCAATTCCGATTTATATGCATATAGTCCATCCAGCACAGTAGAACCAATCAATTTCAATAGATGTGTTAGCAAATTGAAGGCAATTATTAAAAGAAAGGATATACAACTCAACATCTTCTGAGACGTGGCTTTTTGAGGCTCATACCTCGTTACATTTTGAAACTACAAAAGTAACTTACGTTGGTTTAAGTATGCCGTCCCCTGTTTCAGCTGCAAAATACAACACTGAGCTTCATAGCAAAATCAACAATGATCATTCGAAATATCAGCAAACACTATTTTGTTGCAAACAAATTATGATTTGATAAGTGTGAGGTTGTTGAAAGGTTTTAGTAATCCCAAAAATATGAATGCCACATTGACTCTAACAGAGCCTATGAAATTTCATGGCTAAGAAAATCTCTCATGAAATCTGCTCACGGTATCACTGATCTAAGGTGGTATAGGCTGATGTACTGTCATGCATTCTGAATTAACAACACTTGTGATATCTGTACCACAATATATTTATACATAGGTGGTGTCATATCAAGAATAGAATAAGGTATAAACAAAGTTTATGCAAAGATATTGACTAGGAATAAACTCAATTGATGCATTATTGGTAGCGCAACGCACACAACCACCGCATCAAAAGATGCTCATCAGGTGAAACTAACAAGTATACATCTATTTTAATCGCAATGTAGCAGTCGATATGTAAACATACGGCCTTTGTTCACTTTATCTATGAACACTGGGCTGGGTCGCATGATTACTAGCCCTGTATCAATACATGAGTAACCTTTGTTAACCTGTATGCACTGCACATAGGTAAGCGTGCGTGTTTGCGCCGTAGCTCCCCACGTGATGCTCATAATGCAGAGACAATTCATCCTCTGTGAAGAGCCGCTGGATTCTGCAGCAATTATGAAAATGTGGAATTGTAAAACAAGAAAAATAGTTCCTGACTGCGAGCGTCATTGGTGCGAATAGACATGTTCATGTCTTCGTCTACGTGCCTGCGTGCTTGAGGTTTTACCCTTACGTTCATATTGAAGTCTTTTCTATCTTGAGGGACCATTTGCGCCAGATGAACCGTGTATACAGGTATATGTGAGACTCTGGTAGTCGAGATAGTGCATCTCCGAGGTACCGCTAGGTACGTTATGACAACAGGGCGAAGTACTACTGTCATAGCGGTGATCTGACCGCAGCTCGAGGAAATCTGATGACAGTCAATTGCTATTTCGCTCAAGTGGGGTGTACAACTATCTAAGCCGCAGGCTTTCGAGACTAAACCCGTGCCCCAAATCCAAGTCATTTATATTTAAAAGCACTTTAATATATTAACGTCAAGTGACCAGGGGCACTTTATGACTCGAGTGCCCTGGAACTACGACAAAGAGTGCTGCCTCTTGTTAATGATGGGGCAAATTGCTTGGAACTGGCGCTTGAAGAAATTCTAACAATGAGTCAATAACACTCGCTATACACCACAAGAACCTTAGTTACTTGGTTACTAATGCCAAGCTCAAAGCTTATATTTATATATCTAGCCTGGAAAGGTGTTAACCCGAATTCAATCATTCATAAATTTGATTGATAGGAAGGATACGTGAGTTTATTTGTAAAAAATAGGCAACTATTGATACATGCACTCATGTAACAAATACTCGATTCGCTTTGCTCATTAGACATTCCGTTCATAACATTTGAACGATGATAAGCACTGATTTCCGTTGTGAAGCTCACGACCAGCGCGCCACCAGGTTTCATGGAAGCTAAAATATAAACAAAAGCGCGTGGCTCAATGCTAAAAGATCGATTAGCGGTGGTATGTACACAAAAATACCGCTGTATTCCTAAAATTTACAGACTTTGTGATAGAGCCAATACTAAAGAACAAAAGCCAATTACTATTGACACCTTTTTATCAATTTGTGTGGCGCTTCATTCACTACGATATTTTTTTATGAACGTTTGAACGAAGTCGCATATACCTAGTATGCGATTTGTCGGCCATGACACCGGTCAAACATCTGCTATTTTATATTGTTCTTATTCCCAATGTGATTTGTTTTGCTTTGGTGTTTTATAATACTGCAATATCTGTTGTTAAAACGTGAAATATCTGAACTGTTCAAATAGATTTTGGCCAAATTTGATATTGCTCTGACCTAGATTTTTGTTGTGGTCAATTTAATTGATATTGTAAATTGTAAGATCATGTAGTAATCGTTGTTCCAGAAGATGGTACCATTTTTCATGTGTCAATTTAACCGGTTCAGAGGAATTCCATGCAGACACATACTTCGTTTGCATTGATTGTGTAGATATATGTTCGCATTGTTCATGTTTAATATGTTGTTTTATGATACTAAATTCATAGATAGCAATCATTGGAGGTAGTACTGTATTTAATGTGGTATAAATCACAGGCAATAGTGCACCATAGTTTGATGTGCATTGCATGGCAAATCCTTTTTCATTACTGATAATCTATCAGTTTTATGTAACATTCAATTAGTACATTTGGCACATGGCTATACTATTTGTGTGTTACCGATTATTGTTTGGCAGACAAGTTAATGTTTTTTTCTTTCATACTTTGGTAGTAATCCTAGAACAATTGACCCACTGTGATTTCAAAATATTGTTTATTTTCATAAAACACCAATTAAACATTTGTGATCACATTGAAATGTTTACGTGGGGTAAATGATGTAATAAACAACATTGCTTCCTTATATTGTACGCTGTTCTCAACCCAGGTTTCAAGGTCACTATCAAGAACTAAAGGAGGGAGGAGATTTGTTATGGCACAAACAATAGTCATAATCTCGTCAAGCTGGCTAATGCGACTAAGGGGGCAAACACCTTGCAACACTTAAGTAATAAATGATATAACAAGGCACAAAGCTGGGTCATGAGTGGGATCCACTTGTTGATGATCCTGCTAATGGCAGTCTGGCTTACTCAAGAATGATCCGCCAAATCATATTCCAGTAGTCTCGGGGACATCATTGATTCCAGAAATTCACCCCCAGAAGAAAGTTTCCTTGCAGGCCCTTTACATAGTTAACCATACAAAATGATAAATAATTTGTACGATGGGTACTTGCAGGGTGATAGGTAGATATTTATATTTATAGAAACACACCAGGTCTTTTATTATTTTGCGGCCTGTACCAACGATTCCTCTCCTTCTTGTTCGATAGAGTCAGTTTGAGGGCACGTTTGTGGAAGAGTCTTAGGTATAATGTATGGAAGCACCTCCAAGTTGGGAACCCTGTATAAGGTGAACATGTGAAAATAAATCAAATTAAATCATAATCTTGTTCTTTGAAATTATTAATTGAATGCTGGGTTCCAATAAGGAAAGCATAATGGTGCTGGAGATCGTTTCTTTTACTGGACTGGGGGTAGTATCCATGTAAGTAGTAGCAGGTTTTTCTTGGAATTTCGGTCTCTCAGTAGTACCATTGGAAAGTGGCAATGCGTCCTTAAATCCTTCCAAACGGCGACACACTCGAGATCAAAGACATCACACCAACCCTACGACGAACTGTTCGATTTCCGGTTTAGCGATTCAAGATGGCGGAACTCGCCTAGTCGGTATATCGGTGTCTACCCCAGACCTAGCCCTACAAGACGTCCGAGTAGCCCTACAAGACGTCCGTAGCCCTTAAAGATGTCCGTGTAGACGTCTAAAGATGTTTGAAAACGACTCAGACACTTACCGAACACCAAACATACCCAAGTGAAGGAGTTTTAGAATACAATGACGTTCACGGACAATTCAATCCCTTTGTGGCGGGGGATTTCATCCATGGTAATTAGATATAGTTCGATAAATTTGAAGCGGTAGCAAGTTCCAAACACAGCACCATGTTTGTTTTCAGGTTCACGGCCACGTAAATCGCGCATGCTCAGAATGACGTGACCCATCGACGACTATTGCTTCCTGCGTCTGAACTCATAAGTTAGTCATCAATTTGTCAGAAATATTAACGATGCATTTAAAAATGATAGTTTATTACCCCCCCCCCAACCTAAAATAATAAGCGAAGGTGTTGTAACGCCTCCCCTCTTATATTGATGAACAAAAATTGGTCCTGAGAATCAAAGTAAACGACGAAAAATGAAACAGTATTATGAGCGAAATAGAATGTTAGCAGGGAGGCAATGCGTATGGGGCGGCGGGAAATCACGTATCATTTTATTATGTAGTGCTGTTACATGTATTTTTAGTTAGCCAGACATAGATCTGGCCGATCTTACGCACACATCTGATTGGAGTACCATCCCAGATAGCACTACAACATTGGCCCAATGTTGGCCCAACACTGGCTTAACCATTGGCCCAACGTTGGCACATCAACATCGGCCCAGCGTAGTTTTGGGCAAAGTAATCTTTGTGGGTATACTGAATGCATTATGGTATAGCCCAATGTGTTGTAGATTAGTGAATCAGAAGACCTAGGGTGGGTTCCTACCCAGTTTCCGAGAAAATTTAGAAAATCTCATATCCCGACACTGCAATGTACATAATATGCACTTAAGTTGTTTCGGGTAGTTATCTAGTCAATGGGGGTATACTGAATGCAACGTGGTATAGCCCAAGGGTTGTAGATATGTGAATCAGAAGGGTGGGTTCCTGTTATTGAATGATCAAATTGAGAAATTCTCATATCCCAACACTGCAATGCTAATAACATTTCCAGATCTTTGGTTCCTGGGGCCGAATCTGTTATTTTTGCCCTAATGTTTACTCAATATACATAACTTCCACTAAATGGTTCTAGATAGTATTCAGTATACCACTGATGGGGGTATACTGAATACATTTTGGGGTAGCCTGGTGGGTGCATAGTATCATACAGGAGGTATCTTTTGGGTTCCCCTCCCAAATTTATTGTCGTGTCGGGTCGAATATAAGATGGCTTTAATGTTCAAATCAACTTCACGGATCAAGTTGAGTTCAACCTGACGTGCTGGTGTGCAAAAGTTCACTTAAGGTGATTAATGATGCCCAATTATGATATAAGAATACAAATAAAATATTTTATACTGGCCTTAAGTTGGTTAGTCTATCTAAATAAGCTTTAACTCCCTATATGTGGGTGCAGCCGACCGATCAGCTGATCTGTGATCGTATGTTTAAGTTCGGCGTAAGCTGTACCAAATGTGTTTTGTCCCATCGGGCTCCTATTTGGTCTTCTATTTTGCGCTAGCTTCACACCGGTGCAACAGTTTTATTTTAAGTGTTGCAATTTTAGTAGTATAGGCAATGGTGGTTCCAGATCACTCTCCACATGGACGCCCACCAACCAACGATAAGGAATTCCCGCACTTCAGAGCATAATTAACCCACTTCAACTAATCTTTTCGGGAACTAAGGTCTCAAGAGCCGCCAAGAGGTTGGAGTCTCCGATTTCTTCCGGGGAGCCTCTCAGCAGGCCATGACCACATGGGGTAGGGAGCCATAACCACATGGGGGTGCCATGACCACATGATGGGGTGGGGGATGCCATGAGTCCCTACACTACCAACCTCCAGGGTTTTTATCCATAGAGGTCCAAGTCTACCCGTGTAAGTTCCATTTTTTACGCGGTCCAGGTCCTATATAAACTGGGTCGTTCTTTGCGATAAAATCGGGATCGGGACGAGCGGTTATCAATCTCATCGAAAAGAGCTTCCAACAGTAGAAAGCCTCCGTCGGCCTCTCTGTGGTCCCATTCAGTCTTCCCAGCCAAGGACCGTGATGTTTCTGTTCCACCTCCAGGCAACTATTAAACCCCACATTCGCGCCATAGTCCCCGTCTT
Organism: Urechis unicinctus; assembly: GCA_034190875.2. Classification (NCBI taxonomy): domain Eukaryota; kingdom Metazoa; phylum Annelida; class Polychaeta; order Xenopneusta; family Urechidae; genus Urechis; species Urechis unicinctus. The sequence goes on along the minus strand of CM067356.1, from coordinate 52,961,995 downwards.
CGAGGCCCACCCACGCCCACCCCTAATCCACCGTCTCCTTATACTTCTTCCGATCCTTGTGATACACCTGGTTATACGCCTCAGCCCTCCCCAGGTCCTTAAAGGCACACAACCTGAAAACGCAGTCGACAAACACCCCGATGGTCGCCACCGGACTGTGGTGTAACCCCAACAGAACCTGAGGCTTATACATGTTCGGAATCACCCTCCCAGGACTCAGAGTGTAGGGGCACTTTTTCTCGAGCAGCACAACCTCCTCAGGATGCCCCCGACAGACAGCATCCACCCCATCCCCAGTCACCCCACACTGCCGCCGGATAGGTAGCACACAAAAGCCATCCGGAGAGTAGGCCGTTGCGCCGCCCTGAATATAGATATTGCTTCCGTAGACCTTAGTGTCGTACACCTTCGCCAATACCGCAATGGCACCCTCCTCAAAAGTCGTACCCCAGAGGCAGGGCGTGCTAAAGCGAACACCCTCGTTGCTAGTTTTTTTCAGTCAGCTTCTTGCAATAGCTGCTGAAGTAGTTTTGATCTATGATGGCGGAGTAGTCACTTCCTCCAACGCAGCCCTTCCTCGTGGTCTCCCACTGGTCCATATTTTGCTTGAATCCGGTATGATCGTTGCAGAAATATTTTATCGCCACCTCCATTATACCCAGCAAACACCAGTCTTTAAATGGTCGGTCGGTTGGTCGGCTGCACTTACCGCGATACGAGCACGATCACCTCCTGCGACTAAAGTGGTCAACCTAGGCAGTGAGGGGGTAGGAGATGCCCTAGCCAACGTATTAGCCTTAATGTCGCTTTTCATTCGAGATTATATTTGATCTCGGCCAAAACGAGCTTAAACTCATCGTCTGAGATAAAGCCGTCTTCAAGCGCCGCCGAAATAATATCTGTAGCCGTGTTTAGTTTCCTCTGTGCCAGAATTTGAATCTGGTCGTACTTCGTTACCTTCGCCGACAGCCGCCGGCTGATGACCTTTCCTGGGATCGCAACCAGCCTGCACACAGTTCCCGCAGCACCCAAGACTGTAGCAATAGGGGCAGCAACCACCGTAGACATCAGACCCGCACCACTTGCGCCAAGACACGTACCCACAGCAACTAAACCAGTGTCTACAGCGTCCACGGAGTTTACTGCACACCTATATTTTTTATACAAAGCACCATAATTTTAAATTTCTTTCTCAAGATGTTGCTTTTTGAGACTGATCTCATTCAGCCGATAGGAGTGGCTTGGATTCTTATCAGGCGGCGCAGTTGGTTGTTGTTTCATACTACCGTTATAGGCACATAAGTCTATAAGTCAAGTTCAATTAGGAGTGATACTACAGACCAAGTCGCCCCTCTGTTTTGAGTGGTTGTATAAAAGTTAATAACGTTGCCTTGTTCTAGCTGTAAAGGCTGGTCTAAAGATAGTACAACAGCCCGTTGGTCAGCAGGCTTACTTATTCCTACCGCTTGATTGGTTCCATTAATAACAGGAACGACTGTTATAGCAGCAGTATCAGCACCAACACCCGAAGACAACCCCATACGAATGATCCTACCATTGGATAACATGTTATATCCACATGTTGAGTCTTGTGAGTCTCGACCCCTAGCCCCATGGCTAAACGACCACTCATATCCTCTGCAAAGGGGGCCATTTGCTTCTGCCCATATAGTAATGAGATGGTTCGTTTGGGAGCTTATGTGTTCTCTCAGGTCCCTACGATGCTGTCTGTGTCTGTCCATCAACATACCTTTTATTAGTCAAGGTCTCCGGTCATAGTACTGCCACCTTTATCCATTTTCTGTGAGTCTACATAGGTCTTTGTTGCATATTCGGAGAGGTCGGCGCCACCCTGATCCGGTTTCAGTTGAGTTCCATAAATACTCGCTTTTATTGACATCTTGTAAATTGAAGAACAACACCGATAGGAAGGTCGTGATTGTTCAATATACGTCCCTTATTATCCCTTATCTGAACCTTCAACTCATTCACGGCTCCGACAGTAACACGTTTTGACACAGGATTAACAATGTTTGTGGTTATAATATCATCAAAAGAGCAGCCCCCACAAACCACAACTTCAAGAAGCGTAGTGGGCGCACTATCAAGCATGTTGTGCGTGGTACTGACTTGATCGAGGTGGACATAAAGTGGGTTAAAGATGCTAAATTCACGGGCCTGTCGCCTTTGTGAAAACCTGAAGGAATCCATCCTCTTCCCAGACTGGCATCAAGACCTATTATTTTTAACACACCGTCACATCGTAAAGACCCAGCAGAAGGAACTGAGAGGGTAACAATCCCAGTTGAATCATCAACCTCCAAACTAGGACCTAAAGTATCCTGACTTATAAATTCATTTCTCTCCTGTATAAGCTTGAAGCTCCAGAGGCCAGGTGGGAGAATGCAAAGGTTTAACCCCTCTGGCCCAGAATCAGCTGGCAGCCATAGAATGGGCACCTCTGATTCAATGTTATACCAGCCCACAGTATACGTGATTGACCTAAGACCTACGTAAAGATCACCTACGCTATTCTGACACATCTCCTCATCCAGGTAAAATCGGATAATATCACAGATGCGTTTGGTGTTCTCCAACCTGTTTGATAAATACTTGGTGCCAAACATAAGCGACGACAGTCTGGAGAACCAACCACATGCAATACCGGCAGAACCAGGTAAACTTTGTTGTATGGTGTGCAACCAGTGGCTGCGGAGTTTCTGCCCTGGACCACCTCAGATCTGACTCCCCAGCACTAAGTAACCTCTACAGTTTCCACGTCTACTACACCAACCGGAGACTTTAAGACGAAATGAGAATAGCACTGCCAGACGACGCCACATGGTCGGCCACCAACAACACCCTTGACAAGAGAATCTACCACCGGATCTGCCACGAGTTTGGGGTTGACGAAAACAGCGACTGAAGGATAAAGGGCAGTAACCAGGGCCTAGGGCGGGTCTACTTCACCGACCCTGAAACACACGAGGTACAGGTGATCACTCATTACGGAAACACCCACCTGTACGAATCCGTTAGACAAACCTTTGAGAAATCAACCGATGGCTTTGTTTTCCAGGGCGGCAAGCTGCACATTGATTTTATAAAGCAAGACCAGGATGGAGCAAACACCGCTTGGAGTACTTACATCCTGAATAAATCAGCGGGGTTCACCGCCCCAGGTATCGCACGGATAAACGACAGCATTAGGACCTATGTCTGGGCCATTCTTGGTGCTCAGGCGCAAACACGCTCAGATATACTAGGCGTTGGCACGTCCTTTGATGCTCAAAAGCAATTTCAGGCTAACGTTGAGGATGCCATCAACTCTCCAGTGGACATTCCGTCATCCATCCGCAGGTATCAGAACGTCCTCCAGAATGCTTCTTCAAAGGTTGATTATGTGTTTGGAACAGGCCTTTGCATGGCTCCGTCGGATATGAGCCTCGCCATTGGACACGTTGCTGGGTACAACAATCTGATTATCATTGCAACTGAGGAACAGCAAATCGGCAGCAATACTGATGTCAACGCTGTTGCTGTACATCCAGACAGAGGAAGCTTTGACCCTCAGCCCGCCGCGCCCAATAAAGAAGACCCTCCGCCCACCGCCAAAGACCCTCCACCCACTGCTCTACCATCTGCGCACGAGCATGAGAAAACCGCGTGCGACAGACTGTAGATATTACAAACAATCCAAGCACTATTGATCAGAACCAACAACTGCTGGTTCGCTTCCCCAATCTAGGCGCAGACGACGTCATTGTTCTAGGGACAGCACGGCTGGCCTTAACAATCACGCTGTCATCAATCGATGCCAACCGCAGCGTTGTGCAAAACCTGGGTCGCCCTGTGGTTAAGAAAATGACAATCAAGATTTCTGGCAATGAGGTCATGTCTATTGATGACAGCGATTTTTATCACTGTTACCACGACTTGTGGCGGTCTGCACAGGAGAGACAGGGCCTCCAGTAGCAAGGCATTGACACATCAGATGACAGAAACACAACTAAGATACGAATGCAGGCAGGAGACAAGGAAGAGACTGAGGAAGAGGACAAGGCCCTAGCCGATGTGTTTAGTAACAGGTTCTACGTTCCGCTTGACTTTGAACTCCTCGAGAGTCACATGCTGTTCTACCAGAGCGCGCTTAATGACAGACTGGAATACGAGCTCTCCTTCAACGACTACAACCGCGTAATTCATGCAACAGGCGACACCGACGCAAGCTACAAAATTGATGGCATCTCGCTGGAGTATGACATGGTTACCCAAACAGAGCTGGCCCGCATGATACGCACCCAGTACACAGGTCGGCTCTCGATTCTGTACCACCGTGTATTTTGTCACAAAAAGCTTGTATACAATAAAAGAGATTCACTGTTGAACATCAATCTAAACGTGCCGGCTCGCAGTATGAAGGGCATCCTACTGCTCTTTGAAAACCCCAAGGGGGCCTCTTTCGCCAGGAAAACAGAGTCGTTCTACAACCCAAAGATAACGAAGGTCAAGGTGACCATTGAGGGCATCCCCAATCAGCTCTATGCCCAGGGCATGCGTGGCTACCAGCAGTGGGATGAGGTGAAGAAGGCCTTTGCAGCAACGAGTAAATGAGACCCAAGTGTAGCAATAGCAGTAAAAGACTTGGCCTTGTCGGATGTTTCCCTAGGAGAGTATCTAACCAGTAAGTATGCTCTGTGGCTCGACTTAAGGATCAGTGATGACGACCAGCTGCATGGTAGTGGTAGGGCCGTGGAGAATGCGTCTGAGGGTGTCACCATTCAGATAACAAAAAAGGCAGAGACGGCCGGCGCATTGAACGTCTATATGTATATTGTTATGGATGCACAGCTTAACATTAAAGATGGCAGGTTCGTCAGCGCAGTCTACTAACAAGGATTTGATGAAACCGAAAACTGAGTTTACATTTCCAGATGGTCCCTGTTCGGCAATTGTTTGTGGGCAGACAGGGTGTGGGATAACCGCATTCATCCTCGACCTACTTGAAGGGCCCTTCTTCGGCGCCTTCGAGCATATTGTAATTCTCTGCCCTAGCATACGTTTCAACGAGGCCTATCAGACGCGGTAATGGGTGTTGAACGATTCAGAGGTATATGACGTTGACCCCGGGGAGCAGCTTCATGACCACTTGAGGGCTTTCTACCACTGCTTTAAGGGCGAGCCTACCCTCTACATCATCGATGACTGTTCGGCAACAAAGGCCCTAACCAAGAAGAAAGACATGTTATCCGAACTGGCCTTTAGCGACCGCCATGCACAGCAAAGTGTCTGGGTCCTCACCCAGAAATTCTACTCTGTGCTGAAGGATCTACGTGAACAGACCCGATGGATGGCACTTGTTCACACCAAGGATCGTGACTCGTTTGAAGACGCCCTACGAGAGGAACGTACCACAGTACGCCATCTACTAGCAAAGACCAAGCACGCAAAACTGCTGTTGAAGACTGATCAACCCACTGTCAATTGAGGTGATGCAGCCGCTGCTTTAGTAACCAATTTAGGTTTCTTCCTCTGGGGAGCAGTGCGATATATTAGACTTTGAAGGTGTATACGTATATTCATGGATCCTGATACCATTATTGATCAACTCCTTGAACAGGACGCAGCTTGCCCACCCGCCACAAAGTCTGAGCGAGCAGAACCCCGCTGCACCCCTGGTGAAGATTTGTCTTCTAAGAGAGATAGGCTTGATGCTGTCATAGCTGGGGGTCAGGCCCGTCAGTACCTCGGCGATCAGCACCTGTCGACTACAAAGATTGAATCAATGTCCGATGATGAGATTACAAAGCTCTATGCGATATATGAGGCTCGGCTGGGCGCTAGCATGACGCGGACTCTGCGGCAGTCGGTTCTCCAACTGTTTTCTGGCGTTGCTTGTATGTTTCTACCAATCCCCCCAGAACATCAGCCAAATCTGATTACGGACCTCGAGACTGACCCGTTTGTCGGGCACGCGCTAAGAACTGTCACATGTGAACTTTATCATCGTTATGGTATGATGTTGGCTCCGCTTACCGCAGCCTTAACAACTTAACACCCCTCCTGCAGAGGACCTGCCTGGGTGCTGTCAATTGGAAGAACAAAATTAGTAGGTAATATGGAGAACGCAAATCAAGAGATAATGGCGGTGGCTAGTGATCAGCCTGCGCCTCAACCTCAACCAGCTCTAAAGGAAAAACCTACAAAAGACGCTAAAAAGGTTGAGGCAGGCCGAAAGGGCGCTGCGGCTCGAAAAGCTAATCAAAATATACTTCTGAGAGAGCTGCGGGAGGCTAAGTCCGCCCTACAATCTGAAAATCAGACCCCCCAGTTTGACCGGGGCGGTGAAGTGGGGTCCGCCGCAGGACAGATGGGTTTGACTCACTCTTGGCCGGCGTGGGCGACATCACCTTTGTTTGTTAGCGGATTCAGGGTGTTTGAACTAGCATTGTATTGTAACAGGCCGAAACTAGTGGCCTCCGCCCCTTAACAGGCTGTGGCAAGGGGAGAGCCAGCGAAGTCAGCACCTCCGGACGCTCATTTAAAGGATCCGTTTTACATGGAATAAGATGACAGCACTAATTACTGATGGAAAAATGCTCGTCAACGCGCTGTGCAGTTATTTCCAGTATATCAATAGGTTATGACAGACTTAGTAGGATGCTTCTGGGTGGCGGGACTCCACGTCTTGATTTCACCCCACTCCACCTGGCTATGGCTGTTGCCGATGTATCACTAGCCATGGCTACAAAGCATATGCTTATTAAACAAGGAATCTTACCAGTTGATATACAGAAGTAATGGCCACAATCGCGCTGCTTGTTGGATGTGCTCTTGTTAACGCCCTTGCATTCTCTGGGAGCAACTTTTCATTCTCTAAGTTACGAAGCAGCCAAGTGGACGCGGAACGTAAGCGCCATGATATTGCAATCGAGCAGCTTCAATCTGCTCAGACAGCATGGGCCAAGAAGCAAACTGAGCGTTTACACTTCATCAATGAGCAACTGCGCCGCCAGGGACATGCCGAGCATACTTTTCGGGATGTGAACGAGGCTATGCGTGAGGCTTGACGGGTTATGAGGCTATGCGTGAGTACTACATCTTGACGGGGAAACAAGCTGGACTTTGACAAGCTGGACTCTGAGCCGCAGCTTTTAGACTTGTACGAGCCCTCAGATGGTCAAAAAGGCCCTGAGGTGGTGTTCATTGCTCTCATACAGGCAAATGGGTGATGGCTGCGATGAAATGCATTGGCAGGGATAACTTCTGTTGCATATCCATGAGTCAATTTGCATTTACAACTTAAAGGCTATGATGAATGAAATTGTAGCATACCTATTGTATTGATACCATAGATGGCTGACAAGTCTCTACAAAACACAGAGTTCTCTTTCCTGGGATAAAGAAATATTCAAGTTGGACCTCTCACCAAAAAGTGTCACCAGGGGCAACCAATATGAGCCCCAGGAGGAATCTGTAATCTGTTGGACTGGTGGACAGCGATGATGAGATGGAAACTGACACTGACTATGACTTCACTGACGAAGTGATGATGCTGAGATGGAAACTGATGATGATATGGCGTTTGAAGAACTGGGTAAATATTGTTTTATTTGTAGTGTAATCACAGGGTTTTATTTGATGGAAGAAAAATTTAGCTCACAGAATGCTTATGTACAGTGGTGTTGATCTGGAGGATGGCCCTAGTCAAATCAAATATACTGGGGGGGTTTTTGCTTGTTTTGAACAAATCGGCGTGAATGGACACCGTAAGATGTGGGATTGCCAACTTTTTACAGGAGCTATGCCCGCAGGGAATTTGTTTATGGCTTCGGGGATTTTTGTTTAGTGGCAGTAGTACTATTAGAACACTGAACATGTTCAGGTATGGGAAAATCCCAAGCCTGTCTAAGTACCAATTTCTTTTGGTGTGAACATGCATTAATCTAAAATGAAACACATGTTATTTTGACATTTATTACCAAAACCTGAATAAGTTTCATTTGCACAAACATTGTTACCCAATTAAAAATTGGCATATAATATAACTTACTTATTATATGACTACCATAAAATATGAATATCATTGATTTGCTTCAGACTATGTACATCAGGTGCTTGATCTAAGGCAAAAATACCCAAAGCTACAGAGTTGCTGAGGTCCTTGCAGATGACAGGACTGTCCCACCACCTATAGCCTCCCAGTACGAGAAACCTGAAAAGGATCTTCTCGTAGGTGCTCACAGGTGTCGATTCAACCTGACCAAGAAATCTTCCGCTCCATTGTAGATAATCTGTATATTTGCCGCCCGGGTCAGGGAAGGATTTTCTAACAGCTGTTACCACACAGGCTGCCAGCACTTACCTGTTTCTTTTGCCCAGTCTGTGCCATATCCAGAGTGTAAACTGGGCGGTAAGCTAGATACCTGAATAATCTGACGCAATATGTCAATTAGTTATCTATGGTTTTAAAATAAGTTGTTGTATAGTTAAAAAAACAATTGTCATTTGTCAACCATTCCCTCACTTCATAATTTTATTGTAAGCTTTGCCTCTGGATTTCATGTAACTGGCATTATTTATTCTTGGCTATGTAAAATATATTGTAGTTCATCAATATGAACACTGAATATTTTACACAGCGGGATTGATGTTCCCTTAGCAATAAATATGATTGTTCAACCTCAAACCATCCTTTTTGGTAGCAATAATGGCTAACTTACTCATTGTAGAGACCTCATCTCCAACAGGTCTGTCCATTTGAATAGATTCAAATCTGGACACTTCCAGCACATTTTTATTCATGCAGCTAGCCAGGAATCTGGGATGCTTGGTGATGCATGTCCATTCCTCCGTTAGAGCCATCACTCTCTCCAAACTTCTGTAGCACTCTCTGGCTGTGTCCATTGGGATGCAGTAATGACATCTACACCTAAGTTAGAGAAATAATTAAAGAGTCATTGTAAATTTTTATATTTGTGGTACAATGAATGAATATAAAAGGAAAATACTTTATAAACTGCATGCAAACATCTGTCCACAATATTCAATGTGCTCAGGGTACAATGACAAAGCTACATTCACTAGCCAAGTACTATTTGTTGTAGTAGTTAGGTCTGTCAACATACCATCCTCAACTTACAGAATGTGTAAATTTATTGGGTAAATGAAACTAACGATTATTTTTTACCAGTTAATATAGTTCAATAAAGCTTGGGAAGGGTATTCTAAAACTTACCATTCATCGAAATCTTTTGTTGATTCTTCATCCGAGGCGGACCTTTGAGTTAGACTCCCGGTCTGATTTCGTAGTGTGACTTGGATTTTTCAACTCCCGCCCGTATTGGCTCAAATAAATAGTCATAGACATGATTTGCCCCAATGTTATGCTAGGGGACTCGTAAACTTTATCAAAAGACGACATGGTTTGTTAAAACGGTGTAATTTTAAAATCCAAACAATCGTTTTTTTTTTCGCTTCGCTCGCTCGCTCGCAGTCAAATTCTCTTGGAGGCAGCGCAGCAGGAATGACGTCACGCAACGTGCACCTAGCGGCCAACTGAGGCAAAATGGCATCGAGAAGATGGCTTCGTATTTTCTTCCGAATGAAACTTTATCGGTGGATTTTTAGTACTTATGCATGCCGTTGCAATGAATTATGGGTCCCCGTTGGTTTATGAGTTATTAATCTTCAATTTGAAACACATTATAAAGAAATGATGAAAATCGTTGTAGTTGACCTTTAACTATTTATTGGATGGACCCCACCGTGGCTTTGTAAAGGAGGAGCTGCTTGTGGTGCTGCCCGATACCCAGTTACCACCAGGCGGTATTACCAATTAAACAAAATGCACTGGAAAGTGCCCATGGATATTACTCGGGAAGAGAGACCCTTGTGACAAGCCCTGTAAGTTTTACTTTTGCGCAATGCACAGGTTTAAAGATTAAGCGGGGGATCGTAAATCGACTTTGTGTACAGTGCCAGAAGGGCATTAAGAAGAACCTAAAATTATGTATGGATTGTGGATACGAAAGGGTTAACCACAACCTCCTTCGTAAGAAGAAGAGGCTTGAGAGCAGGAAGGCCCGGATGGCGACTTGCGCTGAGACTGGTACGACTGAGGAAGGCGTGCTAGATAAACCTTCTCGAGCTAGGAAGACCAAGCCTCCACATCCGCCGGGTGGTGCTGCTCCCACACCCAAACACCCTCAGGCCAGGAAGATCACTCCTTTACGCTCTGTACCCTCTCCCCAGGCCACCCCCAGTTTCACTATAGCCGGCATATGTGAGAAGGTGGATGACCTCCTGATTGCGGAGGAGGTAGAGGGTGAGGGAGAGGTGTCCAACAGTGATGCGGGAAGTTCACCATCACCCCTCATTGGCCGGTCGTAGGTGGAAGGTGTGGATACACCCACAGTTGAATACGATACACCCCGTCTGCCGGCGGTCTACGCTGGGTGGTAGGCCTGGGTGCGGCAATGCCCGTAGGCCAGGGTGTGTACACCACCTGGAGCTATCCATCGCTTTGTATCAAAGGGGGATAGAGACACCTTATTAACGTGCAGCCCATATATTATGTGGCTGTCACTTCGGAGCATGTTCATCCCATGGCGTAACCGCTTCTGGTTGAACAGCGATTCAAGGTATTGGGCGTGGCGCAGGTGTTTCTTGACCACTACCTTTTATACGCCCTTTGCTTTCTTGATTTCCTCCCGGGTCGACATCAGGATGGAGAACATCTTTGGGTGCAGGCCTACATACTCCCTGATGGGTACACCGCCGCACTCGTCCTTCATCTTTCCTAGAACCTTCTTGTTCTCGTTGCTGTGGCGCGGGTGGGCTGGGTTGTAGTTGCTGGTGTCAAATAGGTCACTGTCTGCTTTCATGTCGGCGTAGATGTCTGGTGTGCGGATCTCAAGGAGGAGGGAGTCGTTTTCGATGTAGAGTAGGTTGACCCTGCGGCCGTACTATGACTTCATGGTGTTGTAGTAGAAGTCATACATGAAGTGCTTGGACAGGTCGAGTATGCACATTCCCACGTAGACTAGGCGGTTGAGGACTAGGTGGGCCTTATGGATGTGGATGGCAGCCATGTCGTCGTTGAATATTTTCTGGCGGGCGAAGGCGGGGCTGGCGATGAGGTTTCTTATTTTGTTGCTGTCTGCAGCTCGGACCAGCTTCACGTCAACCCGCTTGCGGAGGTTCTCCATGGTCTTGCCAAAGACGGAGTTGTTCATTAGTTTGTATAGGTCCTTCTTAAAGTCGCTGGATGCGGCCTTGCAAAGATCTGTGTTCTTCCGGATGTAGAGTTCCATCCAGGGGCTTTGGGTGAAGGATAGGGCACGGTGGATCTTGGTCAGCCTCATCCTCAGGGCCAGATACAGTTTGAGGTTCCTGTAGTGGAGTACGTACTTCTCCTTATTCCTCAGGTTCGGGACCAGCTTCTGGACTCCGTGGCGGCCATATTCGTTAAGGAGGTTTCTCTGGTAGTCTGAGAACCACTCGGTCTGGACAAGGAGTCGCTCTGGGGCCAGGGGGTAGTCGTTGTGATATTCCAGGTCGACCTCAAGGATGTACCCAGTCTCGGCATCGTCTGGGTGGGTGCGGACTAGTCTGGAGAGCGGCTCTGGCCGGTCCACCAACTCAATGTTCGAGGTAGGTAGGGCCTGGCTCATTGCCCATCCATAGAGGTTGTTGGCGTCGAGGTAATGGATATAGCTCGTGGGCTTGTCCTGGTCGAAGTCTCCTACGTAGGGATTGTTCGCCTTGGCGTGGCACCGTGAGGACTACGACAAGCACCTCTTCATCGAGAAGGGTCTGCGAGGAGTCCGAGTTTTACCCCTGTGCTCTTGAGTAGAGCGTCCCACGAGAGACCCGGGCTGGTGTAGTAGTGTGCTGGGTCCAGACCGTACTGCTTAAGGCTGGTCTTCCGGAAGGTTTCAAACACGTCGGCTAGGAGGAGGACGTCGGCTAGGTAGAGGTCGTGGTAGTCGCCCATGTTCGTGCAGCCAAACGTGCTCCAGACGTTTTGCGCGTGGGCGTAGTCTGTGGCGGATATGCCCTGCTCCGAGAGCTTGCATTGAAAGTCTTGGATGGGCGGGAGGGGAGAATCAAACTTATCCCACCTCTCCATGAACTCATAGGGGAAGACTCCCTTGCATAGTAGTAGCCCTTGCTTTGCCTGGTCTGGTTCATACTCTGCCGTCACTGTGAAGGCGTCTGGGCTGTGGGCTGAGACAAGCTTGTCGAGGGAGGCCAGGAGGAACTGTGCGCTGTCTATGAAGCGGAGATGTTGTTGGGTATACAGTTGATGTCTCCCTCTTCCTTGCTTATGCCTTGCATTAGAAATCATAGCCCCTCAGGTTGTAAAAGACCACGGGGATGGGGGTTGTCTTGGGGCTCAGCCTAAGCTTTAGATTGCAGGCGTTGTGGGCTGGCCCCTTGTACTTGCCGGTTATGTGGCAGTGATCGCGGACCAGGTCGGTGAGTAGTGGTTTGCTGCTGACGTAATATTGGATTGCGGTCTTGTGGACTCTTTGGTCGTCTCGGGTCATCCCCATGGGGACTGGCTTGGAGAGAACTGCTTTGATCTTTTTCTCCTCCTGCTGTTAGGCTTTGAGGAACTTCTCCAAATTGTCTCTTCCCCTGTAGACTACTGGGGGCGAGGTCTTTCCAACGCATCGGACCACTATGTAGCCGAACCCGCAGCCCTGGTGTTTCTGGGTTATCTGGGTATTGCTCTTTTCTGGATTGAGTGCTGGTCCTGGGAGCTTCACTGTGAGCGCCTCGAAGTCTGCGTAGATGACATATTACCGGTTCTGGAAGGATAGGATGTTTTTCCCCTCCTCTGGCATGTCTACCCGCACGGCTGTTTGACCGACCCTTGCACAGTCTGGCTTGTGGGCCTGGAGGAGGGCCGAGGTGGTTTAGCCGTGGAGGCAGGATTCGCAGAAGAATTTGCGGCACTCGTGATTCGTCTGGTTGTAGAGTAGGCGGTCTAGGTTTTTAATCCAGGTGTAATGGCATACTCTGTCGTCCTCGATCAGCATGAGGTTTATCCAGGTGCTGGGATATTTGCTGATCCGGTGGACTATGACGGTTTTCCCATCCCAACCAAATACGTTTAGGTCTAGGTCTAGGGCCTTTTCGATTTTTCCAGCGTGGGAGACTGGGGTGGGGTACGCCACACCTGAGCCTTTTAGCTTATCTATGAGCCACTGGATGTTGTATTTTGAGGGCCGATTTGGATTCTGGGCAGGTGGGTGGAGAGCTGAGATGATGGACCATAGTATGCATAGGTCGTCTCCGTTCTTTACGTTTATGATGGCCCATTTGTTTGCCAGTGGTGGCGGTAGAGGGAGGTAGGAGCCGCCTTTGAGTGGTTGATACTTCGCGATGTCAATCCAAATGGTTTCTACCGCCTCGAACATTCACCCAGAACCTAGGTTAACCCACTTCTCCAGCATCTCCTGGATTTGGGGACCGGCCGGGTCTATCGCGGAGTTAATGTCTTCTTTGCCTAGAACCGTTTGCTGTTTGGTTCATAGGATTGGCTTTGTGTACCAGCCTAGAACCCGTTTGCTGTTGGTTCATAGGATTGGCTTTGTGTACTCCGTGACACCATCTTTGTCGGTCTTGTAGAGATTTACTTTTGACTGCGAGCTGGGTTTTGAGGCCACCTAGCCGGTTCAGCAGCTCCTCTGCCAGAACTTTACGTTCATGACCCAGCCTTGCAGTTGGTTGCTGATGGCCCACTTGGTTCTCCTGAATTTGAGGCGGGAAGTGGGGACTGGTCTGAGGCTTGTTCGGGGAACTGGGACCGGCCTTAGGCAGAGGAGTGGTTTCCTGGAGGCGGGCCTGGGGTGTGGGGCCGGTGCTTTTGCCACTTCAGACAAGAGTCGGGGAGATGGAGTGGGTGGAGGGGCTGGGTCACGGTCCACCATGGTCCTCATTCTTGCATAGATCTCCTTGTACGTCCTATCGAAGGCGTTTTTCTTTTTGAGTGCTGCAAGGGCGACCTTCGTCCGTGGATAGGGTGGCAGGGCCTGGCCGTGGATTTCAGCATAGTCGGCTTGAGTCTGTTTCGCGCGTATGTGGTGGGGCGTGATTACTCTACTGTTTTATTAGTTCAAAAGGGGGTTCAAATGACACAAAATCAAGTCGCAACGAAAACCCCACCTGCGACTCAAACTGCTTCCGGCCCTCTCCCCTACCCCTGTGACTCGTGGCGCGCCCCATGTGGTCATGGCCCTTCCCCTGCGACTCTTGGTCCCTAACCCCCCATGTGGTCGTGGGCCTCCATCTCCCCTGCGACTCATGGCTGCCCCTCCCCTAGGCCTCTCTCTCCCTACCCACGCGACTCATGGCCTCCCTCTCCCCTGCGACTCATGGCCTGCTGAGAGGTTCCCCGCACTTAGTCCGCCGTTTGGAGACTCCAGCTCTTGGCGGCTCTTGAGACCTTAGGTCCCGAAAAGATTAGTTGAAGTGGGTTAATTATGCTCTGAAGTGGGGGGATTCCTTATCGTTGGTTGGTGGGCGTCCATCTGGAGAGTGTTCTGGAACCACCATTGCCTATACTACTTTTTTCGTTTCATACTAAACATTTTACTCAAATGTTTGATATGACAAGAGTGCCGCGAGAAATAATAACCAGTGCATCTTCAACTACCTGTTCTCATTCGTGATTAAGCCGTATATCATATGTAAACTTTAGCTTTGAACGATATTGAAAGGTTGTTGGTGTAATCAAGTCCGTAATAGGTTGTAAATCAATGAAATCGATCAAATTATATAATCAGGTAAAATTTTATAAAAACTGATTCCCACTGAAACATAAAAGAGGAAGTAATGTATATTGAGGAGGGGAACCCCAAAGATAACTCTTGTATGGGACTATGCACCCACTAGGCTACCCAAATCTGTATTCAGTATACCCCCATCAGAGTTATAACTAGGCAAAGAAACTTCGCCTCTGACAGCGTCCGCGCTATTAACTACTTTCAATCTCTCACATCCGCGCTAAGGTGGCATCAGATCATCAAAACACCAAGGGCGAGTGCCTTGCCTAAGTTATAACTATCTAGAACCATATTGTGGAAGTTATGTATATTGAGTTAACATGTCAAAATCACAGATTTGGCCCCAGGAAACAAAAAATCTGGGAGGGGAACCCCAAAGAAAACTCTTGTCTGATACTATGCACCCACTTGGCTACCCAAAACAATATATTCAGTATACTCCAATCGGCTTTATAACTATCTGGAATCATTTAGTGAAATTTATGTATATTGGGCAAAAAATCAAGCCCCTGAATAAATTAATGAATGTTTATGTTGTTATGGGCAGTCATAGACGTTATTACTATCCAGAATCAGTGTAATTTTTATTACTTCATTTTTGGTCTCTCTTCTTGGATCCCGAACCACATCTTGTTACTTATGAGTCATCAAACTCCCAGACACCCTACTGAAATATGGGTGTCTTGGGATTAGTGTCAGCTATTTGAGGTATGTATGTGAGCTGGATAGTCAGCACTTAAAATCAAAAAGAAGACCAGTAGGTCTAACATTTCCTATATTTATTTAGTATGTCAAATACTTATACAAATATGCTAACTAATATGGAATCAGCTGTACATCAATACATATATGCACCATCTTTGTGTAATACAATACACTTATATACACAATCAGATTGATATTGTCCTTTATCGCATGGAACCCTACTATCAGCCAATCAGAGCTCGAGAAAAAGTTCGGTCTTTTTCCCATATCGCTTCAAACGCACAGTTTGCCGTGCGATAACTGCAACCGCGTCGATATATCACCAAGCAGCAACCAGATTTGAGAAGGTCCCTCACAGAGCACAACTGCTCTAACATGGCAACACTACGGAGGGTCTTAATATCACGCACACCTTGCATGTCTTATAATGAAGGTTTTCTCAAGAGTCATTTGCTTGTCAGCCTCTAATCTGGTTGCGTATCGCTCATCGGGAAGTCACGGTATTATCCTATCTCCCCAGAATCATGCTTAGGTACGAACTTCTAACGCCTGCCGAGCCTTGTCTAAAGCGCTACAGTGTTGGTGCTGAACTGACCAGCACAAGAAGCAACTCTTACTTCCCATTTGGTATCTAATGATGCATCCAAGGGAATTACTAATTATCATTATTAGGAGACAGCGTCGTGCGCTTGATTATCGCGTGTAGGTGCCATCGCAATAAGTATGTTATCGCATGGTCACGCGGATGATGTGTCCCCATATCACCCACGTGACCATGCCATAACCAACACATATACATAAGAAGCCATAGCATATGTAATATTAACTAAATGTGTTGAACACCAGAAGCCATAACAGTAAATAAATATGTACAGTTATACACAAAATATCATGTACAATATGTTCAAACACCATGATGGGTAGTATTGTGAAGAGTTAATTTACCCAACCTTATTCCTTAATTCCTAGACTTTGGACCTATTTCGAGATCAATTCCTTGTACAATAATTCATAACCAATTGCAATACCCGAAAGTAATGGATGGAATCTGAATATGCTATTGAAACCTATTGCCTTTGTCATGCTGCAAACATAAGGACCACAACTGAGCAATCATGTTGCTTAATTAAATGTCAATGTGAGAGTAATTTACATGTTGCCAGTCATCTATATTTAATGTTTTAACTGCTGCAACTATATATTCAAATGCTATATAGTATTGACTAATTGTTTAACTAAGTTATCATGTATGCCGAAATAAGGATCGCATGTATGATTCTTCTGGGTGTTCACAATGAACCTACATGACATGTGGTGACGGGACAGCTGCTACATATTTCGCTTTAGACCATATAGATAGAGTTTGAGGTTGACCAGCAAGGCGATGCATTGGACGCATCTACCGTGAATGTGGCGTTGTTACAATCAATAGTGGTCAAAACTGCCAAGTCCCTGAAGCGGACCGCACAGAGGGGGGCATATGCGAGGGAGATTATTGCTAACCTGCAACAGCTAGTTCAACAAGCCTAAGTTAGAGATCCTGCAACAAAAGAAAGCCAGCACATTTTGGTGGGCAAGAAGGTGAGGTATAATCTGTTGATACCATTGATGGCAAAGATGAACAAGAAGCTTACCCAGGGAAAGTGGTGTCTCAGGTTCCTGGATTCAGTGATTGATTTAACATTGTGTATGATGGCGATGATGCTGTTCACACATACCACCGTGGAATGGATGAGGATCATCTCCAAATGTGATCTGGAAATAAAGCTTGTGCAGCAACGTCAGACAGATGTCTGCTTTCAAAAGTTTTATCATCAATTGGCCACTTTAGACAGGTGTCTTGTAGAAATAGTTTTAGCATCCAGTGGCAACGTCAGACAGGTGTCTGTTAGATTGGTGTAAGTACGCGGTGGTGAGTTATCTACGGTGATATACGGGATTCTAGATTTTCATTTTTCTAGTCACCGCCTTTTCCCATGCCCATATATTTCATTCCAATTCATATTAATTCAAAATTATTAGCCCTTCGTGCTGATACATCTGGTTGTATGAATCGAACATTTACAATATGTGTATGATGTATAGTGAACATGCAGTTTAAGCAGTCAGTATCGGCACCTGAATCTTTATTCGGCTTTTATTAAATCTGTGTGATTTAGGGATTATTACGTGATAAACGGCCTACTGATTGGTATAATAAGTTTAGAACCAATTCCGTACCATATCAAAGCTAAGCCGCGGAAGCGCCTGAGCTGTCTGTAAAATTTCTTAGCCAATCAGAGACACGCCCTGTGTACAGGCAACTTGGGGACATAGCAATTGCCTTGTATAACATGCCTTTCTCTAGGACCAGCAGGTAATCTTCAGGAACGCCTGAGGTCAGGAATGTGTATTTCAAATTCTGGCTCACTACACAGTGACATCTTGATGTTGTTGCTTTTTTTGCTACCATCAAGGGAGCTAGTTTCTTTTGTTGATATTCATCCACTTAAAAGGAGAGGGATATGTTGAGCGCCAAATTGACAACAAACCAACCCATCATCATAACGTATCCTCTCCGTCATCAGTTTTATGGGGTAACCCTCTGCAGCTTATATCAATTATAAACCTCAGCTTCCCAGATCAACGAGTGATCCGCGTGTCACCTTCCAACTCTCACATCCTTCGTGCATACCCCATATCATATAGCCACATGCCTATCCTGCCTAGGCAACGCCCGAATACCCGAGAAACTTCCCAGCCCTCACTGTCCAGGCAACTACATGTCCCATGAGAATTGGGATAGCGTACCTTAGTCGTTTAACATTTTAAAATCTGTTCTATCCTGACCTCCTCCGATCTCAACACATCTCTCTCCAAGTATTTAGGCCAAGCTCCATCTAAAATTCAAATATAAAGTCAACTAATAAAGTGCTGGTTATTCTAAACCCTACGCCTGGTGTTCGTGATTCATCGTCATCAACCACAAGTGCGTGTCGTGAATCACCACATCACAGATCGCGACACAGAAATGGTAATGGTAATATTGGGGTTTTACGTCACTTTCAACAATAAACAGCACGTAGAGATAAGTGCAGTAGTACAGGTATAGTGAGAGATGTGGAGAAGGGCATGTCGAGTAAGAAATGTGGAGTAGGGCAGGTAGTGTGATGCAGCTAGAGTAATGAGACATAGCGCGGATTGAGCCAGGAACGTATAGTAAGCATATACATAGTTTGGTAGAGTTGGGTAGGTCAGTAGAGTTATCCAGAGTAAGGCAATTTGTTAGGTAGCAGGAACTGTTATAGGCAGTACAGCAGGTATGCGCAGTTGGTTAGGTCGCCTAGAGGCACTTCTTGAATTACATATGGAAAATCAAGTGCGGGGATCATGATCTTGTGGTCACCATTGCTCTCCCTACGTATTTGGCTTCCTCTGTAACATGTCCTAGATTTTGATAAAATGTTATTGTACTGTGCAAACAGATAATTCCACATTAACGTCTTCATGAGGAATCCAGAAGAAAATTATCTGAGTTGAGCTATACAGAAGCTGGCTCTGTACTAAATCTGCAATATTTTGGTTCTTAGTAACGTTTTAGAGCTGTAATCAATCAACACAATTAAGCACTTCAATGAGGCTGCTTATATGATTGTCGATTGCTTTTTAAAAGCTTACTAGAGATGAATGCTCAAGCAGAGTTGGTAAAAAAATTTGGTTGGGGTGGCTCATTATTCCCACGCCGGTGTGCGAATAACCTCTTCCGATGAAGTGATCAACATCCACGTAATATTTCGACTGCGCGTAACAGGTGTGAAGCTGGCGCAAAATAGTAGAACCAAATAAGAGCCCGACGGGACAACCTTCAACTGGAACAGCCAAGTGTCAAATAGCTTATGCCGAACTTAAGCATGTAAACACCGATTGTCAGGCTGGTAACTATTAAAGCATATTTAGACCGAACAAAAACTCAGGGTAAGTAAAAAACATTTGATTTCCTTTATAACATTGAAAATCAACAATAACCAAGCATAATCTGGCATCATAAACCCCATCAATTGTACTTGTGCACACGATCACGCAGGTCAAAATTCAACTTGGTTCGTGATGATGCGGAACGGAAATTTTGGTCGCCGGGTGATCGCCGAGTAGGGGTCACACGGTACAACAGAGCGCGCGCAATCCGTGCCAAGGTCGGCGGACCAGACGCGGGTTGAAATGCAGCTGACCGCAATGCGCGCGCCAGAATCCGTCCCACATCCTCTAGAGATGAAGAAAGTTTATCTTTTTCCGCGTTGCGCGTCTGAAACAGTCTCTCTCTCTCTCTCTCTCTCTCTCTCTCTCTCTCTCTCTCTCTCTCTCTCTCTCTCTCTCTCTCTCTCTCTCTCTCTCTCATATAAAGGCTCACTTATCCCCAGTCATGGGCTCTACTCCGCGATTGACAACATCATTTTGCCAAGGTACCATTCCTTGGTTGGAATTAAAATAATTGCAGAACGTATCACGAATGTTTGAGGCACGTCTTGTCCCAACGTTTGCCCCCAGTCTGCCCACGCGCTGTAAGTTTGTGTCACCCTCCGTGATCTGTCTCCATTGACCTGACTAGATATCACCATTCTCTCCAAGGTAGTCGACAAAGCGGGGTGGAACGTATCGAACAGTTGGCTGAATTTTCACATCAGTTTACAGCAAGTAATTGTGGAGAGCTAACGTGGCTTTCACTATGTCGACAACATTCTCGGGCTTTGCTTCAATAGGGCGTCCAAAAATTCGCCACCGAGCTCTCAGGATCCAAAATGCATTTTCAACTGTCCTTCTCCCTCTGCTGAGCCTATAATTGAACACCCTTTTATCGATCGGTAGATCAGTCCCTGAAATATAATACCAAAACGTTAGTTGTCAATAAAGCACACCTTGTGATCAGTATAAAACCGTATTCTAACTTTCGTATAAGGTGATAAAGGCAAACCGAACAATAATTAAGTGCCTAAAGTATAAATTACTTACCAGCATATGGCCTCAACAGATATTCTTTCAGTGGGAAGGCTTCATCCCCATGGAAGACGTAAGGGACTCTGATATCAGTCCCAGGGAGACACCCAGGTTCCGGAATAGGTAAGGTGCCATTCTCCAGCTGCGTTCCGAATCCTGATCTACCGAAAACTCCCCCATCTGATTCTCCGCCGTACGCTCCAATGTCCACCATTGTAAATTTGTTCTTGGCGTCGGCGGCTGTCATGGGAACAATGGAATGGAATTTCTTGTAGTTGAAGTAATCGCTCCCTGATTTTGCGGGGCTTTGGTGGCAACATGTTTTCCATCCACCGATCCCAGACACATGGGAAAGTTCCAGTAACGTCAGCTATCGGCAGCAACAGAACGCCATTCCTCAAGTGTGGGCATTGTGACAAATTCATCTTTCACTGCAGTACACAATGCTTTGCAGGTTTCTGTCAAGATGTTTTTCACAGTTGACATCCCTAAACGATAGCTGTCGGCGACACTTTGTTGCGAATTGCCAGTTGCCAAAATACGTAACGTGAAAGAGACCTTCTCTGCAGAGCCGACGGGGAATCGATGCGTCCCTTCGTGGTTGATAAACGGAGAGACACGGCGTACTAAATCGTCAAATCTTTCGGGAGTCACCCTGAAATACCTGAAGTGTATTTCATTGTCTTGAAGTGTACGCATGTAACTCACAAGGGAATGAAATTCACCAATTCTATTTCTGTATGTATTAAGTGTCCGTACGTACCACCGCCTTCTCTTTTGTTTCTTTCTTGTACGACGCCAGGTAATAAGCGCAAGCACGTCCTCGTCTTCCGAATCCATATCAGAGAATGACTTCTACGCGCGTAGTATGAATTAAAAACCGGATGCGCGCTGAAAAAAAACACGCGCTGTGTCCGTTTCGGCCTCGGCGACCACCGTCCGCAAAACGGGTAAAGTATGAACGCGGGGGAGAAGCGTGCGCCGACTGCACACCGAGTAGTCGGCGAGCGAGGTCGCCGCAAAAGTCTTTATTCTTTGCTCCTCTCTGCCACTTGCAGCAACTCACCCGAGCTGGTTGACCCCGACCACGCACAATATATCATGGAATATTGTAGAAATACACATATCTCTATTTATTAACCACATTGGTGGTTAATACAAAAACACCTCCATTGCTGAGAAGATCAAATCTGACAGTTCTATATATTTTTTTCAGTTATACTATTTTTCATCCCCACCCCAAATGGCTTCCAGATGTAAAACAACAGTGATGTTTAACTTTATTTTGACGAAACAATCATTAACATAATGATTTCAAAACAGGTATGATTCCAAAGTTGATGCTAAAACGAAAAACACTACCAGTAATAAATAGAAAAGTGCCAATGAGTATTTACAATAGGATGAAGGTAAGAATTTGACATCTACATAAACCCACCACCGCGTACTTACACCAATCTAACAGACACCTGTCTGACGTTGCCACTGGATGCTAAAACTATTTCTACAAGACACCTGTCTAAAGTGGCCAATTGATGATAAAACTTTTGAAAGCAGACATCTGTCTGACGTTGCTGCACAAGCTTTATTTCCAGATCACATTTGGAGATGATACTCATCCATTCCACGGTGGTATGTGTGAACAGCATCATCGCCATCATACACAATGTTAAATCAATCACTGAATCCAGGAACCTGAGACACCACTTTCCCTGGGTAAGCTTCTTGTTCATCTTTGCCATCAATGGTATCAACAGATTATACCTCACCTTCTTGCCCACCAAAATGTGCTGGCTTTCTTTTGTTGCAGGATCTCTAACTTAGGCTTGTTGGACTAGCTGTTGCAGGTTAGCAATAATCTCCCTCACATATGCCCCCCTCTTTGCGGTCCGCTTCAGGGACTTGGCAGTTTTGATCACTATTGATTGTAACAACGCCACATTCACGGTAGATGCGTCCAATGCATCGCCTGCTGGTCAACCTCAAACTCTATCTATATGGTCTAAAGCGAAATATGTAGTAGCTGTCCCGTCACCACATGTCATGTAGGTTCATTGTGAACACCCAGAAGAATCATACATGCGATCCTTATTTCGGCATACATGATAACTTAGTTAAACAATTAGTCAATACTATATAGCATTTGAATATATAGTTGCAGCAGTTAAAACATTAAATATAGATGACTGGCAACATGTAAATTACTCTCACATTGACATTTAATTAAGCAACATGATTGCTCAGTTGTGGTCCTTATGTTTGCAGCATGACAAAGGCAATAGCTTTCAATAGCATATTCAAATTCCATCCATTACTTTCGGGTATTGCAATTGGTTATGAATTATTGTACAAGGAATTGATCTCAAAATAGGTCCGAAGTCTAGGAATTAAGGAATAAGGTTGGGTAGATTACCTCTTCACAATGTTATCGCATGGTCACGCGGATGATGTGTCCCCATATCACCCACGTGACCATGCGATAACATACGTATCGCGATGGCACCCACACGCGATAATCAAGCGCACGACGCTGTCTCCTAATAATGATAATTAGCGTGAACCTATGTTATGTAAGGTATCTGCCTGGGACTGTAAATATGAGAGATATTCGCTTAATCCCCCATTCGACCTCAGCTGCCTGTGATGATGATTTCAACTACAGGAGATCTAGGAGATTTTTCTTTTTTAGACGCCAGTGCTCCTGATGGTGCGTTTGTTATTCCCTTGGATCCATCATTAGATACCAAATGGGAAGTAAGAGTTGCTTCTTGTGCTGGTCGGTTCAGCACCAACACTGTAGCGCAGTAGACACGGCTCGGCAGGTGTTAGAATTTCGCACCTCAGCATGATTCTGGGGAGAAAGGATAATACCGTGACTTCCCGATGAGCGATACGCAACCAGATTAGAGGCTGACAAGCAAATGACTCTTGAGAAAACCTTCGTTATAAGACATGCAAGGTGTGCGTGATATAAAGACCCTCCGTATTGTTGCCATGTTAGAGCAGTGGCGCTTTGTGAGGTACCTTCTCAAATCTGGTTGCTGCTTGGTGATATATCGACACGGTCGTAGTTATATCGCAGTTATAGCACGGCAAACTGTGCGTTTGAAGCGATATGGGAAAAAGACCGAACTTTTTCTCGAGCTCTGATTGTGTATATAAGTGTATATTATTACACAAAGATTGTGCATATATGTATAGATGTACAACTGATTCCATACTAGTTAGCATATTTGTATAAGTATTTGACATATTAAATAAATATAGGAAATGTTAGACCTACTGGTGTTCTTTTTGATTTTAAGTGCTGACTATCCAGCTCACATACATACCTCAAATAGCTGACACTAATCCCAAGACACCCATATTTCAATAGGGTGTCTGGGAGTTATATGACTCATAAGTAACAAGATGTGGTTCGGGATCCAAGAAGAGAGACCAAAAATGAAGTAATAAAAATTACACTGATTCTGGATAGTAATAACGTCTATGGGAGTATATGAAATGCATGACTGCCCATAACAACATAACATTCATTAATTTATTCAGGGGCTTGATTTTTTGCCCAATATACATAAATTTCACTAAATGATTCCAGATAGTTATAACGCCGATTAGAGTATACTGAATATATTGTTTTGGGTAGCCAAGTGGGTGCATAGTATCAGACAAGAGTTTTCTTTGGGGTTCCCCTCCCAGATTTTTTGTTTCCTGGGGCCAAATATGTGATTATAATATGGTTCTAGATAGTTATAACTTAGGCAAGGCACTTGCCCTTGGTGTTTTGATGATCTGATGCCACCTTAGCGCGGATGTGAGAGATCGAAAGTAGTAAATAGCGCGGAAGCTGTCAGAGGCGAAGATTCTTTGCCTAGTTATAACTCTGATGGGGGTATACTGAATACAGATTTGGGTAGCCTAGTGGGTGCATAGTCCCATACAAGAGTTATCTTTGGGGTCCCCCTCCTCAATATACATTACTTCCTCTTTTATGTATCAGTGGGAATCAGTTTTTATAAAATTTAACCTGATTATATAATGTGATCGATTTCATTGATTTACAACCTATTATGGACTTGATTACCAACAACCTTTCAATATCGTTCAATGCTAAAGTTTACATATGATATACGCATTAATCACCTAAAGTAAACTTTTGCACACAAACACGTCAAGTTGAACTCAACTTGATCCGTGAAGTTGATTTAAACATTAAAGCCACAGACACGACAATAAGTTTTGGAGGGGAACCCAAAAGATACCTCCTGTACTATACTATGCACCCACCAGGCTACCCCAAAATGTATTCAGTATACCCCCATCAGTGGTATACTGAATACTATCTAGAACCATTTAGTGGAAGTTATGTATATTGAGTAAACATTAGGGCAAAAATAACAGATTTGGCCCCAGGAACCAAAGATCTGGAAATGTTATTAGCATTGCAGTGTTGGGATATGAGAATTTCTCAATTTGATCATTCAATAACAGGAACCCACCCTTCTGATTCACATATCTACAACCCTTGGGCTATACCACGTTGCATTCAGTATACCCCCATTGACTAGATAACTACCCGAAACAACTTAAGTGCATATTATGTACATTGCAGTGTCGGGATATGAGATTTTCTAAATTTTCTCGGAAACTGGGTAGGAACCCACCCTAGGTCTTCTGATTCACTAATCTACAACACTTGGGCTATACCATAATGCATTCAGTATACCCACAAAGATTACTTTTCCCATTGGACAAAACTACGCTGGGCCGATGTTGGTGTGCCAACGTTGGGCCAATGGTTAAGCCAGTGTTGGGCCAACATTTGGCCAATGTTGTAGTGCTATCTGGGATGGTACTCCAATCAGATGTGTGTGTAAGATGGGCCACAACTATGTCTGGCTAACTAAAAATACATGTAACAGCACTACATAATAAAATGATACGTGATTTCTCGTGTTTTCCCACCGCCTCATATGCATTGCCCCCCTGCTAACATTCTATTTCGCTCTTATTACAGTTTCATTTTTCGTCATTAACTTTGATTCTCAGGACCAATTGTTTATATTTGTCAATTGTCAATATAAGAGGGGAGGCGTTACAACACCTTCACTTATTATTTTAGGTGGGGGGGGGGGGGGGGAATAAACTATCATTTTTAAATGCATCGTTAATATTTCTGACAATTGATGGAGCAGGAAGCAATAGTCGTCGATGGGTCACGTCATTCTGAGCAGGCGCGATTTACTTGGCCGTGAACCTGAAAACAAACATGGTGCTGTGTTTGAAACTTGCTACCGCTTCAAATTTATCGAACTATATCTTATTACCATGGATGAAATCCCCCGCCACAAAGGGATTGAATTGTCCGTGAACATCATTGTATTCTAAAACTCCTTCACTTGGGTATGTTTGGTGTTCGGTAGGTGTCTGAGTCGTTTTCAAACATCGTTAGACGTCTACACGGACGTCTTGAAGAGCTACGGACGTCTTGTAAGGCTTCTCGGACGTCTTGTAGGACTAGGCCAGGGGTAGACACCGATATACCGACTAGGCGAGTTCCGCCATCTTGAATCGCTAAACCGGTAATCGAACAGTTCGTCGTAGGGTTGCTGTGATATCTTTGATCTCGAGTGTGTCGCCGTTTGGAAGGATTTAAGGACGCATTGCCACTTTCCAATGGTACTACTTAGAGACCGAAATTCCAAGACCAACCTGCTACTACTTACATGGATACTACCCCCAGTCCAGTAAAAGAAAAGATCTCCAGCACCATTATGCTTTCCTTATTGGAACCCAGCATTCAATTAATAATTTCAAAGAACAAGATTATGATTTAATTTGATTTATTTTTTTCACATGTGTTCACCTTATACAGGGTTCCCAACTTGGAGGTGCTTCCATACATTATACCTAAGACTCTTCCACAAACGTGCCCTCAAACTGACTCTATCGAACAAGAAGGAGAGGAATCCTTGGTACAGGCCCAAAAATAATAAAAAAACCTGGTGTGTTTCTATAAATATAAATATCTACCTATCACCCTGCAAGTACCCTTCGTACAAATTATTTATCATTTTGTATGGTTAACCATGCAAGGAAACTTTCTTCTGGGGGTGAATTTCTGGAATCAATGATGTCCCCGAGACTACTGGAATATGATTTGGCGGATCATTCTTGAGTAAGCCAGACTGCCATTAGCAGGATCATCAACAAGTGGACTCATGACCCATCTTTGTGCCTTGTTATATCATTTATTACTTAAGTGTTGCAAGGTGTTTGCCCCCTGAATCGCATTAGCCAGCTTGACATCCCTCCTTTAGTTCTGGATAGTGACCTTGAAACCTGAGTTGAGAACAGCACACAATATAAGGAAGCAATGTTGTTTATTACATCATTTACCCCACGTAAACATTTCAATATGATCACAAATGTTAAATTGGTGATTTATGAAAATAAACAATATTTTGAAATTACAGTGGGTCAATTGTTCTAGGATTACTACCAAAGTATGAAAGAAAAAAACATTAACTTGTCTGCCAAACAATAATCGGTAACACACAAATAGTATAGCCATGTGCCAAATGTACTAATTGAATGTTACATAAAACTGATAGATTATCAGTAATGAAAAAGGATTTGCCATGCAATGCACATCAAACCATGGTGCACTATTGCCTGTGATTTATACCAAATAAAATACAGTACTACCTCCAATGATTGCTATCTATGAATTTAGTATCATAAAACAACATATTAAACATGAACAATGCGAACATATATCTACACAATCAATGCAAACGAAGTATGTGTCTGCATGGAATTCCTCTGAACCGGTTAAATTGACACATGAAAAATGGTACCATCTTCTGGAACAATGATTACTACATGATCTTACAATTTACAATATCAATTAAATTGACCACAACAAAAATCTAGGTCAGAGCAATATCAAATTTGGCCAAAATCAGTTCAGATATTTCACGTTTTAACAACAGATATTGCAGTATTACAAAAAACCAAAGCAAAACAAATCACATTGGAAATAAGAACAATACAAAATAGCAGATGTTTGACCGGTGTCATGGCCAGCAAATCGCATACTGGGTATATGCGACTTCGTTCAAACGTTCATAAAAAAAATATCGTAGTGAATGAAGCGCCACACAAATTGATAAAAAGGTGTCGATAGTAATTGGCTATTGTTCTTTAGTATTGGCTCAATCAAAAAGTCTGTAAATTTTAGGAATACAGCGGTATTTTTGTGTACATACCACCGCTGATCGATCTTTTAGCATTGAGGCACGCGCTTTTGTTTATATTTTAGCTTCCACGAAACCTGGTGGCGCGCTGATCGTGAGCTTCTCAACGGAAACGTCCGAGTCGGGTATCTTATTCAATATCTATTTTAAAACTACTGGTCTTTATTTTAGATCCAAAAATGCTGTCTGCCGTTGGCGCCTTCTGCCACAGAAAAATTCAATATAAAAGTACATTAATTCACAAATGCAACAAATGAACAAAACATATAACCCATCATACACTTAGCGAGTCAGGCCTCCCCACCTAGTATAGGAGGCAGCTTCGCGAGAAAACCCGCTTCGGCCACTAGCTATCTAGAACTATTTAGTGGAAGTAGTGTATATTGAGGCCACGTTAAGCCACAAATCTCAAAGATAGCTCTTGGCTGGTACTATTCACCCACTAGGCTACCCAAAAATTTCATCTGGCAATCAAATAGTTAATTTATCAAACAGTCAGTTTCCATTTAGCCTCAAATCATTAGACCATGCAGTTCATTTATCATATATGAGAGAAGCACAACCATTAAGGTAAAGCATGAACAGTTTTACAAAATATATACAATGTGTGAGTATTTATAATAAACATCATTACTTACATTGGGTCATATACAACAAACTTTATTGATATGTAAATCATACACACTGTTCACAATTCTTTTCATATCAGATGTTTGTTTAATCAAAGTTGTAAATGTTTAATGAATAAGATTATTTATATCCCTGACAAATATTTGCAATTTAAATTAAGGAAACCAATTTCATTCTAGAAAGCATGGGTTCCAATGAAAATATTGTTAGAGCTTTTGCCATAGTGCCGACATTTGGCCGACAGCTATGGCCATCCTGTTGTTTTATGAAATTTATAGTTTAACAATAATCAACATGAGAACAATATTTGTTATGGAATGTTTTGACCGGTTGCACACATATACTCGAAATGAATGTACTTTGCTATTTGAGTCACAACTGAATCATGTGTGCCACCGTAGGAATCACAAGTAAAAATTATGCTTCTCTTGGTGTTCACAACAAACAGTATGGAATGGAGGTCAGAATAGCATGCTATTAAAACCCATTCATAATCAAACTATTTAACAAAACACGGGCGAGTTATATAATTTTTACTACAATCAAACAGACGTTGAATTCCACAACATGAACCAATTTGAAACTATGATTCTAATTCCTATTGCAACAACAAATTTTAAATTGTGTTTCTGTACTGATGAAATAACCACCAAGAGTTGTCTCATAGCTTGCTCTCCTCAATTTCTTCTAGTAGCTGAACTTAACCTTAACCCTCTTTCAAATGCAAAAAAAAACATTATTTGATTCAGCGATACCTGCAGTCATAACATGCTGCCAATTGTTTCTTCGAACATAGGAATTGCCATTATTATTTTGCGCTATTTTATTGTAAATCTCTTCGCCTAAAGTAAAGGTTGCACGAGGCTCAATTAAGTTTGTGAAAAACTTACTACTTAAATTGCTTCCAGAACATTCCGAAAGACACTCATTTGTTACAAGGAAGGGTGATTATTCTCTGTAGAAACATGGATATTGTTAACCTCGCTACCTTTGATAGTGTGACCAGGGATGACAGGTAGACAATACCCTCAACCTCACTGGGCCTTGAATTGGAACACAAGGAAGGGTGGTTATCCTTTGTAGGGACATGGATATTTTTCACCTCGCTATCAACAAGCAGAACCCCATCAATATTTGGAGTTATAATTGGACACCTTCATTACTTTTTAGAACCTCTCTTACCCTGCTGATATCCTTTCCCAGGTTACCTTTGATAGTGTGACCTTTCTGGGATAACAGGTCAACAATAGTAGAATCACTGTCACCCACACTGGGGCCTTACATTAGAACACGAAGGGTGTGCTCGGACACGGGTGACCTTTATGTGTTGGTGTTCCTGGAGAGGGACATCTTGGAGATCCTTCCGATTTCCTTTAAAACACAACATGCCACTGATCCGTACTTTACCACTGGTCTGCACCTTAACACGGCTCTGCTTGTACCCCACCACTGGCTTGTACCCCAGAAGTAGTTCCCCTCCAAGATTTTGTGATTCCTGGGGCCAAATATGTGATTTTATACCTAATGTTAACTTAATATACATAACTTCCACTTAATGGTTCTAGATAGTTATAACGCTGATGGGGATATACTGATTACAGTTTCGGGTTGCTTAGTGGGTGCATAATACCAGACGCGTTATCTTCGGGGTTCCCCTTCCAGATTTTGTGTTTCAGTGGGTCCAAAGTGAGATTTTGACCTTATGTTAACTATTAAAATATGTACCACAGTTGTGTGGCAAGATAAAGACAAATTGGTAATAGCACTGCACTGTTGCATTATGAAGCCCTCACTAAAAATCATAACGTCCACTTCATGTGTTGGATAGTGGTTAAGAATAAAGACAGTTCTGTTCCGGTCTACACGGTGTCGTCCTCGTGTGTGTGTTTCTCAATATAGTTATTTGGACATAACATAACATGGTGGCAGCAAGTGAGATCTAAAACGACCCATAGTGATTAAAAGCAGTGTTTTTATCTTCCGCTAGTCAGCAGTGGAAACGATTGTCGTCTTGAGGTCAGTGACACCGGATTTCAGTGAACCGAGCAATTCACCTCCTCAACGACCCCGCTCAAACGCACATGGTCGGCGACGGATTGTGTGACTGTGGTGTTGGAATGTCGAGCAACAAAACGAGCGCAAAGTGCAAATCGCAAGTAAGCTTCTACATGTGACAATATCAGGTCTAGTGATCGTGTTGGACGTTGTGGTAAATAATTGCATCGCGTCAGTGACAGTGTGCAGTTTATCACCCGCCAAATCATGTCGGAATCAAACCCAGCAGCAAGCGTGCAGTACGTGCACTCAAACGATCTAGCCGGTATCAAGTTGCCCTCATTCAACTGGGACAGTGACGATTTGCCTCATCAGTTTCGCTCATTCAAGCGTTATTGTGAACTGTTGTTGTCGACTCCTACGTACAGTAACAAAACAGGTCACGAAATTGTTAACTACATCCTACTGTGGTTGGGTCCCAATGCTTTAGAAGTCTACGACAACTGGTCTCATCTGACAGTAGAGCAGAAGAAAACGCCAGAGTCAGTGTGGCAGGCATTCCAAGACTATTTTGAGCCCAAGGCTAACTATAGACTTGCCCGTTTTCAATTTCGCGACATTCGTCAACAGTCAGCTGAGCCCATTGACACCTTTACAACTCGTCTTAAGGTGCAAGCACGGAAGTGTAAATTCGAGGCTGCTCTCGAGGACATGCTGATCGACCAAATCATTATTGGCACTGTGCACAACCCCGTTCGTAAAAAGCTACTAGACCACGATCCCGAGAAGTTGACACTTGACAAAGTTCTTGACTGTGCTCGAACATACGAGGCCACACAACAACAACTCAATCAGTTTGGGCAGGCTACGAAGGTGGATAGCATCCATCAAAAGCGAAACAACCAAAGGAAAGGACCGATTCCACATGCTGAATCGACCTCAAGGAACACATGCCACTTTTGTGGTGGGACTAGACACCGTCGGGAGGAATGTCCCGCTCGCGACCAGAAATGCAATAAATGCTTAAAAGTTGGTCATTGGGGAAAAGTTTGTCGCAGTACTGCTGCACACAGTTCTACGCAAGGACATCGCAGTGGCTCAATAAAGTACAGTACTTCAAAGTATAACAAACAGAAGCAGAAGCCTGATGTACACTCTGTGTTGAGAATAAGGATGACCCACAGTTTGAACAGTGCACATTCGACACTCTCTCCATTTCAACAGTAAGCCGGGACAAAGCATTTGCAATCTTGTGCATTGAGGCATACCCCAACAAGAAGACAAATCTACGAGGTAAAGTGGATACAGGTGCTCAAGGGAATATCCTGCCTCTGCGAACATTCCGCAATATATACCCATCGCATGTAAATGAAGACGGACTGCCAACAACCTTAGTTAAAAGTGACGCCAAAATCACTGCATACAATGGCACTCCGATTCGTCAGTACGGTACACTTACCATCCCGTGTCGTTACGCGGACAGCCAGTGGCAAGCAACAAAATTTTATGTAACTGACACACCAGGTCCTGTAATTTTTGGATTGGAAACTTGCGAAGCTCTCAGTCTGGTGACCATGAACTGTACCATATCTCTCCAGACTGACACTGCAAACCTTGGAAAGCTGAGTGACGTCAAGTCCATGTACCCTGACCGATTCACAGGCTTGGGTAAATTCAAAGGAGAGCATTCACTAATCCTCAAGGAGGATGCTTGTCCTGTAATCCATGCGCCAAGAAGAGCTCCAATCCAGCTCCAATCTCAAATCCGCTCTGAGCTTGACAGAATGCTGGACCTAGATGTCATCCGCCCAGTGAGTGAACCTACAGACTGGGTCTCGAGCATAACATATGTTCAAAAACCAAACGGGTCTCTCCGCATTTGTTTGGATCCGAAAGACATCAATAAGGCGCTAAAGAGGGGTCAGCACCGCACCCCCACACTTGAAGAGGTCACACACAGACTCAAGGGCGCCAAAGTGTTTAGCAAACTGGATGCCAAGTCCGGCTATTGGAGCGTGCAGTTAGATGATGCCAGTCAACACCTCACTACGTTCAACAGTCCATTTGGAAGGTTCTGTTTCCAAAGGCTCCCATTTGGCTTGAAAACTAGCCAAGACGTTTTCCAAAAGGCAATGGATCAGATACTCGATGGACTGCCTGGCGTCATATCCATTGCAGATGACATCACTGTGTTCGGTGTTGACCAAGCTGATCACAACTGCAATCTCCATCAGTTGATGGAACGTGCTCGCAAATGTGGTCTTGTCTTCAATGCAGAGAAATGTAAAATCAACCAAGACGAAGTATGCTTCTTCGGCAACATCTACGGGGAGTCAGGGGTCAAGCCTGATCCAAGCAAAGTGCAGGCTATCATCGACCTGAAGCCCCCAGCAAACGTCTCAGAACTCCAGTCATTCCTTGGAATGGTCACATACCTTGCTCCGTATATCCCTAAGCTGAGTAACGTTACAGGACCATTGAGACAGCTACTACAGAAGGACTCTGAATTCCAGTGGCATCCAGAGCATCAAGCAGTTTTCAGCCAACTCAAACAGCTCATTAGTAGAGCTGGATTGCTCTCATACTTTGATCCAACCAAGCCAGCTGTATTGCAAGTTGATGCGAGTCAAGAAGCCCTCGGCGCCGCACTCATTCAAGATGGTCACCCAATCTCGTTTGCCTCAAAAAGTTTGTCTGACACCGAAAAGCGGTACGCAAACATAGAAAGAGAGCTACTTGCATGTGTATTTGGAGCAGAACGCTTTCACACATATTTGTACGGCAAACCATTTACCATCGAGTCAGATCACCGTCCACTGGAGATGATCTCAGCCAAAGCACTCACATCTGCCCCAGCCCGTCTGCAGCGTATGCTGTTGAGGTTGCAACGCTATGACTACGAGATAAAATACAGACCTGGCAAAGAGATGATTCTAGCGGACAGCCTTTCTCGACTCCCAAAGTCTAGTGCTGATGAGCACATTGAACTGAATATTAAGGTATGCTTCGTTCAATTCAGCAACAGACGACTCGATGAGCTTCGTGAAGCAATAACAAATGACGAGACACTCAATCGCCTGTCAAAATACATTATCCAAGGATTTCCCGGACGCCAAAGAGACGTCCACCACAGCATTCATCCTTATTGGCCTTTCCGAGACGAACTAAGCATTGAAAATGGTCTCATTCTGAAGGGAAGTCAACTGCTGATCCCAGAGATCCTCCATGACCAATATCTAACTGACATCCACACTGGTCACCAAGGGATTATCCGCTGTCAGATGCGCGCTAGAGGTAGCGTGTACTGGCCCGGGATCAACTCTGACATCGAGGGCATAATATCACAATGCGCCATTTGTCAAAAGCACCAGGCATCGCAGAGTAAAGAGCCAATGGAACCCGTTATTACAACCGTTCCACCATATCCCTGGCATACAATTGGCTCAGATCTCTTCACACTGAATGATGAGAACTATCTCATCATAGCAGACTACCACTCGAAATACCCGATTGTTGAATGCCTTGGACGTGACACTTCCAGCCGTCACGTAGCTGCTATTACCAGTCATGTATTTTCAATGTTTGGTTGTCCAGACACCATCATCTCGGACAACGGTCCACAGTTTATAGGCAGTGCTTACCAGGCAATGACAAACAACTATGGAATAGCTCATGTCACCAGCTCCCCTCACCATCCTCGTTCACACGGTTTTATTGAACGCATGGTCCGGAGCATGAAAGCCCTCATTAAGAAGTCACCTGAGGAAACCGACAAAGCTATTCTTGTGTATCGAACAACCCCTTTAGGCCCTAAAATCCCCTCACCAGCTGAACTCATTTTCCAAAGGAAAATTAACTTCAACCTACCAGTCTACCATCAAGGCAACGCCCATGACATAACTGCAGCTAGACAGCTAGCCCATCAGAAATCTGAAATGCGTTACAACAGCCAGAGCAAAACCCTTGATGAGCTTGACATCAACCAGCCCGTTTACTACCAGGATGTGGCACGTAAAAACTGGCTCCCCGGCAAGGTTATTGGAATTGGCCCCGAACCACGTTCCTACACAGTGCTATGCCGCACGACAGGTCGCCCTCTAAAACGCAACAGAATATTGCTACGACCTCGACCCATAGCCACTGACACTTACACAAGCCCAACTCCGTCACCACCAGCTGCACCCATAGTTGCCCCACCTACTCTACAGCCAACACAGGATAGCCCCGTACCTGATCCCATCTCCACACCTACTAGTAAAGTGAATCACAACGCAACAGTCTCCTCACCTGCGATACAGAAAAGTGGAAATACTACAATACCTACACCACGTCCCAAGCGAAATGTCATGCCTCCACGTCGTCTCATAGAAGATATTTAATCTAAATACATATTCATATTGTAGCAGAACCAGATAGTATTGTTTTGTATGAATGTCAACTTGGGACTAGATATAAATTGTATGTCATTTTATTGTAACAGGCAGACTGCTACCTTTTTGTTTGTGACTGCAGACAAGCAACTTACATAATGTCTGTCATTGATGATTTCTTAAAAGAAGGGGGATGTTGCATTATGAAGCCCTCACTAAAAATCATAACGTCCACTTCATGTGTTGGATAGTGGTTAAGAATAAAGACAGTTCTGTTCCGGTCTACACGGTGTCGTCCTCGTGTGTGTGTTTCTCAATATAGTTATTTGGACATAACATAACATGCACAACAAGCTGGTTTTGTTTGACTTACAATTATAGTGTCACAAAATGAAAAAGTGATGAATTATCAATGTCATATTGTAGTTGTTCATTGAAACTCGTAGTATCCAGATTTGTCAAGAATGTCAAAGGTGAGAGAACTTCTATTATTCATGCAAGCTGGTTGATAATTATTGCAAAGTAACTGTGGATTATATGATAGTATGCAATTCAAAGTTTGATAGGATTGACCAATTGATTTACTATTGGTAAACATGGGTTGACAATGCATAAGATTATGTTGGTATACTGTATGCATTTGGTTGGTTGAAGATTTATGACACTCGGGTGGACCTCAACTAGAGGTCTCAATGTTGATCAATTAAGGTATGCATCTTGAGGTAGAAATGGGTTGTCTGGTGGTTGGTAGAACGTGGTTGGTTAAGCAGTGGGTTATTGATATTAAAAGGGCTGACTTACTTTAATTTTCAGAAGTTCGGTTGGTTGAAACCTCCAGGTATTATGATGGGTTGACTTATCTCAATTTATATTCAGTTTAGGTACTAAATGGGTTGACCTATCTTGACAATCAGTGGGCTGACAGCTGTGAGTATTCAAATGCTTGACTCCACTCAATATTCAATGGGGTGACATACAGTTGACACATCTCAATAGTCAGGGGGTGGGGGTAGCTATTGGTATCCATATAGTTGATTCATCTCAATATTCACGGGGTGACAGCTATGGGTATTCATATGGTTGACTCTAGCCCTGCAGAATGCTTTCTATGTATTACCGTCCAACCGGCGCTAGGTTGACTCATTTTAATATTCAGTGGGGTGACAGCTGTGGTATTCAAATGTCTCAATATTCAGTGGGGTGAGATGTGGATATTCTTATGGTTAACTAATTATAATTAAAGCCATTTGGTTGAGTGCTCTAAACATTTGATAAGCTTACGTATCGAAATATTCCGGCAACAGAAAACGTGGGTTGACCCATCGGTCTGAATAAAACGGCTGGAGCTCCAATTAAGTGACATTCGATCGTTAGGCAACGGCCATTTTCCTGGAACAGATTAATTACCAACTTCATAAGTTGTAGCATATAGGTTAACTGCCGTGTGTTGATATCTTGGAAACGTGCAATTAACCCAAAATGCCACAGAGAAATCTATCATAAACAATGAACGACAGTTTTTGCCGGTTGGATATTTCTTCCCTGTCAACGCGAAAAACCAACCGGTCGATCATATATGGTATTTAATATTGCACAATATATGATGTGGCACCAAGGAAAGACATTATTCACTCCGTTTGATTGAAAACATTGGGAGTTGGCATATCACCAAACGCATGCATTTTGGGAGCCCCGAAAAACCCGGATGACCAATAAGCTCCATTGTTGCAGACGAGAATATTAAGTATCTCGGAAATATAGTAATATCTGCAATAAGGTTGGAGTGATATCTAAGCGTTATGATGTGTAACACTATGACTGAATAACATAACGAGCTGTTCTGAGAAGTTGCTTCACCTTGGCATATAAATGTCAACCGGCTGTTAAAATAAAAGCTTGATTTACTGTTCAAATTAATCCATATCATTAAAAAGGTATTTGCCTATTTTTTTACCTCACGAGATCTCGTCTTATATGGTTCTACTATTTTGCGGTTAATCATAATGTGCATGTTGCATCGCTCTGAAATGTGAGCGGGATTTTCCAACTCTACCGCTTCCAAATTTATCGAACTATAACTAATTACCATGGGTGAAATCCCTCGCCACAAAGGGATAAAATTGTCCGTGGACATCATTGCATTCTAAAACTCAGTCACTTGGGTATGTTTGATGTTTGGTAGTTTTCTGAATCAATCTCAAAATTTATAACATTGCGTCGTTTTCAAATATCATAAGACGTCTACTCAGACGTCTTGTAGAGCTAAAGATATAATTGCTTTACACACACACACACACACACACACACACACACACACACACACACACACACACACACACACACACACACACACACACAACACACACATTCACACACACAAAAATCACACTCTTATGTACGTATATATGCATACATATATACGTACATGATACATGCATTCATGCATTTATATATACATACACACATACACACATACATACATACATACATACATACATACATACATACATACAAACATTCATACATACTTACATGCATACATGATACATACATGCATACATGCATACATGCATACATACATACATACATACATATATACATACATACATACATACATACATACATACATACATACATACATACATACATACATACATACATACATACATACATACATACATACATACATATATGCATGTAATTTTAGATTGTATTCACGGTGTGTTGAGTAGGCACCATTGAGTTTTATCCTCTTTAAGCCGTTATACCCATCAATAGACGTTCCCATAATTAATCGGCAATACCAAATGACCTTGCATCAACTGCGCTGTGACTCCAATCTTATTTATTCGCTAAAACCCATTAAGATTTATAAAATGAACTGCCAAAAAGGTTTATATTACTTGATTAAATGTTTATTTTCTTTGCAGCTGAGGTTATTCTCGCTTTGAAGGGCGGGATGGCGAGTCATGAAGGACCTCATAACCACCTTCCTTTGAAGTATTGTTGGGTAGTTTTCCTCCTGTTGTCTGATAAGATCTTCCTGTTGGGAGAGCTGGCTGTTCTGGTATCTCTTCGTATCCTCCTGTGTCAGCTGCCGGATTCGATCTTCTTGGTGGGCGAGTTGGCTGTTCTGTTAGCTCTTCATACCCTCCTGGGTCGGCTG
>CM067356.1:52814101-52919101 GCA_034190875.2 Urechis unicinctus | reverse complement strand
GCCATGAAATGTATACACCTTAGTTTAAACACTCGTATATTAATGTATTGTTTCACTTCCTCACTAAAATATTGTTAGGAGTCTTCAGTTAGTTTGAAATATATACACTTTTGTTTTATCATTTGTATATCACTGCTAAGACTGTACATAATAAATCAAATTAAATTAGGCCATGTTTACCGGATATAATTATATGGATGTTTAAAGTAAAAATAAATTTGGTTGCGATAATGACTGAGTTATGCTTTTGATATGGTGTATTAGACTGACTTGAATGTAACATCCAGTCGCAGGTCCTTCCCGGTGCTTGACACAAAGCGTATCGTAGCTCTTTGGCCATTATTTATTCCGAATTCGCTTGGCAACGACAAGGAAATCGGTACTTCCGACTCAATCAACCCATATCGAGGCTCCACTGTGATATTATGGCGTCCTGTGGGCAAACGATTAAGTATTCATACAGGTAATGTCTGAGGGCTACTAGCTTCTTAGAAGATACATGTCAAAGGTTGGGATGAGTTTATTCACAGATAGCAATAGCGTTATTTTTCATGAGAGCTAAACGAACCTGAAGTCGCGCAAACATCAAAGAGTTTTGGATCGGAATATCCAGATGCGCATTGAGTGCAGTTGTATTTGGATACGACACATGTTTCACAGCCGCCACTTGCAGGAACTTTCCCTGTAATACCAGCATATCTTAATCAGATCATACATTAATATTGCTTTACATAACATAAATCTCAAAATTGTAGTTGATAATTTGTATTTCTATTTTGCACGCTAAGAATGGGAAAATGATTGTAGGTTAGTCATGAAGTGATTAAACAATCACTATTGGTGTTTGACTCCCGTTTGTCTTCCATTTAGAACGTATATGAATATACATACCATGAAACCCAGCATTTAATTGAATCAATGCTGACAACCACTTATAAATATAATTATTATAGTTCGCTATTAACCGCAAACAACAAGTTGAAATGCGCTGTAATTGATCTAAATTTAAAAGCGTTCATACAAGCTTTGACTTCAATAGTATATCACAAAAGACAAATTCAACGCAGCAACTCGCCCGGACTGGGTAGTTAATTTACAAATATGTAAGCAATCTAATTGAATATCGTCATCACTGAGCAATCGTGGCAATAAAACGAACATGCTGCGATAATCGGATGCTGTAAATGGAGCCATGATCAGACACGGACAACTATCCTACCAAAGCCTTAATCAAACCGATGGTGAAATATCACACATCTGTAACTAAACTTGCTATTTAGTTGTCAATATGGCGGTCAGTAGTACATTCAAAAATGCTTACAGTTGCAGAGTCCATCTTGGCAGGTGAGGTGAGAACAGTCGGTGCATGGCGCTCCTTTTGCTCTGTACGGTGGCTCCGTCAGGTGACCGGTCCTGAAACCACGTTAATTGGATCACTAGTATCGATCAGGGCATTGAGCAAGACCTGGTTTTATCGTGCTATCGACCTACACGGGACTGATGGTGCAAATAAAGAGAGTCCCGTTCTTCACTTTATCAAGTTCCGACACCTCCCAACAGAAATGTTTGCCACATCCAAATTCCTTAGCACCATGCCACACGGTCTGCCATCCAGAGAAACACAGGTATATGTCAGCGTTGTCTTGCTTCGGGTAAATTGACAATGAATTTGTGTGAACAAATGAAAACGTACGTACCATGTTGATGAATTCAGCCTGCGTAGACATCTCGTGAATGGACTCGTTGACTGAGAATTTCTTATCACTGTAGTGGAAACTCAGACCCACGACACTAATATCACAAATACACAGTCGTAATCTCTATCACTTAAAAG
Organism: Urechis unicinctus; assembly: GCA_034190875.2. Lineage (NCBI taxonomy): Eukaryota > Metazoa > Annelida > Polychaeta > Xenopneusta > Urechidae > Urechis > Urechis unicinctus. The sequence continues at coordinate 52,917,267 of CM067356.1, read as the reverse complement.
TCAAATACATTCGAATGTGGGGTCTCTCATCGACAGTGTGTGTGTGTGTGCATGATTGTCTATATATGTGTGTGTGCATGATTGTCTATATATGTAAAGGTATGTGTGTGCATGAATGTCTATATTTGTGTTGGTGTGTGCATGTGTGTGTGTGTGTGTGCACGCGTGCGTGTGTGCGAACGTGAAAGTGTGTATATTTGTAAAATTAAGGCAACATACGATGCTTTGCTGTCGTATGTCGTTTTGACGTTACAGGAAGTAGCGATACGCTGAGAAATAACAGCCAGGTCCTCATTCCAGTACTGCACCAAACACAACCTGATATTGACAACTTCTCCGAGTAACCTTACTAGTATCAGCACACCAATACAGCCATTGTCAATAATGCTCACCAGTTTGTTCATGTTGCTCGCATTCGCTTTTCTCCGCAAGTTATTTAGTTCACTTTGGCATGATTTCTTCTGTTGCAATGTCAGGTCAACAGAGGTGACATGCCTTCTGACCCGGCTGACAGCACTGTCTGATATCCTTTGCTTGACACCTACTACCCTGGAAGATGACCCTTCTAACGTCATCAACATCAGTCCAATCACCGCTGCTGTCAACCGATTAGGGCGCACGGACGCCATTCGTTGTTTTCCCCAGTCCCCTAGACATAGAATGAAATAATTCTAACCATGAAAGTTGAAAAAAGTCCAGAGAAACCCCGCCCTGATTGGGCATTCAGAGCCTTTAAAAAGAGAGCTGCGTCTTCAAGTGCGGCAAAGCGTATATTTAAAGGTCCCAGGTATACGATACCAATTGATTCATAACATAAAAGACACGGTCTTTTTAAAGTCGGGGTATGCACCAAAAAACTAACGTGACATATACACAGATAAGAATTTGATTGGGAGTGATTTGCTGACATCAAATAACGGCTGTCTTGCTAACCCGATACTCGCTAGGTGCTTATTTCCTCTACTCCCTCTCCATGATTTATCTTCATTCGCCCTGTCCACTTATTCCTCGCTGGATCCTCATCCTCCGTTGACCTCCTGAACCGGCTCTTTCCTCGTTCTCCTCCCCCCCCCCCTCCACCCCATCCTCCTCTGGTTCCCCAATTTACCCTAACGCCCACCTCACCCTCCGCTGGATCCTCATTCCCTCACACCTCCTCCATACACTTGATCTCCATTATCCCTACCCTCCGATATGATTTTCATCCTCTTCTACCCCACGTACTGTCCACTGGATCATTATGCCTACTTTATCCATAAAATTTCGCAGGATCACAATGTGTGGTCAAATATATAATTATTTTGATTGCTGATGCATTTTACGAAAACCTCGGCCAGGTCCCTTTAACTTTTGAACCAGCATCAGGGTTAATCACCCCGAAAATTATTAATTTGTAAATGTGTCGCCTCGTGCATAATTAATGAATATTTTCACAAAGAAGGATATATGCCTAGCAACAGTAGAAGCTCTGAGCGAATATATATTACACTAAACTTCAGGTGACAAGAATCCTTAAGTAGTGATTTCACTTTAACACGTCTATGCATCGCTCAGAGTGCGCTTCTACGAAAGCAGTTTAATCAAGTTCACCTGGAAAGCCTCGTCTCCTGAGTGATGTTTAACCTGTATGGATGAGCGAGCTCGGCGCGAACTGGGCGTTACCCGCTACGCCCTAGAACTCCTCTCGTTAGTACTATCTTTTCGAAACATTCGTCACATTGTCTTCGGTGTCCGGCTGTATTTGTGTTTTGGAATTACGCAGTCATTATGCCGTGGATATTAACAGCGCTAGTTTTGGGTTTGTTTATACGTGGCGGGATATGCCAGCTGTTATTGGACGACCACAATACAGAACGAGGCTCAGTGGGAGCTTCCAACATGAATCGGCTGGTAAGTGACTCGTAATCTGTTCGTGCTCAAGCATTGGCACTCGAGTCTCTAAACAGCACCCTTTCTTTGCTGCTTAGTTAACATGATAGCAGCAAAGGGAGAATCGGAGTTGTTTTAAGACTCGTGTCTAAACATCCCTACTCTCTAGTCTCGTCTTTATATATTAATCGTCAGAGTGCCTGTGATCAAGACTGATGATATATGTGGCTGCCCAGTAGCTTATCTCTCAGTATTTCCGCAGGGAATTACCCTGTAGACAGATGCGTTGAAATATCGACGACAACATTATTATAGAAATTTAGCTTCGATGATCAAGTTTTCAGCAAAATCAGAATCCTGCAGTGGGGTTATTGGTACGTGTTCACAGATGATAAGTCCTATTTTACTTTGGCTGTCTTGGGTTGCTACCAAGTAGGGTCATGGTAAAGTGCATCAGACTGGGTTTAGTTAGGTGGGTATGTGCGTAGCAACACGCTCCATGTTTGTGACCTGGCGCCGTCCTCAGAGGTTCGCGCGCGGTCGGGTGAGCCCATGGTCTCTTCACGTCTGGCTGTATGCAAAAGGCGCATTGTAAAGCGCTAACCGACCTCTGCAATCGCTCCACAAAGGGAGCTAGCTACCCATGGTTTACGACATACACACACCAGGCTCTATTAACAACTGGTAGACGCTTCATTACGCTGCGATTTTCTTTAATAGTATTGAACAGTAATAATACACATTTTTGAACCCCGAAACTTTGAATTGATATGGACAATACATTTGGCATAGTATGAATAAAATCCTAATATAATATTATTAAGCATCGCAATGTGACCGATGTAAGTTAATTCTGCAATATCGCGATCACCTGACCGGCGTTTGATAGAGATTGTAAACTGATTATAAAAAAGTCCTCAGCCAGTGCATTCTACCTGCTAATGGACTGAAGTGTTTTGTGACTGGTATGCCAGGAATGGGATTCGGACCTTTACGCGTTGGCGCAGGGGTGGGCCAATGGGTGCGTCGGAGAACACGGTCAACTTCCCAACAGCTACCCCGGGTGAGTACAGGCTACTTGTTGGGTTGTATTTTGTACCGCGTAAAATCCTTGTCCGCAATGTTTTGATGTTACCCGTCAACGAACTCATCAGGAAGATGCATTTACAGGTAATTGTCGACTGATATCTTATGTCACCAGCTCTATTAGCCAGAATCTCTACGGTAGCAACGCACCTTCTGTCAGCGCGGATATTGGATTCGGGGCCTGGACGGCTGAGCAGTCTCACTATGATTATGACACGAACACATGCGCAGCAGGGCAACAGTGTGGCCATTACACCCAGGCGAGTGGAAATACCTCACGCTGATACCAGGCGACGTCATTTCTAACATGGAATACTGCTGTTGACATATGGGGAACAGCAATGCCAGCGTCTTGTTAAAAATGAAAACATATCATTTTCCAGATTGTATGGGCGAATACCAAGTACGTCGGTTGTGCCTCTGCAACGTGTGCTATGCTGGAAAGGTTCAACGGGACGAACATCTCTGGTGCCCTCTACCTGGTCTGCAACTACTCGCCAGGGTAGTTTATTATGCTGTGTAGACTCGCGGTACACATAGAGAGGGCTTTCAGTAACTACCAATACACCCATATTAATATTACTGTAAAGACATGGGGTAGGTTCACCGGCCGACCTCATTGAACAACTACGGCATATTACAACCAATTGGGGGCGGCATGTCAACCAATTGGAGGCAGGATGTCAACCAATTGGAGGCAGCATGTCAACCAATTGGAGCATGTCAATAATTTAGACAAATACTCATCAGTGACATTCATGTTAGCTCAGTATTGCGAAATGCTATCCACTTTCGTTCTTCGCATAATAGTCGCCCGCATTGATTGCGGGGACATCTTGGGCATCCATTTCCATCTACTGATAAACTCGTCCCAATTTGTTTGGTGTACATTGGACTGAAGCAAGGCGTCGCTCACTATTACCTAACAAACCCCCACTCATTCAACGCTATCACATCCAGATGACTCAACATTACTATCACACTCACCGGACTGGTTTATTTCTACCCCATCCCCACACCACACCCCCTGCTGCCCCAACAATCCCAATGTTTAACTGCTTTCAAACTCATCTGACTCCAACTCTTCCATACCACCCCGCCTTTCCAGTCATCCCTCCACCCCAACCGACCCCCAATCATTAACTACTATCTTCCCAATCGACTCCCAATCATTAACTACTATCACCCCAACCGACCCCCAATCATTAACTACTATCACCCCAACCGACCCCAATCATTAACTACTATCACCCAACGGATACCCAATTATTAACTACTATCACCCCAACTGACCTCCAATCACTGCTATCACACCCACCATACGCCAACTCCTACACTGCTATCAAACACACCATACGCCAACTCCTACACTGCTATCACACCCACCATACCCCAACTCATACTCAACTCGCTAATATCACCCAAACCAACCCTTTCTAATTCATAACCATCACCCCCGCCATTTAGACTAATTATACTGTGATCTAAGCGACATGAACCTGTCATCCCATCACCTGCAACCTCGAATAATCCTTCTCCATCTAATTAATACCCTCCTCGATATAACCAGCTATGACACCCACTGCGATGCTGCGTTTTCGCATGAGCGGTTGAGCTTCTCGCTGTGCCTCCATGTCGTTTCTGGACGGTGCTACCCAAGGGGCAATGTCCTAAGTATGCACAACTGATTTCAAATATACAAACCAAACTACAGCAATACACTTTCTGCATTGAAAAAAACAGTGCAGTTTTCAATACTTAAATACACATGGCAAATTGAATACCATTCCAAAATTCCAATTAATATGATAAAATAAAGTAAAAATTCATCAATTTAGCATATTTTGATAAATGCTGCTCGATGATACAGGCTAAATATGATAAACTATTCATGCGCAAACCGCCGTTCCACTTGAGTGGTTACAATCTCTACAAACCAAATTACCTAACAGGAAATAGATCTGGTCGCCACACGAAAAACTGTACTAAATAAAAGATTCCCTTCTGAAAACTTTATGTGCGTGTTACCAAAACAAAAAGAAAATGCGTGTTGTATGCTTTTGTTTAAAGGACGTGTGTAAAAAGATATATCTACAAATTCAAAACATCGAGTTGGCGTGACCTCGATCTCACACCGTTCCCCCGTAGCTCGTCGTAGCTTGTAATGGCTGACGAGCTCATTCTGCTTCTCAATGCGGCTTTAAATAGACACCAGCGGCCGCAATTACACAAGCTCAGCTGCAATTATAGCCATCATACATGACTTTACTTGAACATGCTACAATGTATCCTGCAAAGGAAGCAATGTGTTTCTGTGTGTTGTATCCAGGGGTAACTTAGTTGGTTCCCAGCCCTACCTGTCAGGCGACGCTTGTTCAGACTGCAGTAACGGGCTCGGCTGGTGCAATAACAGTCTCTGTGACAGTGAGTCTCCTAGTTGACTTCTTCTTGTGAGATGTTAATACCATACAAAGTCGCAGTTTAAAATTGTCTGTTTAGCATCAAATTATCATCTCACATGCCTATGGTTGCTCTCGTCTTGATTAATGATCTCCAACCTGAACTATCACCTATGTCTACAGACTCCTGCACGGAGCCTTCTCCGTCCTGTGGTGAGATCGCCATCGATAACTCTTATTGTATTTCTCTCTCGATCATTATCATTAGACCCGGATAAAGATGTTATTGATAATTCGAAAGATAACATTAATTGATAATAACGACTTAAATTGCAGCCTGCGCGTTAACATGTCGGAATGGAGGCACGTTGATTACTGATGAATGCAAGTGCAATTGCAGCAATGGTTTTAGGGGAAACCAGTGCGAAAGTAGGTTCCGTGACTGTATGCAATACTGTAGATATGTCTGTCTCCATGCAATACTGTAGATATGTCTGTCTCTATGTAACACTGTAGATATGTCTGTCTCTATGCAACACTGTAGATATGTCTGTCTCTATGCAATACTGTAGATATGTCTGTCTCTATGCAATACTGTAGATATGTATGTCTCTATGCAATACTGTAGATATGTCTGTCTCTATGCAACACCGTAGATATGTTTGTCTCTATGTTATACTGCACACGTGTTTGTCTCCTTGCATAACTGTACTTTGCTTTGTTTCTGGCATGTAGTTATGTGCGAGGACGATCCCGCTTGTGGCGTTTACACGACTACCAGTTGCACATCGAGCCTCGTCTCCGATTTGTGTCCTGTTCTATGCGGTACCTGCGGTAAGTTTATCAACATCTCTCAACCTTGAACTTTTTAGCGGCATCTGAGATTAACGTGTTCGAAAGTGTTACACCGTCTCATCCGTTCGTATGGTTGCAGTTTATGATGGCGTGACCACAGCTACAGCTACAACGGCAACAACTAAGACCACGACCTCTACCACCACGCCTGTTCCGCCCACTACTACTCGATCATCCGCCCCAGATGTTGACAACCCTCCCCGCCTCCGTAGCTACGGCCTGCAACCATGGGGCATTTTGATCATTATCATCGCAGTCGTCTTCCTGCTCGTTGGAGGATGTGTTATCCTCATCTTTCTGTGAGTTATTTAACTCAAATATATTAAGATATAACAGCTACTATTCCAAAATGAAAGGAAATATTGAACTTGAACGATTTGTTTTCGAAAGATTGTTTGATGGCTTTGATATTGCAGAAGCCGAAGAGGCAAAGGTCCGCGCTTGCCCTAAGAGGAAAGGCAGAGTTGGAGCAAGCCGGTCACCTTTGGAGCGCCACACTGCCTGACACAGTTAACTAAATATTAATTTAGTGACAGAAAGGGTATTTATCAACTATCTGGATTTACCCCCCGATAACAAATACAGTATGTATATTATGCAAACGTCCCCATTAATCGTTTCAACAAGGGTAACAATGATAAAGAATTTTGTATGTTCTTAGCAAACATTACTTTATATTCGATTATAGTTTGAGCTCACCGTGCGCCATCGAGAAGTCTATATCCAATAAAGTAACAGCAAATGTGGAGGAAGATATATACCCGATTCTGTGGCACTTGTACTTGTGTAGTGATGTTTAACACGATATCAATGTTGATAGCTTTATATGTTTGATATCAAGGAACTTTAATTTCATTACACAAAAATAAATAACTATGGTTAACATACTATTTCGCGTCAGTGATTTCAAACAATTTAAGAATCATTCATCACTCTTGTTTTCGAAGCTTTACACAGCATCTTGGTTTAGTTTCCGTACACCATCTTGTTATAACTTGCTGTTTTAGATTGCACACAGTTCTCTGTTTTAGATTCCACCGAACACTCTAGTTTAGATTCCACTCAACTCTCTGTTTAAGATTCCATGCAGCACTCTGTTATTGCAGTTCCACACCACTCTGTTGTAGCAGTTCTACACTTCTCAGTAGTTTCGCATCAATGGTTTAGATTAAACACAGCTCTCTGTTTAATTGGGTTTCGTTTCCACACATTTGCTTGTAAAGATTACACACAATATAAGATTTTCGCTAGGTTTCATTCTGCACACAATACTGTATAAGTTACCAACTTGACTCAGTGTGAACTTCACCACACCACATCGTGTGTTTCCGAAATTCATTACTTTCTCCAGTAGGTAGAAGTGACCCCTTACTCGTGGGGATGCATAAATGACATGACTCTCGCATGGAGAGTTACAACGAACATTATTCGAGTGGGAGGGGGTAGAGGGAGATGTAGAGCTATCACTACCTGGACGTTAGAGGAAGAGTCAACACTTCCCGCGGCCAGTGGTAGAACTAATACTACCCGGTGCCAGTGATAGAACTAATACTACCCGGTGCCAGTGATAGAACTAACACTTCCCGCGGCCAGTGGTAGAACTTATACTACCCGCGGCCAGTGATAGAACTAATACTACCTGCGGCCAGTGATAGAACTAATACTACCCGCGGCCAGTGGTAGAACTAATACTACCTGCGGCCAGTGATAGAACTAATACTACCCGCGGCCAGTGGTAGAACTAATACTACCTGCGGCCAGTGGTAGAACTAATACTACCCGCGGCCAGTGGTAGAACTTATACTACTCTCGTTGAGGTAAGGTAAGGTAAGTATAGGGTTTAACGGCACACCAACACTAGTGTGTCATATGGTGCCAAGAAAGGTTAATAGATAAGATTGACCTGATTAAGCAGCCGCCTTCTAGGAAAAATGGAAAAGGATATAAATGGAAACGATTATCCTAGGGCAAATCACCACAAGCCGATTGACTGGACCAGGCCATTCCAGCCTCTCGTCTAGGCGAAATCCGGGTCAGAGTGGTATGTTGCAGATATGGCCCTCAAAAGAACCACTCCACTCAACCACCTGGATCCCATTGTCCACCGACACGAGTCGCAACCCACGGCCAACAGGTTGCCCCCTATTAGTCGCCTCTTACGACATGCAGAAGGATACTGTGGACCTATTCTACCCCCGGACCCACAGGGGGGAGGAGAGGTGGATCTAATAATACCAACGTGGAGATGTGGCTCAAACACTACCCTTGTGGAGAGGTGCAACTAACAATATCGACGTGGAGTGTTGAAAATAACAATTACTACCTGGAGACGTTAAACTAATACTACCAACGTGGAGAGGTTGATCTACCAATGCTATCATGGAAAGGTGGATCTATCAATACCCACGTCGAGAGGTGGATCTAATAATACCCACGTAGATAGGTGAAATGTGGCTCTAACAATACCCACATGGAGAGGTGGATGAAATAATACCTACGTGGAGAGACGGATCTAACAATACTTACGCGGAGAGTTGAAACTAACCTCCTCTCCACGTGAGTATAATTAGATCCTACTCTCCACGTGAGTATAGTTAGATCCTCCTCTCCACGTGAGTACAGTTAGATCCTCCTCTCCACGTTGGTATTGTTACATCCATCTCTCCACGTGAGTATAGTTTGATCCTCCTCTACACGTGGGTATTGTTAGATCCATCTCTCCACGTGAGTATAGTTAGATCCTCCTGGGTATTGTTAGATCCACCTCTCGGCGTGGGTATTCATAGTTTCAACTCTCCACGTGGATAATGTTAGATCCACTTCTCCGCCATGGTATGATCGATGTCTTCACGTGGTTATTGTTAGATCGACATCTCAACGTAGATATTCATAATTTAACCTCTCTGCGTTGATATTTTAAGATCCACCTTTCCTCCAGGGTTCGATCCACATATCCAGACTTCTCCATAGGGATATTAATAGATCCACCTCCCCACGTGGTTTTTTTAGTTCCACCTTTCCATGTGGGTATGTTAGCCCAACCACTCTACGTGGGTACTGTTGGATAGTTTTAACTCTCCACGGAGGTATTGTTCAATCCACAACTCCACGTGGGTATTTTAAGAACCACCTCAACACGGGGGTATTTGGTAGTTACAAATCTCCACGTGGATATTATTAGATCCACCTCTCTTCCAGGGTATTGTTAGTTGCAACTCTCAACTTGGGTGTTGTTAGATCCACCGCTGAACGTGGTTATTGATAGATCCACCTATGCATGCGGGTTCTGTTAGATCCACCTATGCACCAGGGTATCGTTTGATCCAACTCTAAATGAGGGTAATATTAGATCCAACTCTCCACGTTGGTATTGTTAGTTCAATCTCTCCAAGTGAGTATTGTTCGATCCACCTCCTCCCGTGGGTATTGTTAGTTCCAACCCTCCACGGGGGTTAGATAGTTCCACCTTTCCCGTGGGTATTGTTGGATCCACCACTCCATGTGGGTAATGTTAGATCCACCTCCTCTCGTGGGAATTGCGTGATCGACCCCTCCACGTGGTTTTTGTTGGTTCCACCTCTTAACGTGGTCGTTCATAGTTTTATCTCTCCCCGTGAATATTGTTAGATCCAACTTTCCTCCAGGGTATTGTTAGTTTCAACTCTCCTTTTGGGTATAGTTAGATCGACCTCTCCGCGTGGGTAGTACTAGGTCCAACTTTCCAGGTGGGTATTGTTAGATCCACCCCTTAACGTGGATATCATTGGATCCACCTTTCCATGATTGTATTGGTAGATCCACGGCTTTACCTGGGTATTGTTAGTTTAACATCTCCAAGTGGGAATTATTAGTTTCAACTCTCCACGTAGGTATGGTCAGATCCACCTCTCCACAAGGATATAATTACGTATACGTCTCTGTGTGGGCATTGTAAGCGCCCCATCTCCACGTGGGTTTCATTAGATCCACTTCTCCTCTAGGGTATTGTTAGTTTCACCTTTCTACTTGAGTATTTTTAGAACCATCTTTCCACGGGGGTATCATTTGTAACAACTCTCCACGTGGGTGGTGTTAGATCCACTTCCCTCAATGGGATCCACTTCCCCCAATGGCATTATCGACCTCTCCACGTCGTTATTGTAAGTTCCACCTCCCCACTTGGTTATTCTTAGCTTCACCTCTTCGCGTCGATATTGTTAAACCCACCTCTCCACAAGAGTATTGTTATTTTCACCTCTCCAAGGGGTTTTGTTAACTCCAACTTTCTACATGGTTGTCATTGGATCCACCCCTCCGCGTGGTTAATGTTAGTTCTTCCTCTGCATGTGGATATTGTTAGATCCACCTCTCCAGGTGGGCATTGTTCGATCCATCTCCCCAATAGGTATTGTAAGTTTCACATCTTCACGAAGATCCACGTGGGTATTGAAAGATCCACCTCTCCATATGGGTATTGTTAGATCCAAATTGTCACGTTGGTATTAAAAGATCCATCTCTGAGCGTGGGTATTAATAAATACAGATCTCCACGTAGGTATTCCTAGTCCCAAATCGCCACATTGGTTTGATTGGATCCACCTCTCAACCAGAGTATCTTAAGTTTCACCTCTCTATGTGGGCATTATTAGATTCCGCTAACGACGTGGGTATTGATAAATCCACCACTCCATATGGATATTGTTAGATTCACCTCTCGACGTGGGTAATGATAGATCCACCTTTCCATGATAGCATTGGTGAAAAGGATCTAATAATACACAATAGGGGAGGTGGATCTGATAATAACCACGCAGAGAAGTGGATCTAACAATACTCCGGTGGAAAGATGGATCGAAGAATACCCAAGTGGAGAGGTTAAAGTAACAATACACTGGAGGAGAAGTGGATCTAACAATCTCCACATGGAGAGGTGAAACTAGCAATACCCAAGTGGAGAGGTGAAATTAACAATACCATCTTGGAGATGCGGAACTAACAATACCGACGTGGAGGGATGGATTCAACTACAGCCACGTAGAGAGGTGGATCTATCAATACGTACGTGGAGAGGTGGAATAAACGATGCCCACGTGGAGAGATGAATCTAATAATTCCACGTCTGTTTTCTGATTTGATAATTCAGCAGCCATAATCAAACTCTCTCTGCTCAAGCCATTAGAATAAGAAGAAGGCATTTTTCATATCTTACCGGATGCTGACGCAGAATTGAAGATGCTGCGTAATTTCCAACCTCATGAAAAGAAATGAGGTATTATTTCATTTTTGAGTATGTCAAACCATCGTTATGGCTGAAAATAGCATCCTATTAGTTGCACTAACTTGCAAACACAGGATCTCCTTGATTGCATCCCAGAGCACCATGGTCGACATGACAGGTTCCCCGACATAAATCAATTCATATATTCATAATTATCGAAAGCATTGCATGTGGAAAGTATCTTCATTGTGCGCTTCGTTTGTCATTGGTGGTGGGGTGATTGGATGCGTCATGGCACCTGTTACAACTAATACCGATGTGGCAGGTGACACGCAGATCACTCGTGACATTAAAGACTAATGGAGACCAGGATCGTCCTGGTGGATATAAGCAAGTATTTTTGGGTGTGAGGTTAGCCAATACCAACTGCCAAAAATTGATTCGATATATAAACAACCGCAATCGTCTGGCATATAAGAATCAATATCTCTGTGGTAATGAAACCAAAATTTAATATAACATCATTAAACCGCAACTGTCTAAGATTAATGCACTACTGTACACGAGCTATTACAATTCAACCACTACTAGATATAAGCCCTTTGAAACGTCACCAGGCGAAACTGAAGACTACGCTATGCTGACTGCCAAATTGACATCATAACGTCATCAGTTGATGGAATAATCCCGTATAGCTGATATTAATTATAAACCCCAGCTTCCCAGATCCACTAGTGATCTACGTGTCACCTGCCACTTCCCCCCTCTCCTCATGATTACCCCATATTCTAGAGCCACATGGCCATCCTGCCCAGGCAACGCCCGAAGGCCCTGGCTGGCTACACCGACCTGGCTACTGCACGTCTCATGAGAATTGGGATAGCGTGCCTTAAGCTGAGATTCCATATACGCCGAATGCGTAATGCGTCATCCGTCATCCGAATCCGACAAAAATCGGTAACAGGCAAAAGCACGGCGGTGATTCTATATGTCCGTCTGCGAATACGACAACGCATGGGGCTGCGTATCCGACAAAACGAATCGCTCCATGTAGCGATTGGCACGACTGCGAATGCAGAAACGGACGGGGGATCCAGATTGTGACGTCATGGAATGGGCTTTCCCGAAATAAAGCAGGCTAGTAGTACAAGTCTAAAATGCCGAAGAGTTCGGAGAGCGACAAAACACGTGAAGAGTTCTTTGAATTAGTTCGCCAACATCCAGCGTTATACAATCCAGCATGTTCAGAGCACAAAGAGTGCTCAGCGAGTGTACAATATCTGCATGCTGCATTGTCTGTAACGCGCTACGCATGGGCTGTGCCAAAGTGAGGCGGAGCATGATTGTCAACGGCTTTAACACTTTCTAGGTCAAAGTCCGCTCATGCATGGGAGAGTGCAGGCGGGGTAGGGAACACAACTGTGCCGTTATGATTGGCGCACGGTACATTTCACTATCCTGTCATCATCATTTTTGGTGCACTCCCATAATTTTGTTGCACGCACATTGTCATACGTATATAGCGCAAAGTTGTCACCTAATAGTGTCCCTCTGTATGACATTGCAGGGCTTGGGTTGTCGATTACTACTGTACGGTCGACAACATATAGTCCAATCTTCAGGGGAGTGGTGGGGGGGGGGGGGGGGCTGTGGCCCTGCTGAAACTGAAGGGCAGTCGTCATACAAGGGGGTATTTACACTTTTTTGCACTTGTTTACACCATTTACAGCAAGTAAAAGTCCGCACAATGAAATCACTCTGTGTATTGAGGTGGGTCGATATCATTCACAGTTCGCTGGTCGGTACGGAAGCAGGTGCACCCAATTTGTTATGTATGCCTTCTAATGCTTTGTCTTTCCCACTTTGGATCAGCGCGTTTTGTCATAGACTGCAACAGTCTGGTAAGCTTTGACTTTGGGTATATGTTGTGACCGCAGCTAAGACAAGTTTAAACTCATGATCCGTGATATTGTCATCTTCAAGGGCTGTCGATACATTGTCAGCAGTGGTATTCAATTTGTTCTGTGCAAGAACGCAAATCTGATTATGTTTTTTAACCTTGATGGTCAGTCACTGACTGATACATTTTCCAGCGATTCCAAGAAGGCCACAAGCAGCCCCGGTAGCACCCAACACTGTGCCAATAGGAATGGCAACTATTGTAGACCTTACACCTTCGCCACCTGCCCTGGGCACATACCTACAGTAACTAAAACAGTGTCTATTGCGTCCGCTGAGCTAACTGCATGCCTCTAATTTTTGTACATAGCACAATATTTTTCAATGCCGACGTGAGCAGACGTGCTGGGATGTGCTCTTTCACACCAAGGACTATGACTCCGTTGCCCTGCATGAGAATGATGTGATCCCGACAGGGGAGGAACGTGCTGCAGTACGCCAGCAACTAGCAGATACCAAGCATGCAAAACTGCTGCTTAAGATTGATCAACCTACTGCGATATGCCGTTGCCTGCAATTGAAACTATCTTGCAGTAGTATAGAGACTGGGGGTACGAGCGCAGTCTCCAAATGGACTCACATAAACCAGCCTGCAGTGCGCTCGCACCTCCCCAGTCTCTATACTACAGTGTCAACCAGCCCTTCCAGCCGATCTTCTCCAGGGCCACACCGGCAGTTAGTCACCATAGAGGTCAGCAAGTGAGAAATATCTGCGACCTTCACTGTAAGTTCCCTTCTTCACCCGTTTGAGGTCCTCCGTGAACTGAGACATCTTAGGTTTGTTCTTCTCAATAAAGGCGGGATCTGGGCGAATCGTTGTCACTCTCATCGTAAAGAGTTTCTAGCAGAAGAAAGCTCCAGCCGGTCTTTCTGGAATCTTTGTCGGCCTGCCCATCCAGGGGCCGTGGTGATCCAGATCGTAGTCGAAGATAGTGTCAAACTTACCGTTTGCGGCGTAGTCCCCTTCATCATCTATGTCTTGGATGGTTGTGTAGCCCCAAGCGACCGTCTCCTTGTACTTCTTCCTATCCTTATGGTGGTACTCCAAGTTGTACGCTCCAGCCCTCCCCAGGTCCTCATAGGCTCGAAGGCGTATACGTATATTCATGGATCCTGATACCATTATTGATAAACTCCTTGAACAGGACACGACTAGCTTAGTGGAGACAAAGTCTGGGGGAGCGGAACCTAGTTGCAACCCTGGTGTAGATTTGTCTTCTAAGAGAGATAGGCTTGCTGCCATCATAGCCGGGGGTCAGGCCCGTCAGTACCTTGGTTTAGAGCGTCATACAATTGACCAGGTTGAATCAATGTCCGATGAAGAGATCATAAAGCTGGACGTGAGATAACAGGCTCGGCTAGGTGTTAGCATGACGCGCACTCTAGGTCAATCATTGCTATAGCTTTACTCAGGTATTGCTTGTATGTTTCTACCAATCCCACCAGAACACCAGCCAAAGCTAATTACAGACCTCGAGACTGACCTGTTTGTTAGACACGCACTATGGCACTGCCACTTGTGAGATATATCATCGCTATGGCATGTTTTTAGCTCCATTAACCGCGGCTTTAACAACATTTAAGCAGTGTCAATTTGGAAAAACAAGCACCGAATCAATAGGGGCCAGTGGAGAGGAAGACACTTCCTCGCTATAGTATGTGTTTAACTCTGCTATAGCATGTGCTTAACTTCGCTATAACAGGTGCTTAATTACGCTATAACAGGTGCTTACTAAGAGCTGTCAATTGGACAAATAAATTTAGTAAGTAAACATGGAAGAACGAACACGAATCAAGGAGAGACAACACCAGGGGAGATAACGTCAGTGACCATTACGAAAAACGCTAAAAGGGTTGCGGCAGGATGAAAGGGTGCTGCAGCTCGAAAAGCCAATCAAAATAAGCTTCTGAGAGAGCTCCGAGAGGCTAAGGCCGCACTTACAGATGCTAGAGATGAACCTGTCGAGCTAATATCAACGATCAAGCCACCGGAAAGGTGGGCGTGGCCAACATGGGCTGTGCCTTTGGTTGTCGGTGGCATTGGGGTGTTTGGACTAGCATTGTATTGCTACAGGCACCAGATGGTAGCCTCACACCCTAAACAGGTTGTGGTACAAAAGCCTACGAACGCTCATTTAAAGGATCCGTTTTATATGGAATAAGATGACAACACCAATTACTGATGGAAAAATGTTCGTCAACGCACTATACCACGGTGCAGTTGTTTCCGGTATTTCAATAGGTTATGCTAAGCTTGCTAAGATGGGTCTGGGTGGTGGGGTGCCACGTCTTGATTTCACCCCACGTGACCTGGCTATGGCTGTTGCCGATGTATCACTAGCTATGGCCACAAAGGATATGCTAATTAAACAAGGAATCTTACCAGTTGATATACTGAAATAATGGCCACACAGAAGGTCAAAAAGGGCCTGAGGTGGCGTTCATTATACTGGGTATGGCTGCGACTGGGCTGGTTGCATACAGGCTTGCCAAGTAGGTCATTTTGAAGACTCGAGCGTTTACTTTGTATGGATAGTCGCATGCAAAAGATCTACTATAGTCCCTAAGTGCTACTGGAAATGCATAACAGCTATCAAGAAGCTTGCAACAGAAGCGAGGGTTTCTGAGGAAGTTGCCAGGGGGTGGCTAACAAAGCAAGCTATATAGCAAATCTACCTGCCAGTGCCAAAACACATTCCCAGGCCAAAGTTTGATGTCCCTGTCCCTAATGAGGTGCACCAAGCCGATCTCTTATTTCTTCCTCATGGCATTGTGAAGCGCCGGACTTACAAGTATGCCCTAACATTGGTTGATGTGGCCTCGCGCTTCAAAGCGGCTGAGCCATTGACTACAAAAGAGGCTAAGGAGGTCGCAGGTGCACTGGAGAGGATATACAAGCGAGGTCCGCTGGGGTGGCCTAAACTACTTCAGGTCGACCCCGGACAGGAGTTTATGGGAGCAGTTAATAAGCTGTTAGTAAAACATGGAGTATCAGTCAGGCGTGGCCGTGTGAATATCCTTCGAGACCAGGGTATAGTGGAACGCTTTAACCGAACACTGACTGAGCGACTCTTTGGTCATCAGTATGCCGTAGAGTTAAAGGATACTGGAAAATGATCTACCGAGTGGGTTTCTCGACTGCAGGCTGTAGACTCTGCGATAAATAATGAGGTGACCTGCTTGACTATAAAAGCAAAACGAGTTGCACAAAAGCCCTCTGCAGTCGTACCAGGGCGCCCTCTGGCGGTCAAAGAGCAAAAGCTTCCATCTGATGTTGGCGTTCGCTACCTCTACCAGGCTGGTGAGGCAGAGCAAGACCAGCGGCGGCGGGCCACTGACCATGTGTGGTCACTCAATGTTTACCGGATTGGAAGCTCTGTCACTAAATCTGGTGAGCCTGTACTTTACTATTTGTTGGATGGACCCCTCTGTGGCTTTGAAAAGGAGGAGCTGCTTGTGGTGCTGTCCGATACCCAGCTGCCACCAGACGGTATTACCAATTAGACTAATATAGATCCATATATATAACAATGGTAGCATTTGACAATAAGTGCCCATGGATATTACTCGGGAAGAAAGACCCCTGTACGCAAGAGCAAGAGTTTTGTAATTTACACAGATATAAGATAAATCATTGGTGTCATTAATCGTCTTTGTACGGGTTGTCAGAAGGCTATAAAAAATAATAAGGTAGGATTGTGAATGGATTGTGGGTTCGATAAAGTCAACCTCAGTTGTCTTCGTCATGCCCAAAAAAATGCTTCACAACGGCCTATAGCTGGGGACACTCACTCGCCAGCTGGCGCCACTGAACGGGGATTCCCCAGTGCATAAAAATAGAAATCTTGTGGTGCTGCTAGCAAGGGCAAAGTCCGCTCATTGTATAGCCGTTGTCTTTTGTGTATCAAAATCTTTCCTTTTAGACTAATGGTACTGTATAGTAAACATGACTCATAATCAGCAGCACGTGAAGCCCAAAACGATTTTAAGCCTCCTTATCCACGCTCTAAGGTTGCACTCAAAGCACTCCAAGGGCGTAATGAATATGACCATACATACAAGGAGATGTTGGCTAGATTCAGGGCTGGGGTGGCAAGCACCCCTGTCCCCACTGCTGCCCCACGCAGACCAGTCCCTGCCCCACGCAGACCAGTCCCTGCCCCACTCAGACCTGTCCCTGCCCCACACAGATCAGTCCCTGCAGACCAGTCCCCAGTCCCCACAGCGTGTCTTGCCTTCAAGAAGACTAAGTGGGCTGTTAAAAACTATTTGCGTGGATGGGTGATGAACGTTCCTGAGTCTCACCCCCTTAGCTCGGACCTTATGATGTTTTTTAAGGGCATGCGTCGGAAGATGCATAAAGTTTTGACTGGCGAGCTGGAAGAGCTAGGTGGAATCAAGTGTCAGTTTGCCCTTAAGGTAAGACTCTCCAAGCACGCCGATGATGACAGCACTGAGTATGTTGAGCCTGTGTTGCGTAATAAGCAGCAGGTGGTTCTCTCCTCAGAAGACCTGGACGTTGCGCTGGACCAGAGTGTTGTTAATATCCAAGAGCGGTTGGAGAAGTGGACCAGCCAAGGTTCTGGCTGGGAGTTTGAGGCGGTCACAACTCTGTGGATTGATATTGCCAACTACCAACCGTTGAAGGGTGGCTCCTACCTGTGACTTCCGGCTGCACTGGCGGCTAAGCAGGCCATCATAAATGTAAAGAACTGGGACGACTTCTGCATTCTATGGGCTTTTGTAGCCGCTCTGCACCTGGTAGCCAAGGACCCACAGCGACCATCAAAATATAACATTCAGTGACTTTTGGATCTGCTGGAGGGAGCAGGTGTAGAATATCCTACACCGGTGTCGCATGTTGAGAAGATAGAAAAGCATGCTAACCTAGCCTTGAACGTTTTTGGCTGGGATGGAAAGACCACTATCGTACACCGCATCAGTAAGCACTCTGGTACTCGTATAAACCTCATGCTGATTGAGAAGGACGGCAAGTTTCATTACACGCAAATCAAAGACCTGAACCGCTTGCTGTATGGCCAGACCAAACATAAAGAGCGCAAGTTCTTCTGTGACCTATGTCTGCATGGATATACCTCAGAGGGTCTGCTCCTGGCGTATAAGCCTGAGTGTAACCTGAGGAAGGGAAGAACATATTATCCTTCCAGAACTGGCAGAAACAGCTTGCTGCACCCTAGGTCATCTATGCTGACTTTGAGGCGCTCACAGTGAAGCTTCCGGGTCCTGTGCTTAATCCTGGTAAGAGCAACACGCAGAGAACGCAGGAACACCAAGGATGCGGCTACGGCTATGTTGTTGTTCGGTGTGATGGTAAGACCAAACCCCCTGTGGTTTATAGAGGAAGCGAGGCTGTGGAGAAGTTCTTACAGGCTCTACAGCAGGAGGAGCAAAAGATCAAAGCAGTTTTGTCCAAGCCTGTCCCTATGCGGATGACTCGGGAGGATAGAAGGGCACATAAGGCTGCAACCCACTGTCATGTGTGCAAGAAAAAACTGGGCTGTGACTCTGTCCGCGATCACTGCCATATAACAGGCTTGTAAAGAGGGCCAGCCCATAACGTGTGTAATCTGAAACTTCGGCTGAGTCCCAAGACAACACCAATCCCTGTGGTGTTCCATAACCTGCGGGGCTATGACTCCCATCTCTTGATGCAGGGTATAAGCAAAGTGGAGGGGAACATCAACTGTATACCAAAAAACATGGAGAAATATATTTCCCTGTCGCTTGGACAGTTGCGCTTCATTGACAGCGCACTGTTTCTCCTGGCCTCACTTGATAAGCTGGTGTCTGCTTACAACCCAGATGCCTTTGCTGTGACGGCGGAATATGAGCCAGACCAGATGAAGCGGCGGTTGCTTTTGCGTAAGGGAGTCTTCCCCTATCAGTTCATGGACAGCTGGGATAAGTTTGATTCCCCTCTGCCGCCAATGCAGGAGTTCTACAGCAAGCTCTCTGAGGAGGGTATATCTGCTGTGGACTACGTACACGCACAAAAGGTCTGGAGCGTGTTCGGGTGTAAGAACATGGGTGACTACCATGACCTGTACATGCGGACAGATGTACCGCTCCTGGCTGATGTGTTTGAGGTGTTCCGCAAGACCTGTTTTAAGCAGTACGGGTTAGATCCGGCTCACTACTATACCAACTCCAGTTTGTCGTGGGATGCTTTACTTAAGAGCACAGGCGTGGAACTCAAGCTACTCACCGACTATGACAAGCACCTGTTCATTGAGAAAGGTCTACGCGGTGGTATAAGCATGTCAGCCTTTGCCAACTGTGTGCATTGAATTGGTGGCTCGGCCGAAGGATCTACAGATACAGGACCACCCAGAATATGCTGAAACTGGATACATACTTGAGGTTGACTTGGAGTATCCTACTGCACTTCATGACGAGCACAACGACTACCCGCTGGCTCCGGAGCGGCTTCTTGTAGAGAACGACTGGTTGTCAAACTATCAGAAGAACCTCCTAGGCGAGTTGGGTGGAACCTAGGGCGAGGTTGAAAAGCTGGTGCCAAACCTGTGGAATAAGGAGAAGTATGTGGTGCACTACAGGAACCTCAAGCTGTATCTGTCTTAGGGGATGAGACTTACCAAGATCCATCGTGCACTTGTCTTTGACCAGAGCCCCTGGATGGAGCCTTACATTCGGATGAATACGGATCTGCGTAAGGTGGCCACCAGCGACTTTGAGAAGGACTTGTATAAGCTGATGAATAACTCTGTGTTCAGTAAGAAGATGGAGAACCCCCGCAGGCGGGTCAATGTCAAGATTGTGCGCTCTACGGAAGAAGAAAGAATGCGTAGGCTTATCGCAAGTCCCGCCTATGCGTGTCATCAGGTGTTTGATAATGACCTGGCCGCTCTGCACATGCACAAGACTCACCTGGTACTGAACCGCCAGGTGTATGTGGGCATGTGTATACTCGACCTCTCCAAGCACCTGATGTACGACTTTTATTACAATACCATGAAACCCAGATATGGCAAGAACCTTGGCTTGTTGTACACGGATACGGATTCTCTGCTTATGGAGATACGCACGCCTGACGTGTATGCTGACATGAAGGAAGATGGGCATCTCTTTGACACTAGTAACTTTCATCCCTCCCGTAGCCTCTACAGCAGTGTGAACAAGAAGGTTCTGGGGAAGATGAAGGATGAGTATGCCGGCGTGCCCATCAAGGAGTATGTTGGTCTGCCCCCTAAGATGTACTCGATCTTGATGTCGAGCCGGGATGAGATCAAAAAAGCAAAAGGTTTGGAATGGTGGTGGTGAAGAAGCATCTACGGCACACTCAGTACGTGGGGTCGCTGTTTGCCCAAAAGCAGTTTCGCCACGGAATGAACATGCTCAGGAGTGACTGCCACAAAATATATGGTCTCCACGTTAACAAGGTGTCTCTCTCCCCCTTTGACTCAAAGCGGTGGATAGCTGAGAATGGTGTAGACACTCTGGCCTATTGGCACGCGTCGATGAGGGGCTGAGGTATAGAATGAGCACCGATCAAAATGTGGTGGCCTTACTGCGGGTAGATGTGGATTATTTAACGGAGGAGAAGGTGGACCTTGAGATTGAGGTGAGGGATTTGGAATCAAAGTATGAGGACCTTTTGGAGCGTGTGAGTCGTTTAGAAGAGCTTATTCCTCAAGGTCCTGGTGATCGCCTCTTTTAGTGTGGCCCTGGAGAATATCGGCTGGAAGGGCTGGTTGACACTGTAGTATAAAGACTGGGAAGGTGCAAGCGCACTGCAGGCTGGCTTATGTAAGTCCATTTGGAAACTGCGCTCGTACCCCCAGTCTCTATACTACTCTTGCTCCTGACCAGCTGGACGGCAGCTGTATCATCGGTTGTCGGGTCAGGTATTATTATCTGGGTAATAGTCTTCATAAAGATGCAATACATTAGACTTAGGCATTATATATTACATACAGCACGCAAATTAGATCCTGATAGCATAATTGATTACCTCCTTTCAAAGTGTTCTCCATACGTCTCGGCGCCCTGCTGCCCCAGCTGACAAACCCAGAGCGGACTCGAAAACTACTCACAGGCTTGCTGCTATCATAACGGGTGGTCAGGCCCGTCAGTTGCTAGTTGCGCAGACCGGAGGACGCCTGACAATTGACCAGCTTGAATTAATGTCTGATGAAGAGATCACCAAGCTGTATGTAAGATATGAGGCTCGGCTAGGTAGTAGCGCACCCTTGGACGGGCAACTCTACAGCTGTTCTCATGTGTTGCTTGTATGTTTCTTCCTGCACCAGAAAACCAACCACAGCTATTTGCAGACCTCTAGACCGACTCATTTGTTGGGCACACGCAAAGCACTTCTACTTGTGAGCTATGCCCCGCTATGGCATGCTCTGATAACCGCTGCCTTAACAACTGCCGAGCACCATCAATTTGGACAAACTAGTTTAGTAAGCAAACATGTCATTGGAGGTAACGAACCAACAACTGGCAGCAGAGACAACAAGTAACAGGCCTGATGGGCTCGGCGGAGGCAACGTCAATGAAGAGGGTGACTAGTGAACCCACAAAAAACCCAAAACAGGTTGTTGCAGGGCGGAAGAGCGCCGCAGCTAGATAAGCCAATCAGAATAAACTTCTGAGTGAGCTCGACGAGGCCAAGGCCATGCTTAGAGATGAAGCCACAGTGGAAAGGCCTCATCCTACTGAAGTCATAGAAAGGCCTTCTCCACCTCATCATTTTTGGCCGACAACCAAATGGCGCCCTGGGTTGCAGGAGGCGTAGGGTTGTTTGGTCTAGCATGGTGGCACAGGTTTTATTTGAAAGCACACAGCGCCTGTACTTTGCCGCTGTTGTTCACAGAAGTCAACCAAGCCAGGTCGTACTAAAGGATTTCTTTTTTATGGGTGAAGTTAATCATGACAACACTAAGTACTAATGAATAAATGTTCGTCAACGCGCTCTACCACGGTGCAGTTGTTTCTGGTATATCTATAGGTTATGCCAAGCTGGGTAAGATGGCTCTGAGTGAGGCAATCTCCAAACTGGACTTCACGCCAGGGACATGCCGAGCATACTTTGGATGTCAACAACGCTATGTGTGAGTACCACCTGATTGCATGTAAATCCGTCGACCCAGCTTTCAGATTTCTACGTGCCCTCAGATGGCCAAAAGGGACGCGAGGTGACGCTCATGATACAGAGTATGACTGCGACTGGACTGGTTGCCGACAATTGTATTAGTCCATACAAACTCTGTATGCCCAGGGCAGGTAAGCAGTGAGTTTTCACACGCGGCAATTTGGAGACTCAATAGCATATATAACAATGGATGGCACGACTCGCTGCATGCAAACCATTTACACAAACCACTGCATAAGCCTCATCTACTTCAGGTCGACTCTGGACGGGAGTTCATGAGAGCAGTGAGCCAGCTGCTGGCCAAGCATGGGGTCTCTGTCAGTCGTGGTCGTGTGGATGTCCATCAAACTATTTTGGAACGCTTTAACCGCACTCCTGCAGAGCGGCTCTTTGGACACCAGTACACCATCTGGGGCCAGTCAACCGTGTGGTTTTCTCGGTTACAAGCTGTTGTCTCTGCAATAAACAATGAGGTGGCCCGCTTGACTGGCCAAAAAAGTTGCACAACAGCACTCTTCAATGATCACGGGGTGCTTGGTAGTGCTCAAAGAGCAAAAGCTTTCCTCTGGTGTTGGCGTTCGTTTCCTCTACCAGCCTTGTAAGCTGGAGCAGGGACGCCGTTGTGCAACTGACCCTGTGTAGTCATTCAAGTCCGATGACTGTGTGCTCTACTATTTGTTGGATGGACCACTCCGTGGCTTCGTAAAGGAGGAGATACTTGTGGTACCACCTGACACTCAGCTGCTGCCAGATGGTTTTCACAATAAGAGATAAGATGAAATAGACTAGACACAAGAATGGTGTAACAAACCATGTACAAAAGAGTTCTGTAATATAAATCAGATAAGAAAGGGAGCTGTTAATATTCTTTGCAGAATTCGTCAGAAGGCCTTAAAAAAAACACTAGGAGTGTGTATGGATTGTGGGTTTGATCGGATAAACCACGCCACAAAAAAACTCATGAAGGAAACAGGGGAAGGCGTTACTGAGTATGTTGAACCTGTATTTCGGCACGCACAAGAGACACTACTCACTCCAAATGAGATTGACGAGGCCATGAAAGCAAGCGCAGTCGTCCAAGAAAGTTTGGAAAAGTGGATTCACAGAGGGTCAGGCTGGGAGTTTGAAGAAATTAAACCTCTATGGCTCGAAATCTCTCGCTACATGCCTCTCAAAAGGGGGGCTCATACATTGATTTGCCTTCAGAAGACAAAATAAGAAGGCGATAATGAACGTGAGGAACAGGGATGACAACTGCCTTAGGTGGTCTATTCGCTCTGCTTTACACCCAGCGGCAATAGACCCTTATAGAATGTCAAAGTACGACAAGAACGACGGCCTAGATTTCTCAAGCATCGATGCCCCAATCCCTATTTCGCAGATTGGCAAGGTCGTGAAGCAAAACCACCATGCCTAGAATGTATTCTCATTGGATAAAGGTGTGATAGTACACTATATCAGCAAACAACTAGCCGACATTCCCGCATTAACCTTATGTTGATTGAGAAGGCTGGTAAGTTCCATTACACAGGGATCAAAGACCTGAACCACATGCTATACGAACAGAATAAACATTAATGTCGCAAGTACTTCTGCGAGCGTTGTCTACACGGATACTGCAGAGAAGACCTGCTTCAGGTTTCCAAGCCAGAATGTAAAGGAATAGGCCAAACAGCAGTTTGGGTTCAGATGCCAGAGGAGGGGAAAAACAAGCACTCATTCCCAAACTGGCACACGTGGCTTCCGGCCCCCTACTTTATCTACGCCGACTTTGAGGCACTCACAGTCAAACTTGCAGGCCCTGCACTAGACTGCTGGCGACTATAAACATGCACAGAAGGTCTGGAATATGTGCCAATATTGGCAACTATCATAACCTATACCTGCGTACAGACGTGCTGCTTCTGGCGGATGTGTTTGAGATATTCTGCAAGACCTGTCTGAAGCAGTACGGTCTGGACCCAGCCCACTAATATACCAGTCCTGGACTGTCACGGGATGCACTGCTGAGGGGTACAGGTGTTTCGCTTGAGTTGCTTACCGACTATGACAAGCTGGTGAGATAAGCATGGTATCGCATCGCCACGCTAAAGTCAATAACCCATACGTTTAGGGCTTCGACAAGGATAAGCCAGCGAGCTACATCCAGTACCTCGACGCAAACAACCTGTGACGGGACCGTAATGTAAACTTTACGGTATTGTGTATCGCGGCAAGCGATCCAGCGCATGCGCAGTAATGAAAAACGAAGCTATTATGCAACATGGCATCTTGTTGATATTCAATGTCCAGCAAAGAAAGCTCAATGTCACAACTGCCAGAAAGTAGGGCATGTTGCAAATCAGATCATCACGGTCGAGGGATACACGAAGTAGTTGTCCCCGAAAAAAATACGGAGTCATCATATTTCCTTGGTTCTGTCTCATGTGACCATAAAAGTAAGGATCAGCCATGGAATGTGAAACTGAGACTTTGCGAACAACTTGTCCATTTCAAGATTGACACTAGAGCTGATGTGACGATTATAACTGTTAAGTCATACAATGCTTTGAAGGATGCCCCACCCTTAAGACCTGTTGGCGTTGGTCTAAGTTGTGTTTGAAGTCCATTGTCTTGTCAAGGTGTGTTCAACGCCAAGATCAAGCATAAAGGCAAGTTGTATAGCATGAAAATATACGAAACGCATCTATAGCCATGGGATTCGTATATCTCCAGTTGAACGAAACAACAATGGATTCTTCAGTGTATGGTTATGTAGGTGTCATGAAGTGTTCATCTATCAACATTAAATTGAAAGCTGATGCAGAGCCATACGGCATTAATACAGAGCATACCTCTAATGTCGAAGGTTAAAGAGGAACGGAGAGCCATGGTGTAATCGTTCCCGTCCAGGAACAGACAGAGTGGTGTGCTTCAATCGTTCTAGTGTTTGAAAAAGGACAAGACAGTCCGATTGTGTGTGGATTGAATGAGTCTGTGGTAAGAAAAAGGCATAACTTACCAACTCTAGATGATATTCTACCAAAATTGTCAGGAGCAAAATTATTCTCATTGCTGGATGCGGCAAGTGGTTTTGGGGTCATACCATTTAACCCAGAGTGTTCCAAGTTGACAACATTCATTACACCATTTGACAGATATTGCTTTCGTAGATTGCCCTTTGGCATCACGAGTGCGCCGGAGATATTCCAGCGGGTCATGACCGACCTGTTGCAAGACACTGATGGAGTCGCCCTCTACATGGATGATATCCTAGTGTACGGTTCAACAGAGGAGGAACATGAGACAAGATTGGCGAAAGTCATGGGGCTGATAGGCAAGTCTGGACTTAAACTGAATAAATCCAAGTGTAGCCTACGCAAAGTTCAATTTAGACTTTTTGAACATCGCATTGATTGCAACGGCATAAGGCCATCGACGAATAAGATTAAGGCGATAAGTGAATTGGAAGTGCCGACAAATGTCACGGAGCTGAAGAGATATCTTGGTATGATAAACTGTCTAGGACGGTTTGTAGAAAAGTTAGCCACAGTGTTGAAACCCATGAATGACCTGCTATGCTCCAATATGGTCTGGACAATGGGACCGAGTCAAGACAATGTTAAAGGTTCATTTGTTTCGAAAAAAAAAATGGTATGCGTTTTGTCTCCATTTAATAGAACAACTCGTTTGGAGCCCATAAAACCCATTTTGCAAATTGCTTCAACGCTATATCGTCGATTACACCGTTTCGAAATCTGTCGGTCGCACCCGTGTTTACAAACATGAGCACATGTCGATGGAAAAATGACGCATGCGTATTGAAGGGTCATTTGTTTACAACGCATAATCGTGACGTCACGCGCAGCGCGGATTCGACAGAAGGCGGGAACGCTAGCAGACGAAATGGTGAGTCTTTCGATTCCTACATTTCTTGTATGACTCTTCTTCGATTGGAGTTTACGAATGTTACATAAAAAAAAGAACCCGCCCCAATATAGTGAACACTATCGGTACAATAAATTACCGTAAATTTAACAATAAATAGCGTTACACCTGCGAACAAACCCTGAGGTAGCCCTACAAGACGTCATATATATATTTATATTACCGTTCGACCGGTGCTAATCCTGAGGCAGCGCATGTTCAAGCGTAATAAAAACGATATTCTTGACTAGTCTGTCACGTTTTGGAGTATAAAGCCATGAATCCTGTTCGAAGTTGGATTATTTCATATGCAATTATCGGTGCTATTTCATCGCAAACTATTAGAATATTCCGGAATGAACTCATAAATTGTATTATAAATCAAGGGGCTGGGGTCTCCCTCATGACGTCTACGTTATCTGGTTATAGTGAAATGAAACAGGGTTTTGAATTGGCCGGCCGGCCGCTATCTTCTATGGATACATAAACCCTACAGAGAAGATAGTGGCCGGCCAATGCAAATCCCTGTGTACTGAAACGTCCGCGCTAGGAGTTTGGGGTGATATGTATCATCGTATGGGTTTGGACAAGGGACACTAAACGGCGGCTTTGGTTCTGATTTGGGTTATTTTACGGTTGTTGCAACCCACTTTGATAAGACTTATACGCATGGTTTAGATTGTGTCTATTATTGTCTACTTTAACACCATGCTTGTGTTGTAGAAGCCTTGGGCAGCTGGAATTAATTTGGTGAAATTTAGTGACAGAGATGACCTTAAATCTGTATTATTTACAAATTGTTTTTGGCTGACTTTTGCCTCACACACTGTAACATTATTGATTGAATTATTCTTGTCATGTTCATTCATTAATTTAATTGAGCCAACCCACTTTCAAATTTAAAGGAAATCAAAAAGCCAAGAAGGGGACCACGTACAAGAAGAGGCCGTGGAAGGGGTCATGGTGCAGATTCTGACAACCTGTGTGGAACTGAGGTTGGTTCCTATATTATTTGAACTGGATTCTTATCAAGGGTATTTTATTGAACTCAATACATCCATTATGACTGGGAAGGATGTGTTTAATGGTTTGAAATTGTTCAACATGACACAGGTGTCCAAGTCGGTGGAGGTTGCAGACCAGCCCGAAGAGGTGGTAGAGGAGCCCCACCTTCTTCTAACAAGGTACTATTGGGCTTGCCCTACCTAATTGAATCACTTTGTCAGTAAATAGGGGGTCCCATGTTGGACTTGGCGACCAATTGGAGTCAATCTTTGCTGAGGCTACCATGGCAACACACCAATAACTAACCATGCCCTACAGCAGAGTAGAGCGGCTGCTTTATCTTTAGAGCTGTCACGGAAAGAGAAATTGAAGGTAATGTCCAACTCAGCAGTTAGCACTCTTCAGCTGCTCCAAAAACCTTCATGCAATTTTGGTCAGAGAGAGCGCTTTACATTGGAGATATTCAATCCATCAAAATGAAGACTTTTGATTACTCATAGTTTTTTCACATTTTTTGTGCAGTGGCTGGATTTGGATGGGGTGCGGCAGATGCTGGTTGATGGTTAGACAGACAGCCACAGTTTGCGCTTACAATCACCCGACAACCCGCACCGCCGAAAGAAGGATTCCACACTCTATCAACTACCACTTCACCAGACTGATCCATCTGCCTTCAATGTAGGGAAATGCCTAGCCATGTGGAGCGGCAATGTTGCACCAACAGCCCAGACTTTTGCACATATGCACTACCTCAGATGGAAGGAGTTGTGCTTGACCCGATGGTCATTGAGGTTATAAAGAGGTACCGGGTGGACTTGCTATGGGAGTTAGATGCGGTTGTCGAGGACCAAAAAAAAGATGCTTAGACACGGCGCCTATCAGCAATTGGTTCTGTGGATTCATGGCTTTTTGGGGGGGGTGCAACAGTAGTGTTGTGTGTGGAAGATCAGAGACCTATTCCTTGACAAGTATTGACAGTATACAGGGTTAATACAAAGTAGGATTTGGTAATATACTAAGCTTAAATGTTTTAATTGGTAATTTTAATCAGGAAATATCTCATTATTCTGATTGGTATTTTGTGTGGATTATATTGATGTCCCAGTATTGAAATTGCCTACAAAACATGTGGTATTATTTGTTTTGAACATTTTTGTTTCAACAATCTCATAATTTATTGTCCATTCGTTTTATGGAATGAGCATTCATATATAAGTCAATTTTACCTCTCTCAAACACAGAAGAAAAGAATTATGCACACATTATTTTGTCAATTAGTCATGGCACGTTATCTTCAGATTTGACTTTTTATGTTCATAATTCTAGCCCTTATGAAAAAGAAGTGACATTAAAATGAGTTAATGTATTATTTATTTGCCAATTCCATGAGTTCTTCTATTACAGTTTGAATGTGACTAATAAAAGATTTGTACATTTCAACAAAAACAAATTTCCAAATCATATTTTTTAATCAAAACGAGACACCTGCAACTCAACTGTTTGTTTTTTTTGGTAGATGCCAAGGCCATCATGGCCTTGGCACAGTAGCAATGTTCAGACTGATGTAGCGGGGTCATCAGCAGAGCGTTGTGGGTGTTGTAAGGATTGGTGTCGCATTGCTTGGGCCTTATCATATCTGGTATGTGAGCGCAAGTCTGGGCCTCTTAACCGATGACCACATCTTTGACTGCTCGTTGAATGGCCAAATAGCTAGAGCACATTACATGTGCGACATCAGTATTTTGTTTTATGATAGGACATTTAGTAAAGGTGTAGTTGAGTGGTCATGAGAGACTTACATTGGCTGACCATCCTTCTTGAGTGCATATGCCCGATCCCTATGCCTGCTGTGGTCCATTGCCACAACTTGATTGCGGGCAAGGTATGACGAACACCAGCCATTGAATTAGGCAGTTAGGGTCAAGAGGATGAAATAATTTCTCTACCTGAAATTTACAAAGTAAGGTATGTTTGCACCAACAATTAACAAATCCAAATCGTGCAATGGACTCACCATAGGCCCTTAGATTTTATTTAATCGGTGATATTTACACAAGTCGATTCAATACAGGCCGATTCGATAGCAGGGTTAGCCGTGCACGACGTTTATTAACGTCGTGCAAAGATCGTAACCAAATGCGGCGTGAACGATACATGAGTTCCGATCTCAAAAACCCGTACCCATCATACAAGGTGAAAATGGCAAAAGCATATCCCGTGCTACAAATATGAGGCCCAACAAAACCCGTCGGGAGGCCGAATGACATACCCCGGCACATGTATACTACCTCTATATACTTAAGTGCCCCCCCCCCCCCCTCTCTTCGGAACCTGCTGCCACATGGCGAGTGAAACTGAAACTGCGCAATGTGACGTCATATTTCCAAGACATTTCTAAAGTTGTGATTCTCAAAGTTCATGTGACAATTGCTAAATAATCACGTGACAGTGGATAACCAAAATAGTGCGGTTAAACGGATATTCATCTCATTTGTCGACATATAATTACTTAAGTACACAACATTGATGAGAAGCTACCCGCACGCGACCCACATATCTTCAGGCACGACGGTATATATTTATATTACCGTCGTGCGCGGCTATAGCAGGGTATGCTTCAGCAACCTGAAGGTCAGCTATTGCTCCCAACTCACGTGCCATTAGCTCAACGGTAGTTCTGTGTGGAACAATCTCTTCGCCACTGCCACATCTCTTGCTGAATTGCTTGATGAGAACAGGGGTGTTTGCTGTTGGGACCTTATTTACTGTGCAATCAAACACTTTTAGTCTGGTTACTGCAGAGTAGGACTTGCTGTCCACTTAGGCACCACCTGTATGCACAGTGTCCTTTTCCATCTGAAGCTCATCAAGACACTCCTGAAGAACAATTTTTTGATTTTCAATTTCTCTGATGACTGTATCCTTTTCTTTAATTTTCTCCAAAATTCCTGCTACTGAAACCGGGCTGTCATTTCTCCGCTTCACTTTGTTTCTGTTCAGAAGTTTCTGGTGGGTATTCCTTAGCCTATCCAGCTTACGCTTAGTGTCTTCAAGTTCTTGCCATACTGCATTTCCGGACAATTGACACCCCCACCATTGCTGGATCTACATGTGGACATTCATATGAGTATAACTCAAGTTGCCTGCCACCAATATTGATGAAACATGGCCAGTTATTAGATGAGATGTAGTTTAAAACGTCTATTAACTTTAGGATGATGTCTATGCATGAGAAAGAAGGTTTTGATGTGATGGAACTTAACAAAAAATTATAATCGCGCGAACTCCGAATTGACGCATTGCTGGATGTACATGGGGACATTCCTATATGTATAACTGAAGTTTCCTGCCATCAATATTAATGAAACTTGGCCAGTTATTAGATGAGATGTAGTTTAAAACGTCTATTAACTTTAGGATGTCTATGCGGGAGAAAGAAGGTTTTGATGCGATGGAACTTAATGAACTTTTATAATTGCGCGATCTCCGTAATGACGCATTGCTGGATGTACATGGGGACATTCCTATAAGTATAACTCAAGTTTCCTGCCACCAATATTGATGAAACTTGGCCAGTTAGTAGATGAAATGTTGTTTTAAACGTCTATTAACTTTAGGATGATGTCTATGCGTGAGATAGTAGGTTTTGGAGCGTCGGAACTTAACGATAATTTGTAAATCTCGCTTTCTCTGCAATGACGTGACGGAATCAAAAAAATCGAAAACGAGTGGAAAATAAGGATTTCCATCTACGCAATAAAAGGATTCCCTGTGGAAATCTCAACAACAGCCAATCCGTAGCCAGGATATCATTGATCGCCCTGCGCGGGATAAGCGAGAGACCCAAGCTGCGGCCTGCAGACATCGGCCCACGCCTATCGCTGGGGATTGCCGCATACCTAGTATTCATAATACAACGAGATTACTTACATGTCCAGCAAAAACTTTGCAGCTTCTTCGTTGGTCAAACTCCTCACTTCCCTGAATGCCTATCTCAAAGAGACCCTCGTGTTAGACCTCAGCTGGTCTCGCTCACGCTTCCTTCTCTTGGTTGTTGAATCTGTTAATAGCTTCTTTCTCTCTCCGCCTTTTCTTCGTTTCTTGCTTTGGTCGTCCATTATCGCAATGAAAATAGCGCAAACTAAACATCCACCGGCGGCGATCGGCACAGAGTGATGACGTTTCTGCGCTTCCGGAATTATTAATACATGAGCTTCTAAATATGGTCTATTTGTGACGGGACGTGAAAAATAATGAATTGAAAGTTTATTAAAGAACAACAAGAAATATATACGGCCATTCCATCTTTGGAATCCGGATATCAGCACCATTTGGGATACTCTTGCAGTTAGAAACTTTTTTTTTCGTTTAAAAATTGAGTGATTTTTGGATGAAATGCACCTTTAAGAGTCAGATACAATAATGAATATACAAATGTGTGTACAAAAACACATAGAGACAGCCATGTAAGGTAACGTAAGTGAAGTCTAAACTACTTTAAAACCAGCATTGCTGCAATTACACTTCTATTCAATCAGACCCGTTGCACCTCCATCGAAGAAGTTATTATAAATTAGTTCCCTTAGAAAAGATCTAAAACATCATTCATCGGACCTTCATTATTAATGAGCCTGGATGAATGAATGAGAATGATGGGAAAAATTATCAAAGGCGCGCTGGAGGGCTTCAAAACGAGAGAGAGGTTGGTGGGGTAGCAAACGGGAGTGAGGGGGTGCTAGACGGGGGAGAGAAGGGAGAGAAGGGGGCGACACAGAAGGTAGAAGGGCATGAGGGTCGAAGACAAGAGAGAGGGGCACAGGGAGAGGTTAATCCGTTCATAGTAAAACATTGAATGGCTGAGGGTCGGGAGGGACATCTATCCTCTCATTAAATATAATCCTTTTCGGTCACTTTGATAAATAAATAAATCATCCTGTCTCTAGAAGAATAAAGTATTTCTCCTTTTTTGGCCGTGCAACGTCGTTTGTGTATTCCATTCACCACGTATTCAAAGTCGACAGAACCAGGCTCGACAGGGGTGATAGTATTGAATGGGTAAAGATCAGGAGGAGTGATAGCATTGAATGGTTAAGGGTCAGGAGGGGTTAAAGTATTGAATGGGTAAGGGTCAGGAGGGGTGATAGCATTGAATGGTTTAGGGTCAGGAGGGGTGAAAGTATTGAATGGGTAAGGGTCAGGAGGGGTGATAGCATTGAATAATTAAGGGTCTGGTAGGGTGATGGTATTGAATAGGTAAGGGTCAGGAGGGGTGATAGTATTGACTGGGTAAAGGTCATGAGGGGGTGATAGCACTGAATAGGTGAGAGTCGGTGGGATTAGTTGAAGTGAATGATTGGGGGACAAGTGGCGATGTTAGTAGTGAAAAAGTAGGGACGTCAACCAATAAGATTTGTATTAAGACGAACAGGCAGGGGCAACAACTTCGAGAAACTTATCACTATATAAATTACTTAATTTTTATCAAATGTGGAATAAACATTTGCATAGTTGCGTTGTAATGCGATCAAGTCTCATGGTACAGGGGATACTCATCACACGAAGAAGCTTCTGAAAGCTGATGGAGCCGATGCCAACCAGCGAATAGTTCGTGTTGTAGCCATCTGATTCAAATTAAAAACCGCTGAAGTATAACTGGTTGAAGTTGTTGCACTTGCTTTTTAATCCCATGAAACACACTGGCTTTCTTTTTTCATAGTAAGCGTACCCTGCACATCTAGCATTAATACAGATAATCAACGCGTGTCCAATTACCTATACATATATATTAATATATATATGTATCGAGATATATATATATATATATATATATATATATATATATATATATATATATATATATATATATATATATATATATATATATATATATATAGCTATATCTATTTATATATATGAATAAGTGTGTATGCGTGTTTGTGTTTGTTTGTGCATGTATGGATGATAGAAAAGTAAACCAGTGATCTATAGGTATACAAAGCAAATATTTCTTTGTTACTTCCGATCACGTAATGTTTCATGTTACCATCAAGCCAACTGGTTGGATAGCAGTGAAACGTCCACAAGACATGGCGAGATCTTCGTAAAACAAGCAATATATCATGACATTCAGCGTAACAACCATTGAACGCTCAACCAGTTTGTCCTCGGATATCGAACACACAACCACCAAGCTTTCAACCATTTGGCACACCTCCCTCAAGCTCGCAACTCTTCTGAAAATAATCACTGGCCGCCTATTTCAATATAGGGTTTATCAAGAATCGGGTAGGTACCTACTACAACTGGATGAAAGTATTCACCAAAATGAAAAATCCTCTCCTGGTGTATGTGGACAATGCCTCAGATGCAGACTTCTTTGCAAAACTCCGCGGGCAATATCCGTCAAATTTTACACGTATAATCAATAATTATATATGTACGTTTATATATATATATATATATATAGAGATATATATATATATATATATATATATATATATATATATATATATATATATATATATATATATATATATATATATATATATATATATATATATATATATATATATATATATATATATATATATATATATATATCTATATATATATATATATATATATATATATATATATATATGTATATATATATAATCCATATATAATCTTCAATATAATGTGTTGGTTTGCTTGCTTCATGATATATAATCGTGTTGAAGGCAATTATGAGATGCTTAAATTCGTTTGGAAGCTTTGTTATATGAATAGCATTTATGAAGTTCGGTTCCGCTTATCGAAAAACAATCTCAGCAGCACGATGGACCCAAATCATCTTTAGATTTTCTTTTTGTGGGATGATATAAAACTAATATTCATTTGACCACGTAGCTAACTACGCACTAACCTGAGTTATCCAGTGAACAAAACGTAGACCATCCACTTACGGTATTGTTGCACACGCACACGCACGCACGCATGCACGCACACAATATGGACTAGGATACAGAAGAAAACCGCTATGCTGTTGTGTCGGTGAAACATTCATCGCATAGTTTTTCCGGCACAGGCGATTGGGGTTGTCAAGGGTGTGGACAACATATACAGTTGCATAGACAACCAGTGGGTTAATATGGTCATATCAGCCTTGATGTCAATTCAGTTCAGAAAAAGCATTTCCAGAGATAGCAGAGACCAAAAAAAATAGCATCGACATTTTAGGTATTCCATTAGCGTTGTCTGCAGGCTGGATAAGCCAGTTAGATCTCACAAATATATTCATAGGCAGAAACATATATACATAATGATTTATCTATCCATGATAGATGATAATACCACACTCGACTGTTGCTGACATGTTGCATATCTGATATCCAAGGTTAGTACACAATATTCTGACACAGGCTCTGTTATAGAATAGAGTTGAACAGGTCCACAGGTTGTGGGTCGATGTCACAATCGCGTCCATGTCAAATTGCTTTGAAGCATTGCTGAGCATAACATTCGGCGCCTAGCATTTGACAATTTTCGCAACCAGGAGTCACATCAATGGACTGGGAGACAATCAGAAGAAAGATAGATAACTTAATTCATTTATGACTTTATTGAGCCTGATTCAGTCGAGCGCACCACGAGCATTAGACAAGATAATTGTGCACGGCTTGACCAAATAAGAGTTTTAATGTCGCTCGCCTTCCACATACAGACACACACACACACACATGTTAGTCAAACTTATTTTTAATCAAATTTGATGCGATCGGAACCGGAAATGACATCATCAACAACCATGATGCAGCTAACCATATCACTGGGTTTGGGTTTATATTCTTAGAATTTGGACTGCTACAACGATTTTTCGACCTTGGGAAAACCATTGATTCTTTTACAACAATTGTCATGTCAGTTTTGAATAAACTCGCTTGACATTACTTGCCATTCATTAAAGTTTGCTACAAATTCAAGGTACTGGAAAATGTATAATATTCAACAATCTGTCGATTCGTGTTTGGCTAATTATTTAGTACTCATCATCCAACTACGTCAATATGGCAAACAGGAATGAAATTTTTCAATCTTTATTATCATCATCATCATCATCATCATCATCATCATCATCATCATCATCATCATCATCATCATCATCATCATCATCATCATCATCATCATCATCATCATTATCATCATCGTGATCGTTGTCTTCTTAATCACTATGTTCATCATCATCACTGTCATCTTAACCACCATGATGATTATCATCATAAACACCATCTACATCATATACATTGCTATCATTATCCTAACATCATTGTCATGATCATGATCCTAATCATGATCTTGATCACAATCATCCTAGCCATCATTATTACCATCATCATTGTTACAACCATAACCAAACTCACCACCATAATGAACACCACATCATTGTCTTCTCCATTTTCATCATCAGCGAGGAGGTAAGGCTAAACGCAGCACAGTTGAGTTATACTGAACATTATCATATTGAAGAGCTCCAAGTTATAAAGGTAAAAGGTACTATCCTCTGTATGCACCTAGTGTACTTCTTGTACAATCATACACAAGTTAACTTGAAACTTTATCAGCGGCAACCTTTGTACAGCACGATGTGTAAATTGCTGTTTACAAACTAGTGACAACACAGCAGAAATGACACACGCTGTAATTATCCCCAAACCTCCCAAGGAAACCGAAAAGAAGGCCGGTGCATACACACGCTTTATTGGGCTTAAGGAAGTCCAAGAACCCCGTTGCGCAGAGCTGGAGCAAACATTAAATGGCATAATAACATTGAGAACACTAGCAGGGTGAACAAGCGATATCGAAACAGATTACGTATGAATATGCAAAAGCGAGGAAGATAAATGGAAGATGGCCTGGAAGGCCGGAAGGCCTGGGTGTCAGGAGTAAGGAAGAGGCAAAGAAAACGAAAAGGCGGAAACGAAAGGGTTTAGAAAAGGAGTGGGTGGGAGGGACGAAGAAGGACAGCCGAGTGAAGCGAGTCCTGGCTCAGGTGAAAGTGACCACGAGAGGCCGCGCACGGGTATAAACGACGATGAAAGTCGTAAAACCTGCGGGAGGTGACTGAGACAGAAAAAGGGCGCGCGAGGAGGTCGAACGGAGAGAGCGCCAGAGGCGATAACGCGAGAGAGGAAGGGGCTAATTACTTGCTATTAAAGACTCAATAGCACGATACCTAAAGCTTACTTTGTGAGAAAATTATAGATACTTTACAAAAGATTATATTTAGTGATAACTTTAGAATTAAATGGGCTATCGTCGAGTGAAAACATTTTTACGATACATTAAGGACGGAGAAACGACACGTTAACTTCTGATTTTAATCCAGTTTTAAATTTGATTCGTTTATAACCGGAAGTGACGTCATTGATATACATCAAATTAAGAGATTAGATTCGCCCTGTCCATGACAACAACCGAAAAATTTTTTATGACCATTGAACCGACATTTACTATTTTACAAGCGATCGAATATTTTACGAGAAATATGTGGAATTTTTCCCCCAACTCAACGCGCTTTGAAAATGACGAATATTAAGATAAAACAGAATTTTTTTTTACAATCGGACGATAATTAGTAAATTCATTGCGAAATTAAAAAGTTTAGAGATTTTGGCTACCAGAAATTTTCGAATTGCTAGAATTTTTTTAACAATGCATTATTTACAATCATATGTATGCAAAAAAAATTCAAATTACGTTTCAGAATTTGTAAACTTTTTTTAATTCGAATCCTTATGCATGGAGATACTAGGCATTGAACTTCTGTCATTTTTTAAAATATTTTGATGCTATCGTTCCCGGTGGTGACGTCATCGACATCCATGAAATATAAGAATCCGACTTAACCTGTCACGGAGAATATGTGACCCAATTTTTATTACCATCGGACATGTATTGACGGTTTTATAGGCGCTCAAAATATTCATGACACTTTCGCTGACATTTGGTCGTTGATTTTTCGCTTGGGAACTGTTGAAAGTTTGCAATTAAAATAAGCTACAAAATGGTGTAAATTGTGTGTAAATCGAAGCATCATACACTGAGATATTCGGGATTCAAGATTTTCACTTTTTCAATGACATTGACCTTATCTTGTCATCAAGGTCAAAACAAAACCTCTGGGTTCTTCGCATTATCGCAAAAAAAGGTTGACATCCAAACCCACGTTTTATTACCATCGAACGCATATTGTCGATTTTATAAGCGATAAAATAACTTACCATCCGTTAGACACTGCCCCTTACAACATTTGAACCAATTGTAATGACCATCAATCACATTTTGTCGATTTTATAAGCGAAAAATG
The DNA here is from genome assembly GCA_034190875.2 of Urechis unicinctus. Lineage (NCBI taxonomy): Eukaryota > Metazoa > Annelida > Polychaeta > Xenopneusta > Urechidae > Urechis > Urechis unicinctus. The sequence goes on along the minus strand of CM067356.1, from coordinate 52,879,507 downwards.
TGGTAAAACAATACGTTTGGGCTGCAATTTAACTGAGCTGCAAATTGGTGCAAATAATTGGTCCGACCATTATTAACGGAGTTATTCAATATAATATTTTATAACTTTTCCGATGACCTCGACTTTGGTTTCAGGTCAAAATCAAAACAAAAAATATGAAAATTCGAATTGTTTTTAAAAATTACGACCTGTTTTGCCGATAAAAAAGCAAAACCAACACATAAACAAACTTACAAACTTGCATTCACCAAGTTAATAACGCACAACGACACTCTCTCACATGCACACACACACTTATGCCCATACACCGATAAACACAGGAGACTCAAACAAACGTTTGGATGTATATCAATCTAACTATCATCCTCGCCTGACAAATATTACAATGTGGCCGGTGACATGATGCGAAACCGCATATGTAACCATTACCTGGCTTAGGAGCTTGATTAACTGAGGGGGTAGCATAGATGGGAAGATAATTGTCATGACCGAGCTTGTCAATAGATCTAGTAAAGAGTCACCGTCCAATGGATCTCTTCACTACAATTGAGTTGAACAAATGTTCATAATATAAGCTTGGTTTAAATCGTTCTACGGAAGCACAATGAATATGTCATTAACGGATAAAAGCCATGAATAGTTTACAAAGATAGAGTAGTCTTGACTGGGAATAAAGCCTTATTAATTAGTTTTTGAACGGAACCAAAGCAATACACATGGTGAAGGAAATGGAAAGTATGATCACAACAGTGATCGTTTAACCGCCAAGGCTGGTCAAGGGTGTCAAATGAGCAAGGGTTGAAATCGTCTCCAATGCAGGAAATACAGAATGGAGAAATGAACATGATCACAACGAGGTCTTCAACATTGGCACTTATCTGACTGATCCTGCAAACAATTGTTATCCTCCAGAACAGTTTATACCTACGTTAGGGTCTTTAGCAGGGAAGAACAATGCCAATAAAATAGGCAGTATGTTATGACAGGTGCACGTTGGTGAAACGTTGGTGAAACATGATATAAAATTAGGTAATTATGACAACAAGCCGAGTAAAGAAATTGTTACTTTACTGACAGTTTCCACCAACCTTCATATGTAACCAATGATTTACGAACATTATATTACCTTTCACGCATTTTTATATGGGCGATACCGTCAGATGAATGAGGATCAGCCTAAGTGACGGTTCCTGTTGACGTTCCCCGTGCCAACTGTGTTATGTGCATCAGATGCTCATGTCATGACTGTGTGTGTGATAGGTGCATCAGATGCTCATGTCACGACTGTGTGTGTGATAGGTGCATCAGATCCTCATGTCACGACTGTGTGTGTGATAGGTGCATCAGATCCTCATGTCACGACTGTGTGTGTGATAGGTGCATCAGATCCTCATGTCACGACTGTGTGTGTGATAGGTGCATCAGATCCTCATGTCACGACTGTGGGTGTGATAGGTGCATCAGATCCTCATGTCACGACTGTGTGTGTGATAGGTGCATCAGATCCTCATGTCACGACTGTGTGTGTGATAGGTGCATCAGATCCTCATGTCACGACTGTGGGTGTGATAGGTGCATCAGATGCTCATGTCATGACTGTGGGTGTGATAGGTGCATCAGATCCTCATGTCACGACTGTGTGTGTGATAGGTGCATCAGATCCTCATGTCACGACTGTGTGTGTGATAGGTGCATCAGATGCTCATGTCATGACTGTGGGTGTGATAGGTGCATCAGATCCTCATGTCACGACTGTGTGTGTGATAGGTGCATCAGATCCTCATGTCACGACTGTGTGTGTGATAGGTGTATCAGATGCTGAAGTCATGACTGTGGGTGTGATAGGTGCAGCTGATGTTGAAATAATTCCGAGTTTGTGGCATACTGACAACAATTGACTTATGACAGGCTTTATAAACCGCACCATACAGAATGAAACGTCAGTGAAGCGTCTGTTGGAAGAAAAATACACCACTCATCAACACTTACCTTTTATGTGTAGTACCCAACAGAGTTTAACGCTTCGATGATGCGTTTATTGCTGGAGATATCAAAGCGTAGCTTTTACGTTAGTGACACATTATACATTCAAGAAGCATGACGAACACCCAATCTTGTTTTTTCTATCCTATGTATTACACAAACTCAGCTCCCTTAACTGAGTCACCAATGTTTCGCGCCCGCATTGCAGTGCTATCGACATACACACGTTTTCTACGATATTCATCATCCTACACACATTGTGTTCGAATAGTCTCGGGTTTGACAACCGAAACAACACACCATACAGAAGATTGGAAGAATATTAATCAAACTTCACCTTACAGGTAAGTCTCGTTTAATTTTCCATTCTACCTATCTCATCTGCATATCGAGATCACGTGAGAATTCAAAGCCACATGGGCACTGCAAATGAACAACGAAGGTTCTTGGAAGAAAGAAACATTACATTCAGACCCATCATGGCTTATATCTGCATACAACAACATTGATAATAGAGTTTCGAAAATCACTGATCAAGTCATTAAGGTACACTGAGAATCCAGCGTGTGAAGGAATACATAACGAAAACGTTACTGTTTCGTGGAGAGAATATTTGTACCATAGTTATTTGCACTTTCTATGTTTTTGCTGTAAAATTTTCTAAAAGTACATTGTGACTGCTATCCTGCAGTTTTGAGAGTCGTACTTAGTGGTATTGCAGAGGCCAGTGCCCCACTTGATGAAGCAGCGCGTGTGCTATGCGGCTTGTGTAACGATCCTGTTTTGATTTGTTAATGTGATTTTGTATTTTAATTAGGTTCGAAGTAATTTATTTATGACGAAGATGGCTGCCGGTTAAGAAAGTAATTTATGACGAGATTGGTGGCCAGGATTATGCGTGATGCTGTTGCTATATGTAGATCTATTTATATCTGTACAGTTCCTTACTCATCTTGGTTACCAGGGAATGTTCTCGGTTACTAGGGAGTAATGTTTACCCTTTTTGTTTGACCTTGGTGGCTGAGTGTTGTATGTTGTCTCACAGAGGTCACATAAGTCATAAGGAAGACAGCCAGACTCCAAAAGAGACTGACTCTCGTCAACTTCAAGAGAGGCGTCAAAAGAGACTCACTTACTTCTACTTTGTTTTCTGCTTGTGGATTGAACTTCATTTACCTGTGCACCTACAAACCGTGTTGGTAAATTGAATGAACGCGCAATAGAAGAATAAATAATAATATCTAAGCCTTACCCCAAGGCGCGATAGCTTGAAGATGGTTTCGTCCACACAAAAGGCGGCCAGTGTTGACTTAACCCAGCGCGAGACCGTCGCCTGCCTGATAGGCGAGTATGGCTTTTGAAAATATATTAGCAGCTGAGATGATTTTGGATGATGTAAGGTTGCAGTTCTTTTGATGTATTCGGATATACGGGAGACTACACAGAGTCGTCTGTCATCGGGATAAGCGGTTAGCTCTATGGGATGCTGGGGTATTCCTGGCTTGGATTGTTTGATGAGTTTATTGATGATAAAGGTATATGATGATTCCGTGCTCGTCATCGATTTGATGTCTAACAAATGAACTGTTTGACCTCTGAATCATGTCACCAACAAGCCGAGCATGACCAGTTTGAACGACAACAGTTTGAGAGAGATATCCTCGGTGGGTGGTAGGACCTTTTAGTAGTCCAATACCAATGTAACATTCCATGTCGAGGAATATCGCGGAAGGCTGGGACGCGTCTGATACACGCCTTAAGCAAAGCGAAATATCAGAGGATGCAAGGCTATGGTTTGAGTTTGACAGCTCCACAATAGATAATAAGGCTGATCTGCCCGTATTTATGCCGCTATATCCCAGGCCTGACTTCGTGCAGCGCATGCGCAGAGACATTCATACTCCCCTCATAGTTACCAGGTTGCGAGCCATCAGATTCAGGCAGTGTTGAAGAGTATCCATCTTAAAGTGGCGGTAAACAACAAATGTATTCAATTTTTTCTAGTTAAAAAAGTACCCTGTTTCTTGGGTCTCAGAAAAACTGACGAAATAAATTCTTCGGGCGCGTGAATCGACTTTACAACGACACCTTTACCCAATAAATGATCAATTTCTGCGTTAAGAAACGCTGCTTCTTTCTCTGTGTAACGTGAACGCCGTGGTGCATACATTTGCACAGGTTAAGAGACAAATTCAATAGATGGACCTCGTACAATGTTCATAATGTTCGGGTCTCTGGTGACAGCTATTCTAGCGGTTTTTAATATTGCCAGCCTGAGTATCATTCAAAGGAATTTCCTCACTCACCTCAGTTTTTGCAAGCACAGAGTTTACGCATTGTTGTGCTTCTGAGATTAAAAAGGCGAGGGTTGCCCAGAAACCTGCTTCCCAGTGCACTATTCGTGCATAACTGCCGCACTACTCATCACCCCATAGCTTACAAAAATATTCTTTGTATTTCATGTGCCTCTGGCATCTTCCATACATGTCTTACAACGTATTATTCGATGATTTTTCAACGCCCGTTCGGAGCATTCCGCCGACAACTGAAAGAAAGGTATATAAACTGGGTCATCTTCATGCCGCTGGCTGACATCAAAGTGCAGCTAAAATTACACAAAACAAAAACCCAGCACAGAAAAGATGCAAGCAAAAGACTAAAAAAGCTAATGCATGGTCACAAACAGGGTAATCCAGACTCCAGAGACACGTGAAAGCGCGTGTGAACTTCTTGAGCCAAAACACGCTAAAGATCTCCTGGCTCTGCCGTGCTCTCTCACGTGATCTCGATATGCAGATGAGATATCGCAGGTTATACCACGAGGTTTGATCCTACAGATTCCCCAATACAAACACAACCATGATCAAATCAGTAACAATGTCATCAAAGACAGGTGGTGCTGTTTGTCTTCGAAAGGCGTATTCAAAACTGACTCCTATGTTCCTCATTCCCTACGTCATCTTCTTTTTTTTTGCTGGGCTACTTATGGTTGTCATGGAAGCATCTTTGGGTCTGTTTGGGGTACGTCATGATCTCCGGACTAGTAACTCCCTTTTACCGTATCATCATCGCCTTCATTATCTACTTCACATATGCCTCCTTCGCCCTAGAGTTGCCGTGTCAGCAAGGTAAAGAGTAATGGGTGGGGGATTTCACCTGCAGGGAGTATGTTGATAACTTAAATCAACTTCCAGTAGACAAAAGGGTGATGTATTTGTTGACAGCAGTCTCATTAACACAACCGCTTACCTAGGCAACTGAACAGGCCCCATTCCCGGGTACCTGCTAATGTCGTGTGGTACTGGGCATATCTGAGAACATAACGGTGACTTTTATTTTGGTATCACTTTATATTTGTTGCGGCTCTGGACCGTCGTTATCGTCTGTCTCTTCAAGGAACTAAGTCGCGCGGAAATGTAGTGCACATGACTGCGACCTCCCACGACGTCGACCTCTTGTACGGCCCTCTTGGCTCCTGCCCAGCGCTGGTGTCTTGCCACCTGGCTCCTGCATAGCGCTGGTGATTTACCACCTTGCTCCTGCACTGCGCTGGTGACTCTACCACCTGGCTCATCCACAAGTCTTGTGACTGCACCACCTGGCTCCTGTACAGCGCTGGTGACTCTACCACCTGATTCCTGCTGCACAGTTGCTCTTTTGAACCAAGTGGAGCTTGCGCTCCCTCTTGGTTCTTGAGGATGGCGTCGCCAATGTAGAAAGTTCGATCATAAGACCTTACCTTCACGATGTCCACTTGATGTAACTAGTCCAATTTAACTAGTAATCGTTATTATGTATGGTGAATGAGTCTCAGCAAGCGCAATAACTTGTAAATATGCATAATCGCCAAAAATCTTTTCCATCTAATTTCCAATATGGCAGCGAGATTGCGCAACGTTAGTCAGTTGGAAACGGACTTGTTATGATGCTGAATAAAGGAGAGGAAAAGCCAACTAGGTCGGTCAGGAAAGTTATAAGGTATAAATCTAGTATAAATTGACTCACCTGTGAAATGTATTATCAGGCAGATGATGACAATAACGGTATTATAAAAACTTCCGCGCAGTCGTTTACGACAACGTCATGCAAGATACCGGTTTTTGGCAACTACCAGAATTCTTAATGGAATTTCGCCGAAAAGTTAGAAATTATCGAATATCAAGTGTTCGCCCGGAGATTGGTTAAAAAAACCATATCAATTGAATTCAGTCAATACTCTCACCATTGGTGGCTTTAAATTCTTCTCAGTACGTATTTTTAACATGATAAGTGATGATAAGTTAACCATGTTTGTCAATCTACCGATAAAAATGGGTTTTCCTGTTGGACCAAAAAGGAAGTACCCGATCGACTGTTGGTCTGTTGGGCTACTGTTATTATACCCAAAAAGCTATTGCTGTGAACTAAATAGCTGAACACACGGATTTGACATGGTTATATACATACATTTACCTACACAGCGTTATAACGGGTCTTACGGCTTCTGAACCGGATCTCGCGCACCCACTTTCATCCTTTTTAAAGCTACCTACACACGAAGACCGGTCCTCAACCTCAATTGGCCGACCAATCACAGCCGGCCAACAGACATAATCGAGCTAACCCTTGCACATCTATCACATAACCATCAACAATAGCATTTGTGAGCTCAGTGCTTACACGCTACTCTCTGTTTGGTCGTCACACACCTCATATTTTAAGCTCCTGTATTTCAAGTTGGTGAACTTAATTCACCAACTTTGTGAAATACCAGTTATGAACAACAAGCATTGCTGTCTGCCCACGAAGGTAGTGTTTCTCGACCTCCATTCGAAGGTAGCGTCATTTTGGCCACACTCTAGTCTACATCCCTCAACTCTGGGGGTTCGCTTCTCTCCACCACCTCAGAGTCTGCGTGCAGATGATCATTAAGTGACCAGAATGAATGCTATATTCATTGATGCATCACAATGAGCATACAGATAAGCGTGAGGCAGTACAGTGTTTTTTATTAATCGGACCTACTCTTAGTACGGAAGGTTCTACAAAGAACCTTTAGAGATTCTATGTTCCCAGTATAGATATAGAACCACTAAAGGTTCAATTTTGAACCCTACGATGGGATTCCATAAATGAACCCCTTTTCAAAGGTTCTTTATTTGAAACCTGCAAAGGTTCTATGCTCCCACAGAATATAGAACCTTTCAAGGTTCTATACTCCCCCAGCATATATAACCTTTTAATGTTTTTTTATATCATGACTAGGGTTCCAAATATTGAACATAGGAAGGTTCTATAAATGTATTAATATATGGAACCTTCAATGTTCCAATTTTAAATAACCCTGATCCATATTACTATTAATCAATAAATACTACATAATATAAATAAAATCATCATTTGTTTTTCAAACCAAAACTTTATTTACAAAAGAACAGGTACATGCATGTAAAACGATTTCCTAACTTCACAGGAACATATGCTGCTTTACTGCTGGCATGGAGGGTTGATCAGTAAGCGTGAAAAGAAAAACCTCCATTTTTAATACATTTGGGGTAATGGACCCCAAAGGTCCAATATATTGCTACAAGGCAACTAAAGGCCAAGGAGGGGCCAGTAGAGGCAATAATGACCCTTCTATCCAACCACAGTTCAACACTCCCTGGTTGATGAGGGTTACTTTCCTTAAACACAATGGTTGGCGTTGGCTGTGTAGGTTTCTTGTAGAGCATATAACAATTGCAAAAAGTTATTATTTGTATAAAATGTAGTATTCCAAGCAACATTACAGCATAGCAAGTTGATGATATAGGTTGATAGGAACTATTCTACTTGACCAAATGGAATTTTCTGGAACAAAATTCACAAGTGGCTGAACACTATTATAGTCTATCTAAACAAATGTTTCAAGTGATTCTGACCTTATGTTCAACAAGATGTCTTCTCTTACAGCAAGGTTGGCAAAATCAAAATTGCTGCTTTCAGCTCCATTTCTTTGTAGGCAAACAAGTAGTAATTTACAATTAGAAATAACAAATAGACAAGAGCAACACAAACATAATACTTTAATAGTAGCACCAGTAGGAACTGGTTTTATAAACATTCATAGTTTCGAACCAAGTATGTAAACAAACATTGAACAATTTGCCTATATCATTTTAAGAAACAGACACATCATACCGTTCTTGTATGTGTCTTGTATCAAGGTAGTGATGTCATACATCGAAAGCGATTTATTCCAATCTGCTGTACATATTTCATGTCTTCCATGTTACATTCCGCGAACACAGCTCACCCTCCCGACGTAGCTCATCTTGAAAAATCAGTGAGCGAAAACTACACCGGATGATTCCGCGATTTATTAGGCACTGTCCATCATGTCAGCATCTGTCTGCCACACTTACCCAAACAACCAAAGCGGCGCTTTCCATGAACGATGGAAATCCTCTATGGCAGACATTTGGGGCCCCTAAAAAACTCAAGCAGCCAACGCAATGTCGACTGGAGCCTTCACGGCGTATCAACACCTGTCCAGTTCTCCTGGGGTCCACTTTATACATTGAACCTGCCAATTTTCTGTATAATATCCATGGTAACAGAACCTTTGTAATTGAAGGCGTGCGTGAAACACAGTTAGCGTTTTGGGTGGGATCGTAGGTGACATTCAGCCGAAAGGTATATACTATTGGAACTAGACGATTGGCACGCGTTTCAAACTGATGCTTATGACACACCTGTGGATTCATTGTTCATTATCTCAGCAGCTCATGTTGAATAATTTGTTACTTCGGATCAATAAACCTCACTAGTGCGTCCATGCAGAGCCGTCTTGGTGGAGTACCCAGGACTTACCACTGATCAGAATACCCATAAACCGTCAATTGCTGATGTTGGACTGTAATCATCTAGAGCGAAGGAAAAAGAAGAAAAATTACAGTGAAATTTATTGTCTGTCTGTGCTGTGTCCGTGTTATGTGTTAAAAAGAGCACATGCACTCGAGTTGTGACCAGACGCTGCGTGTAGGGGGCGCAATTTTCGCGTTGCATCCAGGTGCTAGCGCATCACACTACAGCAGCTTGCATTACCTGAAGTACGACAAATTCCACATTATAGCAAGCAGGTACCGTGTGCAGGTGCTAGACTTGATTGTGCACTTGCGCCAGTGTGCAGGAGCAGGTACAGGTGTCATTATGGGTTTAGTTGCGTGATGTATAGTCGATGAGGAGTACATTTATATATATTATTTAACCCGTTGTACAGATGGGATGTATAGTCGATGAGGAGTACATTTATATATATTATTTAACCCGTTGTACAGATGGGATGTATAGTCGATGAGGAGTACATTTATATATATTATTTAACCCGTTGTACAGATGGGAAGAGAAAAAAACATTCACCGCCGTACAGCACAATATCCCCAAAAATACCCCGTCATACAGATTGCAACTGGAAAATATACCCCCGTCGTACAAGTTCGAAGCCCATTAAAACCCGTCGTACAAGCCTAGGAGCCAAACAAACATACCCCGTCGCACGGCACACGCATACTACCTCCATATACACTTAAGTGCACCCCAGGGGCGTGACGATACTGTCATGTAGGCGAGTGAGTCGTGGGTGTGTGTGTAGGCTAGAAGAAGGCATAGCGTGACGTAGCCCCGGTCGAACGGTGATATTTTTAGACGTCCTTTAGGGCTAAGCGTGACGATACTGTCATGTAGGTGAGTGAGTCATGGGTGTGTGTGTAGGCTAGACGATGCGCCTACGCCATCATTATCATGGCTGTCTACTGGATGACGGAGGTGCTACCCATGGCCGTCACAACCAAACTACCCATCGTCCTCATGCCCTGGCTCGGTGTTGTCGGCTCCAAAGACGTCCGTGTCAACTATCTCAAGGTACCTGCCCTAATATTGACTACAATACACGCCTCAAATATTCCTTTAGCGTCTGAATGCTGCCTTGAAAGTTTAATATAGCAGCTAAATTGGTTGAACTTTTAATGATAATAATTGCACGAATTTAGTGTTCAGAAAACTCGCGTTGGTTGGTTGACAGGATACTAATATGCTGTTTCGAGGGACTATTTGAATAACCTATCCATACCAATAATTTTGACGAACAACCTCTCCCTTCCCATGACTTTGATGAATAACCTCTCGCTACCCATCACATCGACGAATAAACTCTCCCTACCCATGAATAACCTCTCTCTACCAATGACTTTGATGAATAACCTCTCTCTACCAATGACTTTGATAATTAACCTCTATCTACCCATCACATCGATGAATATCCTCTCTCTACCCATCACATCGATGAATAGCCTCTCGCTACCAATGACTTTGATGAATAACCTCTCTCTACCAATGACTTCGATAAATAACCTCTCTCTACCCATGACTTTGACGAATAACCTCTCGCTACCCATCACATCGATGAATAACCTCTCGCTACCAATGACTTTGATGAATAACCTCTCGCTACCCATCACAGCGAAGAATAACCTCTCGCTAACAATGACTTTGATGAATAACCTCTCGCTACCAATGACTGTGATGAATAACCTCTCGCTACCAATGACTTTGACGAATAACCTCTCCCTACACATGACTTTGACGAATAACCTCTCCCTACCATTGTATTTGATGAACAGCCTCTCGCTCCCTAGTCATCGATGAATACAATCAAACTATCCTTGTCTTTGATGAATAACGTCTCACTACCGGTAACATTGATAAATAACCTCTCACTACACATTTCAGCGATAAATAACCTCTCACCACCCTTAATATTGATAAATAACCTCTCATTATCCATATCATCGATGAATAACCTCTCACTGTCCATCTTATTTATAAATAACCTCTCAATTCCCATTTCACTGCTGAATAACCTATCAGTAACCATGTCATTGATGAATTACCTTCCACTAGCACATTTTTTATGCTGTCACGCCGCAATGAGCACATTGGAAGCAGTTCTCAACCACAGAGAATATCATAAAATAGTGCTCCAATATGTTGCCAACTACATTCATCTCCAGTCGTCTGGAGAGTATTCTACAAGAACATCAGTCTTCACCCGATATCTCTTCGAAGTTAGCGTGCGTGACTGTTGTTACACCATGTCATCACTGTCCCCTTCAAAGTGGAAAGTACCCCAGCTGAACACTTTCCTCAAAGATAGGGGAGTCCCTTGCTCGAGTTATAAGAAAACTGAGCTCGTAGAATTAGTAAGAAATGCCTGCAGCACTGTAAATATTGTGGACTTGGTAGGGGAAGATGATGGAGAGAATATTTACAACGAAAGAAGAAGTATTAGCATAGAGCGTCAGCAAGTCAATTTTATCAGATCCCAACACACTTTCTGCATGGCAGCCCGACATGTCAAATGCACCCGAGCTTACTGAGCCTTATTCATAAATGTGCATAATTGCATTATGTTCGTAAAAGATGTGTTTACGAAAAGGGGTAACCTCTTAAACATACCATGGGTCTTTTTAATATGCTGATGGTGTTACTATTTGTCGCGGCATCTACAGGCTGTCTAATAAACACTTATAATGTACAACTGGTCAGAATAATACATTCGAGTTCATCTAAACTATATGCGAGTAAGAACACTCGTCAGGTGAATGAATTTACCTGGGATTTAGGAAGTCATATCTGCACATACATAGCCAGCATCTGTGTGGACTGGTTGGGACAATGATCTTGAAGTCTAGGTAGGAAAAACTCAACTATCAAATGACACGAATCACTTTATCTTGCCAGTCCACATCCACATCCAATAATTCCAAGCCGGGCAACAGCTATTTTATAACATTTTCAGGCCCGGAGCCAGAATTTTTAGTGGGGGGGGGGGGGGGGGCTCAATTGTGGACCTTTCTCCTGGCTCTTGCGTCTATAAGACCATAATTAAAGGCACCATCGACACACGATATATGTATGCTCATCACACATTCATTTAGACTGATTATCAGGTAAATTTAACATTTAATAACACCATCTTCAAAACATTAATAAATAAACGTTTATTGCCACGAGTTTCATTGTTTATTCAAACAAAAAAATTTGAAATGCCCTATTTTGTAAAATAAAAAAAAGTTTGAATTCAAGCAAATAATGCTGACAACTCATCAAATAAATTCCCAACTATCTATCTCTAACTCTAGTCCTCATGATGACAATAATAATGGACACAAGTCTTATTACAATCATGTTGTGGTTCCAGTTTTACTCAAACATTGTGGTTAAGAAACAGAAGAGCAGTTTTACATTAAATAAAGGGACTTCAGAGCAAAGAAGGGAATCCACTTCTATTCGTCTAGGATGTTTCTTCCGGAAGGGATCAATCACACAATCAAGGTTGATAGCTGTGCTATAATGAATGTGAAGGAGTGCTAGTGCAGAGTATAAAATCGATTATTTGATGCAAATGTAAATTATGTTATCTCGTTCAGTGCGATTTGTGGATCAAAATACTAATTACCAATAGATCTTCAGTAAATTATATACATTAACAAACTCTGAAACTTTAGTGACGATCCTCATTGACGTTCCAATTGCAACTTACGATGAAATTTTTGTCAGGTACATAGCTCGCTTACCTTTGAAAAACGAATGACGACATAAATCATCTACAAATACCAAAGATGAGAAGATTTTCTGAGAATAAAACTGTTGAAAAATTTAGTGTCCTTCGCTTTGGATTTCAGCATTTGAAGTGCCTTTCCGGTACGTTTACGCGCGTCTTGGATGTGCAAAGCTTTGTAATTGGTCGAAAACTGTTATGCGCAGCAACACAAATGTGCTAGAGTAAGGCGGACCTTTCTGGGCAAAGTGGGCGGTTCGTTCGAACCCCTCGAACCCCCCCTGGCTACGGGCCTGATTTTCAAACCATCTGCCCAGATAGCGTAAGTGGGTGTGAATCTACGGAGCTGAAGTATCGCTGATTATGTTTTGACTGCAAATAACTGAACACATTAGCAGAATAATATCACTTTTAATATTATGTGTATAAGGCTTTGCAGCGTCCATAATATGAGCAAACAACATAACTGTTTCGGTATTTGTATTGTCAATTATTTCAATAAATAGAATAAAGGTATAACATAAATGCATGCTAACATGCAAACATCTCTGGTGAACACACCACAACGATCATATAAAGCTATGGATTATATTCACATATGCAGTTTCTTTTATCTAAAAAAACCCCAATATTTGATTATGTGATCTATCATTCTGAATTGACATCAATTTATGACGTTTTTTACTAAAACATTTCAATAATTATCTAAACAGGCAATATATCAAAAAGAGAAATTAAGGATTAAAGCAAAGTTTTCATCAGAAGCATGCAGGGCAACACCCACTGTGTTTAATATGTATCGCATGGCAATACAGTTCTGGTGAGCATAGAGAACCAAGTGTCTTTCCTTAGTATTTCTGTACATTTGGGGACGGGTTATGAGGATGCGGATATGATTTATTGAAAAGCAAGATGTGTTTCCGATTGCTGCAATCTTTAATGTTCGGTCAAGTGGTTCACATTTCCGAATCATTTACTTAAAGAATCACACGCCGTCATATCGCTGCTTCTTGGGTTACAACTATATTGGCCAAGGGATGAAGATATAGAGGAAAGTTATTTTGTGTCAGATCGAGGACTACCCCAGTTAGGGTATAAAAATAATTGTTTATTATATGCACAGTTATCAAAATGGTGTAAAATATGTTACAGATGAAATGGTTAATATTAAAATATAATGTCAATTGCAAAGATACATAGATGTGACATGAGAACAGATAATCATAGATAATTATCATATGCAGTTATTGATAATGATAAGGTTGGATTCTTGTGCAGATTAGATAAGCAGTAGCCTTATTTGGAAATAGTCTAAAAAACAAGAAATTAAGAATATAGATATATCGTAACAAATATATAATATAAAGAATAACATCACCTTATGAAATATGCGGCATACAATTGCATTGTTTGGTAATAACAAAGTAGCCAAGAAATGATACATTTAGTACCAGGCCAGAACAGCTGTATTAAACAAATATAATGAAACTTTCCAATTATAGGGAGGGGGAGTGGGCGGGGGAGGGGATGGTGGGGGTGGGTACAGCAAACGGGAAGTCAAGTAGATTGATGGTGCAGAGTGGAGGAACAGGCTTAGAGAAAAGGCGATAAATCAAAAACGGCATTTTTGATGGATGTCTTCTACTTACTGCGACCTGCAAAAGTATTAGGGTGAATCCCATCTCTAGACCAGACAGAGGTTGGGACGGCCCAAAGGCCTCTGTGGATGTAGAACGAGATGTGGGGCTCTGCTGCTAGGAGGTTCTTGAGGAAATGATTGCAACTGTCGGCAGAGCGCCGAAACGTTTCCATGGTGACGGGGTGGATTCTATTTTTCCCGTACATAATTGAACCAAAAACATAACGTACTTTACATTGTACTAGGAGTCTTGGCTATTTCGGCTAAGCGGTACGCCAGTTTGAGGGGCTAGTTCCTGCAGCCAGGTCGTTGGAACCTAACATAAAATCAGGGCGGCAATGAGCCCACAGAATCAAGGTATATACCGTCAATTCGTTTTTCAATTTCACAAATTCAAGTAGAAAATGGGTTAGCAACCCATTTTCTATATTAGTATTTTGCGAACACATATGGGAAATGGGTAAGCAACCCATTTTCTATTTTATTATTTTGCAAACACATATAGAAAATAGGTATCCATTCCATTTTCGTTTCCCGATATTAGATTTCATTAACCGAAAAACCAAAATGGAAAATGGGTTTAGTTTCGTTTTCCTATTTTCGATCGGATAACTCGATTTCAGTTAAAAAAGGATCCCTGAGATCGCGCGCTTTGCGCTGATCCGAGAGGCGAAAATAATTAGAGTACTTTATCAGTCGTTCGACGCCGCCAGAAGATGTCTGTATTTTATTCTGACAGCAAACGCATCACACTTGATCTGACTGACGCGACAACACGAAATCTTGCCAACATTTTTTCCGTAAGTTTATATAAGTGTGTGAGCAATGTTATATACTGTCCTATCCCGTGTTTTGTTTTGTACGGACCTGGTAGCAACTCTTTTTCCCAAATCCCAACACCCACCTCTCAAAGTTTATTATGTCTCAGTTGCGACTCCAATGTCATATTGATGAATTGGCCACTATCCGACTGATGTAGTTTTCCACTGCCACCACATGTGTCACACCAAACATGGCCAGCTTTTCATTCTGGTCCAGATGCAGTTTGTGTCCAAAGTAAGCAGCATGATATGGTATGCTGTTCTTGTTTTCTAAATATATAATAATAAAATAATTTAAACTGTGGGCCATCTATGTACTTACAGTGCACATTATATAAAATTGGATGACAAATCATGTTAGTTGAAGCATCATAACTATGAATACCATGCAGTTACATTCTATAATCCTGATGATTTAATTTGCATGAACACCTGTTGTCTCTCTCTCTGTGGTCGGGTTGACAGGTCTTCTTGAGAGCAGAACCAACTCTGGCTTCGGTAACTTGCATGCCCTGTGATGATAGGTAGCCTGTCATCATTCTTCTTCCATACGTAGGTCCCACCTGTACCATAAACTAACCACATATAAGGATGTGTGAAGTCTACACAAACCATATTTATACCGATTGCTAAGGATTCCCGCAAAACGACAACGACCAGTGACACTTACTTGTTGCACAGCGGTTGACAATGCATGATCCAAAGTGTCATCAGAAATGGTAGCGCTCCGAGGGTTTATTGCGTGATCCGAGCAGCATTTACGGATATTAGCTACGGATGAGCCTCTGTGAACTCCGAGAGAAATCAAATGCTCAGAAATCAATGAATGAGAGTGTCCATCTTGTAACATTCTCACGATAACATCGCCAAATTCATCTAGCGCGGACGCCATGCTTTTTCGCGGCGCGCGCGTACTCTGTTTAAACCATCAGGGAGCGTACCCTAATTGATGAGCTTTCGAAAATGGGAAAACGGAAGTGAACCCATTTTCTATTTTTGTCTTTAAATAGAATTTTAATTAACAAATAATGGTGATGCGGAGTGGGTCGTCAACAAAGGCGTGACCATAATATCAAATCAAGTCATGAGCAATGTTTTCCGCTACGTTAAGGCTTGATTCATAGCGGCCAAGCAGATAATTGTGTTTATCCAATGGCAAACCGGGACAAAGAGGCAAATTTACATAATAATAGCTGAGCGCTCGCCGTGCTGATCTCGCGGCAAGTACCGGTAAGCGCTTAAAACTGAGTGAAATTCAGTGTTTGACGCAGGTTATAAATTTATTCTGAAGTACTCGAAACAAAAAACAATTAATTTCCTTAGTTGTGTTCAAGATGATGCGGAAAGGAAACTCAAGTAATAATAAACTTGTAAACGAGAAAGTGATTTTTGAAGGTAAGTGAGCTAGGTGTTGCTTGGTTGAAGTCAAGATTGAAAAGACCAAGGCGACGCTGATCACGTGATTCGATGGGAATAAAAAAGAGGAAGCGGGGAACCCTCTTCCCGTTGCAAGGGAAAAACCGGATACGAGCGCCTCGTATCCTCCACAAGATACGGCTGTGGGGTTGCTCCCCCCAAACAACAAATAGTCGCTGCCTGATGAAGACACGTCAGTAATTACCACCTGAATCGGTGATACTCTGAATGTTATTGAACCAATTTGTGGCACAAGCGGCATTGGCCACTGGCAGAAAAGAGTTACAACTAGAGAAATACCTATCAGTATAGAGCGTATAATGTTGGCAGCTACAGCTGGCATTAGTTAAGTATCGTAACAGTGTTGATCGCCAATAACAGAGCCTCTACCCAGTATATTTTTGCCTCCATTGGTCAGATGTGTAATTGACTGTGAAGGGTTGGTGAGAGTGCGTGTGGGGGAAAGATGGGCTATTAAGATGATTCATAAGTTCTAGTTCTCTCTCTGTCCTTTAAGATTTATTACACATAAACATACTTTGGGGACACATCTTATTTAGCGCCCGTTTAGTTTAGGGGGGCGTTAGTTTTTGGTCGTAGTCAGTTGTAGTTTGTGTATTAGGACACCAGGTGTTTATGAACTTGACCTTTGATTATCAGTGTAGTATTGGTGATTACCTCCTAATATCATATAAGTGCTTCCTATTGTTCGACAAATACGATGTCTTTACATTATTCTATTACCAAGAATCCATGAAGTATGGCACAGTAAATTGCAAGAGGGGCAAGACTCAATTGGTTACTATAAAATCGATATGTCATTTCAGACGCAGTAAAGCAATGTAATCTTAGGCAAATCTTTATATGCAAGAAAATCTCATTGAAAACCTTAAGATTTAAGAATGTTTTGGCACAAAATAATAATTACCATGACACCATCATTCACGCGTTCGATCTTGGGGAGCTTGGTGTTGATGACGCAAAAACCGGCAATCTTATGGGAACCAGTCGAAGAGACGATCTTTGACAGAGAAGTGGCGTAGTGGCTCACAGACTTCCGATAGCTTGTATAAGAATTTGTTGAGATAATTGATCGACGCTATCAGCATTTGCACATCGGTGACGTTTTGGTGTAGGGGTACTGGCACTCGAAGAGAGTGGGTCTGTATACTTGGCACCGTTTGAACTCTTCTGAGACATTGTGTACTAGCTTGTCGTGGTCAAAGTTCATCATAATATATATATCATATATATATATATGTGTATATATATATATATATATATATATATATATATATATATATATATATATATATATATATATATATATATATATATATATATATATATATATATATATATATATATATATATATATATATATATTCATATATATATGTATATATATATATATACATTTGTATAGATAAATATCAATGTATAGATTTAAACATACGCACACACACACACACACATATATATATATATATATATATATATATATATATATATATATATATATATATATATATATTATATATATATATATATATATATATATATATATATATATATACAAATATATATATACATATATATACAAATATATATATAAGCAGGGCTCGAAATTACCACCCGCCCGCCCGCAAATGGCGGGTGAAATATGAGTCTGGCGGGTAAATAATCACAACTAGCCGCCCGGCTGGCGGGTAGATTTTTTCCGCGATAACACCAAAGATCTTGTTATAATAAGATACCCGACAAATTCCGTGACACTGGCAGGCAGCGCCCCCTACTTTAGTGGAAGCTACTCGACGCGCAGCAGCCAACCATCTTCTTATGAATTGCGAGTATGTCTGACTAGAAGTCAAACACAAATGGGAATTTCTGCGCTGCAATTAACTGATTGACTTGATAAAGGCCTTTCCACTCAGGAAGTGAATGTTCTAACATATGTCTCTGGCTATATTGCCCGGAAATTAAGTTGTGTGCAATATGCAGAAACAAAATTTCTGTAGTCAATGTAGTCTCATTAGAGAAACTCCAACGTGAATCATGCAGGTGTCATGTTTCTGTAATATGTATTATGGTGAACATCAGGTTGCATCATTCCCTGAGAGAGGCTAACTGTAAGTTAAGGGACCATAAGGAGAGAAAAAATCGTAAGACATCAACATTTTCCCACACATGAAAATTTGTGCTCTTATTTGTTTTTAGTGCTGTTGTATGTGTAGATTTCCGAAAAAAAATCAAATATTGATATTTGTTTACTTAGTTCCTCGAAAGCCCTCTATGGCAGATGTACAAGGATTATTCTATCATTAATCCACACCAGTATATAGGACTACTGCACCTTAGATTGCAGTGGTGGGGGGAGCTTGTCGAACAAAGGTGTCCCTGGATATACTGTTAGAATGGTTGGTTGCATGGTACTCCAATCACATGTGTGTGTAACATGGGGTAGAACTATGTCTGGCTGATTTGTAGTGTTTAAAGGCATAAGACAGGGAGGCATATTGTCAACCTATCTGCTCAGTGTTTATATAGATGAATTGAGCTCTGGTTTCAAATAATTGTTGTGTTCAGTGTGTGCTTGTTGTTAATCTTTTAATGTATGCTGATGATCTCATTTCATTTGTGGTTGTTCTGAGTAAGCTATTAAGACTGAGAGTTTTAGTTGAAATGACCTTAATATATATATATATATATATATATATATATATATATATATATATATATATATATATATATATATATATATATATATAGAGAGAGAGAGAGAGAGAGAGAGAGAGAGAGAGAGAGAGAGAGAGAGAGAGAGAGAGAGAGAGGGAGAGAGACAAACAGAGAGAGAGACAGAGAGAGACAGTGAGAGAGACAGTGAGAGAGACAGTGAGACAGAGGCAGATAGACAGAGACAGAGAGACAGAGACAGACAGAGACAGACAGAGACAGACACACACAGAGAGAGGCAGTGAGAAAGAGAGAGACAGAGAGAGACACAGAGAGAGAGAGACAGAGAGAGACAGAGAGAGACACACACTCAGAGGCAGTGAGAGACAGAGAGTGAGACAGAGACCGTGAGGCAGAGAGCGAGAGTACCACGCACAACATGCTTGGTGTGCCCACTACGCTTCTTGAAGTTGTGGGCTGTGGGGGCAGCTCTTTTGGTGATATTATAACCACAAACATCGCTAATCCTGTGTCAAAACGTGTTACTGTCGGTGCTGTGAATGAGTTAAAGGTTCAGATAAGGGAAAATAAGGGACGTATATTGAACAATCACGAACATCCTATTGGTGTTGTTCTTCAATTTACATGATGTCAATAAAAGCGAGTTTATGGAGCTCAATGGAAACCGGATCAGAACGCCGACCTCTCCGAATATGCAACAAAGACCTATGTAGACTCACAAAAAATGGATAAAGGTGGCATTACAATGACTGGAGACCTTGAAATGGGAGATAATAAAATCAGCTGGGAGACCCGATTTCGCCAAAGGATGCTGCTAATAAAAAGTATGTTGATGACAGACATAGGCAGCAGCGCAGGGACCTGAGACAACACGTAGCTGAAAAAACGAAACCCCTCATTACTATTTGGGCAGAAGCAAGTGACACTCTTCGCACAGGATATGAGTGGTCGTTTGGTGATGGGGCCAGGGGTTTAACCTCTCAGCGCTGTGCCCGCGAAACTCAGTTAAAGGACATCAAAGGGCGATCGCGCGTTTCGCGTAGCGTCGAGTCTGTGGCGAGATTTTATTCTGAGCTGCTTCATGAGCTTCTCCATACAAATGTCACAAAATCTCGCAAACTTGCTTCGTTGTCAGAAAGAGTGCTGGAGATACTGATGCGCATCAAGATTGATGATCCAGCTGTTCAGGACATAGACTGTCGATAAGCAGCTATGAACTTTATTGCTGATAAACGAATTAATATGCATGCAATGTATGTACATAGGCGTTTGTGGTGTTGTGTTCAGTTATCAATAAACATCTATTTGGACCCTCTAGTTTCTTGTGGACCCCTGAAATGTGTTGGGGACCCTTGAGAATTTTAACCTGAGGGTCCTGGACCCTTGATAATTTTTGGCTAGCGAGAGCCCTGCACAGAAGAGCGTATTACTGAACTTGGGGGTGGTGTAAAAGAGTTGATGTTAGATACAGATTATATGAAAGACGAAAAAATAGACCTGGAGTGCAAACTGAGTGATATGGAGACTAAGTATGATGACCTTGTGGAACTGGTGAGAGATCTGGAGGTTAAGAACGATGATCTTATGGAGCGATTGGAGCATTTAGAGGACCTTGTTAGCAGGCAGACATCCAGTTACCTGTCTATTTAAACAGTGGAGAGCATAAGGTAATGGAACAAGTGATTACGTCGTTCTGTGCCAGTCATGGCGGGATCAGACAAAAGACAACTCGGTGGGAGAATAAAAGAAAGCACTACATTGGTGGAAGGGACTACTCCGCCGTCATCGCACAAAACTACTTCACCAGCTATAGTATGAAGTTGGCTGAAAAAACTAGCAACGAGGGTGGTCGCCTTAGCGTCCCCTGCCTCTGGGGCCAGGCCTTTGAGGAGGTTGCTATTGCGGTTATTGAGAAAAAATACAACACCAAGGTGCGCGGGAACAACATTTACCTTCACTGCGGTGGGGAGAACACGGCCTACTCTCCAGACGGCTTTAGTGTACTCCCAATTCAAACTGCTATCGACCTTGTCTGCCCCCCCCCCCCCCCCCGACGACTCACAGATCACAGGTGGTGAAGGAAAGAATGGGGTAGAGAAGGAGATTGCCCTGCACGAAATAAAGTGCCCCTACACTCGGAGCCCTGGAAGAATTATTCCAGCCCAGTACAAACCTCAGATTCTGCTTGGGCTTCACCACAGCCCGCCTGCGACCATCGGAGTGTTTGTCGACTGGGTTTTCTGGCTGTGTGCCTACGAAGACCTAGGAAAAAGCCGAGGTGTACAGCTTGGAGTATCATAAGGACAAAAAGAAGTACAAAAGGACGGTCGCTTGGGGGTACACAGCCATTCCCGGCGCATATGATGGGGACTACGCCACAAACGGCAAGTTTAACAGCATCCTCGACTACGATCTATCTGGTTCAACACGGCTCCTGGATGGGCAGGCCAAAAGATATTCCAAAGAGGCCAGATGAGGCTTTCTTCTGCTTGAAACACTTCACGATGAGAGTTACAAGGATTCGTGTAGATCCGGCCTTTATTGAGAAAAACAATGACACCGTGGCCCGGTTCATGGAAGACCTCACCAGGGTGAAAAATGGAACTTACTGCGGTGGCCCCAGTAGCTTCACGCTCAAAGACCTCTATGGGTAATCCCCGGCGGCCCCACCCTCAACCCCATACCAAAACCAAATTCGACCGGGTGGCTGGTCCCCAATTCGGGACCACGGTAGTATAGGTAAGGCGGTGCGCCAGCTCCGCCGTTACCTTTACTACTCATGGTGCGTCGGCAATGAGAGTAGTTTAGGTGTTTAGGGCGACAACATTGCTTGTCAAAATAATGGAAATTAATAATGATGATGTTTATACTCAACGTTATTGTACATGAGTGAATCACACGCAAGTCCGGTATTAATTTTAAAGCTTGGGTACGAGTTGGTCTGGGTACGAGTTGGTTGATTCCATGACATATGCTCACAAGACAAATGCTCACAAGACACATGCTCACAAGACAAATGCTCACAAGACAAATGCTAACACCCGTAACAGATTTTCAGACAAATGCTCACAGTTATTTATTTTTTAATATATTTTTTTATATATTTCTGATTATTGACTTGTGGTCTTTGTAGATATGTGAGAATGTGTAACATCTTTTTGTGACAAAGCTCTGTTGCCTATATAAATAATCTAAGGTGTAACATCAGCACTAGAGCGTGCTAGAATCGAACAGTTAGAATCACCTCAGGAGTTAGAGTTCTTTATGAGCTAATCTGTATACATGAGCAAATCCTATGCTATGTGTTGAGCAATCTGAGTAGTTCTTGGATGTGATGAGCTCAAATTTTGACCTTATATAAGGATGTCAGTCATCAGAGTAACTCACAAACACTCACCATGGAGATCATCAAGACTAATCGAGGAGGCGACAAGCTCTGTCTGGATGGCTACATGTATGTTAAGTAGAGGAGCTACAACAACTGGATCAGATGGCAGTGCACACAACAGCGAGCAGCAGGGTGCGAGGGCAGCCTAACTACGGACTCTACCTACGAGAACCCGAGCTGACAGGACTGGGGTTGAGGTCACCAAGCTTCGAACGACGATGAAGGCCCAAGCCAAGCAGTCCAGTTCTCGTCCAAACCAACTCCTCGCACAAGCCCTTCTTCATGCAGCTGATGAGGTCCGTGTCAACATTGGCAACCTCCAGTCTTGTAAACGAGATCTCCAAAGACAGTGTCGTGGATTCCTGCCTCAGGACCCTGCTTCACTTCGAGACCTCAACATGATCGAGGACTGGACACTGACTGGAGAAGCTACTCCCAGGCCCTTCCTCATCCACGACTCGGGCCCCGAGGAAAGGCAGCGTGTTGTGGTCTACGCGTCAGAGGAGCAGCTACGCCATCTAGGTTCAGCTGACACTTGGTACATGGATGGCAACTTCTCCATGAGTCAAAATATCTTCGAACAGCTCTACGTCATCCATGCTCCCCTTAGTGATGGCAACGTTTCCTGCGTCTACGCCTTCCTGCCTGGCAAGAGTTCACAAGTCTACCAAGAACTCCTGCATGCTGTTCTGGACAAGATGGAGGAGCTGCTCATCTACCCAGACCCCCGGATCGTCATCACCGACTTCGAGCTGGCAGCCATCCAAGCAGTGACAGCTGTGCTTGGACCACACGTTACCACCCAAGGCTGCTTCTACCACCTCACCTAGAGCACCTGGAGGAAGATTCAGGACCTACGCAAGACTGAGCTTTACCGTATTCGGGAATTTGGATAGTCGCGCGCGCCGCCCTGGTGAGCGCTTTGGAACTAAGTTGTGTTGACATCCGGTTTGGGCAGCGTCATTGACAGCCGATTAGTTTTCAGTATCATACGTTTGGAAATTGAAGAAAATACCTTTACTTGACCAGCTTCTGTGACTATTTTCGGTGTATAGGGTGACTGAATCTTTATAGAAAGCCAGGATGAGGTGTATTTTCATTTTCTCGTACATAAAAGCTTAGAAACAAACAGTTTAATCAAGAAGCGTGTAGGCTATCGTGACCAACACGCTTGACAGGAGTATAGTCTGGGTCTAGTTCATGTAGTTGGCCAGGTGGATTGGATTGTGCTGCCTCCCAAACAGAAAATAACCTCGCCGCCACCTTTACCTGCCCTTGAGGTATGATATTTCTTGATTAATTCACTTAATTATGTAACTTAATTGCAACTGAGTTTCAAAATAAACTTTTGTATATTGTACATATTTTGAAATATACCAGGGGAATACAGACCTCATATCATAAACAATGTTTTTTTTATCTCAGACTGTGGAAGATGTTCGTAAACTGAATGCCAAGCAGCTGAATGCAGCACTGAAGCAGCATGGTCAGACCACTAAAGGGAAGAGACAACACAAGCTCTCCCTTCTATGCAATGCACTTGGATTTAATAGCAGCCCGGGGTCATTCCAGAGTGTTTTAACTGTTGTGAGGAGCCCAAACAGCGGATGGACAAAAGATGTCCTTACTGATGTCACTACCTCCTTCGTGCCCATGACTCAATAACCCACACCAGATCTGGTAACATAGAGAAGTTCGACATTAAGAACTTACGGCGTAACAAAACTCTGCGCAGCTATAACCTATACAAGTTCAAACATGTGCATAGTATGCTCTACCTTGATGTGCCAGACGTACCATACTGTGCTTTGAAGGAATGTTGAAGTGTTTCTATACTGTGAAAGTGTCCGTATACTATGGTGTTAGTAGAGATTTTGTCTTGCATGAGGACTATCACAGTTGCAGTGCACATTATTATTAGTTTATTTACAGTACTTTCTTGTTTCATATGACTGTGTGCCCACTGGCATGTTATAAGTTATGCATGTGTATATATCCTTTTCGTCAGAATAAAGTGTTACATTGTCAAAGCATAATGGTTTTTTTTTTCAAGAAAGCTGGCGTTTGGTTGCACATGGAATATAGCTTAAGACATGCTCCTTATATTACAAAACATAAAGTTTCTGTGCTGATGGTCTTTACATAAAGTATAATCTTTAACTAGTAATTTATGTAGGTTTATTCCTGCAGAACAAGTAAAAGACAAACAATGAGAAGCTTAAAAAAATACCAATATTTGTAAAAGGGATAATAATAATAACACAGAATAATAAAAAAACATGCTTGAGGATTGAAGTTAAAATCTATAGTGGTGTTACCCAGCCACAATGTAAAACTAGTTAACATGGTTATAGAACAATAAAAAAACATGCTCGAGTATACAAGTTATAATCTACAGTAGCGTAACCCAGCCACAATGTAAAACAGGTAAACTTGGTTATAGAACAATAAAACAACATGCTCGAGAATACAAGTTATAATCTACAGTAGTGTAACCCAGCCACAATGTAAAACTAGTTATGAAAGCTTCAAGAAAGGTCTTTTGACTAGAAATGCACAGGTTTTGAAAATATTCTCATAATTGTTCAGCACTGCCACTTTAACTTCAGTTTCAAGAAGTCTGAATTCTTTAATGGCCCTCATAGCCGCTCAACATGAATACGACCAACAGAGATCTTTTCGGAATATTCAAGCTGTTCTGATGTAAACTGGCCAGTGATTTTATTTTTGAAAGGAGGTATGAGCAGCTTTACACCTGGTGGCAAATCCCCTGCAATCATAAAGCCCCGGTCCACCATAACTTGGTCTCCTGTCTGTAGAGCCTGCATCAATGAATCAGATTCTGATGTAATTTTTTTGTCTGACGTTCTCCCACCCCACATGTCTGATACATATATAATTGCACCAGTGGGACTCATTCCTACAAGAAACTTTACAGTACTGTGATGCTTGTAATTTGAATGCTGTTGCTTATGGTTATCTAATGTCCCTGGGGTTTGACTAAACAGCTCTGTACAATCTAACACAATTCTGACATTAGTAAAGTCATTGAAACAGGGTGCTGCTTTTTCATTCATTGTATCTACAGAAGGCATTGAACATATCATTTCTAACTCCTGTAATAGCAAAATACACCAAGAGTTAAACATATTAGAGAAAGTACTCTCTGCAATCCCAAAGCGTCGTGCACAATCCTTTGAAGGTAATCCCAAGCGTAGTCTGACCAGAGTTGCGAAGAATTCCTCCTCAAGTGTCAGTGCTCTTTGACGGCCACGATGAGTGATGATCATTGCCAGACTGTGATACATATTGCATATCTTCTGCCTTCTCCTCTAGATAGTTAAACACTGCTTTAAATGTTTTATATGATGGAATGCCACTGTAATAGGAAAAAAGAATGCAATTATCCTTGACAAGTTCAAGAGTCAATATCTGTCCCTCTTCTACCATAACCAAGTGCTTCTCCTCCACTCCCTTTGCTTGATTATAGTCCTTCATGTAATCACCAAATTCAGTGTGAGTAACAACGAGACTGTCTAGGGTAGAAGATAATCGCCCAGCCCTCTGTGTCTCCATGTAGTCGTGGTCATGTCCTACTGAGTCGCACAGCAGTCCCTGCAGAAGCAAAACAAAAATTTGCAGATCTGATTAAACTTGATTATGAAACACAAAAACAGCACGAAAGGAGTTTACAAGTATATTTGCAGCATAATACTATTAATATAATAGACATAATGCCGGGTTATAGAAGGAATACACTTTGCATTCTAGATACAAAAACGACGTGTGATTAGCACCCATAATGACGAAGAATTTATACATTTTCCGCAGGACGTAACCCACAACTTCTGCTCAACTTCTACTCGCTTTCTACGTTACGCCTTTCATATGTACTCGGTGAGCAGATCTGTCACAACGCTGACAGCTAGGCTATGAGAATGGCCGCCTCAAACCGGATGTCAACACAACTTAGTTCCAAAGCGCTCACCAGGGCGGCGTGCGCGACTATCCGAATAACCGAATGGATGACGATGTCAAGCATTTCTGCTTGATGGCATAGCCTTTCTTCCTCTGGACCAGGTGCAGGAAGGAATGCAGTATCTGAAGGACCGGGTACCTGAGGGGATGGAGGCTTTAGTTCAGTACTTCGATGCCACCTACGTTTCTGGGTCCTACCGCCGTGTCCAGCCTCCAACAGGATGTTCCTCTCCCACCACTCCGTGTTCGCCACATCCCACCACGCTACGACATTCCCGTTTGAAATGTTAACCAAGCCACCCTGGAGGGCCGTTCCCGTACTAACAACGCTTGTGAAGGATGGAACACCTCATTCTCCAAACTAGTTGGACATCATCATCCTTCATTCTGGCAGCTATTGAAGGTCTACGCAAGGACTACGTCTTGGCCACAACACAGATGAGCCAGTACTCCTGAGGTCAGCTGCCCAAGAAGCGCCAACGTAGGGGCCCAGAAGGAGTTACAAAAGAGGTTGCAGACACTCTGCAAGGACTTGGTGGAGGAAAATAGAACCACAGTAGAGTTCCTCACTGCTGTCGTTTTATGCCTTGTATGATGTGATATTCCATTTATGCTATGCATGATGTGATATTCAATTTCTTGATTTATGCTATGTATGCTATTTATGCTATAATGTGATAATAAAGATTATGAGTTAAAAAGAAATGTGAGCATTTGTCTGAAAATTTGCTAAGGGTGTGAGCATTTGTCCAGTGAGCATTTGTCTTGTGAGCATGTGTCCTGTGAGCATTTGTCTGGCGAGCATATGTCTGCGCACCGAGTTGGTTTGGGTACGAGTTGACCCGATCCCACCATCGCCAACGATCTCCTTGCGCATCGGCTTCTGCGCAGGCTAGGATTCGCTAGATGTTATGTTAGCATAGCGTCAAACATGTCTGCCATGGAGAGTGCATCGCCGATAGATCTTTTACCTTTGAGCCACGCGATTTTGTTTACATTTTAGCTTCCACGAAACCATTGTGGCACGACGGTCGCGAGCTTCACAACGGAAACGTCCGAGTCTGGTATCTTATTATAGCAAGATCTTTGATAACACCTCGCGCCCAGTTCAATACAACAGCAGCGGGGCTCGCGTGATTAACTGATTAAGCGCCGCTTGAGCCATCGCGATTTTGTTGACCCGAAACAAATACATGTGAACTGACACGGTTAAGCGCCGCTTGAACCATAAACCCGACAACTACATGAGATAAGAAAGCTTCCCGGCTGTAAACTATCATGTCTTACGTAATTTATTGACCCATAGTATAGAAACTGAAAGTAAACTGTTGAATAAACCGATTGCATAGAAAGGCTCACAGAATAAGTATTGCAACTAACGTGCCTCGATTGTTTGTGAAGACTTAGATCAGTGATCAGCTGGCTGCAGTCGGTGTTATATTTTTGACCCATCACGATATCTGGAGTGAAGAAAAGAACATGGACACCCCACTCCCTCCCAAGCTATTAGGCAAGGCACTCGCCCCTGGTGTTTGCCTCTGATTGTCTGTCTACAGCGCGATGAGAGTGATCAGCTGGCTGCAGTCGGTGTTATATTTTTGACCCCTCACGATATCTGGTGTGAAGAAAAGAACATGGACACCCCACTCCCTCCCAAGCTATTAGGCAAGGCACTCGCCCCTGGTGTTTTGATGATCTGATGCAATCTGTCTACAGCGCGGATGTGAGAGATCGAAAGTAGTAAATAGCGCGGCGCTGTAGTCAAGGTCCCCTAGCCTGATGGCTGCGGGCGCTGTTTACATGTTACTGATATTCAATAGTCTCGCCTTCAGAGAATCGTAGCGGAACCCCTGGAGTCTGGGACGCAGACTAGCGGCGCTGTCAGAGGCTGAGTTTCTTTGCCTTATTCAAGTTATCTAATAATCGTAATAACCACAACAGAACAACCTTAATAAAGTAGGCAAGTTAACTCTTCTCGCGCTAGTAACATTTAGTGAATTGACAGTAACCATCACCCATACGCGCGCGATGTGGCGCTCATCGTGCGCTCCTCGTGACTTTTCTTAGCCTCCGCGTCTGCTTTGTGAATGCAGTGCGTTCTAATAGTAACATTGTAAGTTAACAACAGTTGAATTAATCTTAACAACCATTAAACGATGCCTTATAGTTAAGTAAGTGAATCGTCTCGCAGCTAGTAACTTGATGAATGACGAGGAAGGGCAGTAAACTCTTTTGTATGACTTTTTAAATTTCGACGGAAGGGACGTAATCACCCATTGAATAGAATGGCAGACTTTTTCCTCGTGACAACAGTTTGTAAATTTAATGTGTAAGCGTTCTAATAAAAACAATATAAAAGTGTAAAATTTTGTGAGATATATATGAAATAGATGATATTATAACTGAAGTGATGTAGGGCCAGTGAATTTTTTAGAGTACAGTTGTTGAATTTTTATTGAACTGAAGTTAAGGACTGAGAGGTCGCAGACTAGATATCAGAAGTGATGATGACGAGGAAGAGGAGTATATGTGTGTGTGTTGGAAAATTTTATTGTTGAAATAATTGAATAAATGCCTTCTTTTTGTATGTTTTGACAAGTTTGTAAATGTTGAATTTAATATAAGAATAAAATAATAAAAAACAATAAAAAAGTGTAAAATTTTGTTTTTTACCATTATTTATAACTGAAAATGTAGGGCCAGTAGAATTTTTTTAGAGCCGGTAGAATTTCAAGGTTACCGGCCCGCCTGGCCGGTGAAGAATCTGGCTAATTTCTAACCCTGATATGATATATATATTTTAATATTTACATAAATATAATTATAAATATATATATATATATATATTATATATATATATATATATATATATATATATATATATATATACGTATATATGTGTATGTATAAATATATACACAGATATATATATATATAGGAAGTCAGCCCGGAGCAACGATTCGGGGGTGAATACAAGCAGCTGTCAGCGTATTGACAACTTGTTGGTTGCGCGGAAGACACGACGCTACTAACGTGCGCGTGGCGCTCTATCGTCAATGACGCGGTAAACAGTAGCTGATAAGGAAGATCTAAGGCTATTTCAATAATCAGAAACGATCTTGAGCATACTTTGATCTGCGAACAAGAACATTTTACGAGTGACAGCTATAAACTCGGCGATATAAAATCAGACAACTTTTCAGTTACTAGAGCTGAAGTAGAGCTCCTATAAGAATGTACTCGTCTGCAAGCAAAGTGTGTCACATGGCATGAACAGCGTGCTGGGCGGGTCACTGCTTCTCGTGCTCACTCTGTTCTGAGGACCAACATGGATAAACCACCAGTGGCATTGATTAAATCAATGTGCAGTGATAAGGTCTCGCAGCTTAACACAGAGGCCATCAGATGGGGACGTGACCTTGAAAGCAATGCCCTTAAACATTATGAAGATGCCATGCAAAAACATCACCGGAACCCATTAATTTTTAAACGTGGTTTCTTTGTAGACCACACCTTCCCATTCATTGGTGCTTCACCAGACAGCATAATTCGTTGTGAGTGCTGCCCAGGTGCTGGTGTTGTGGAGGTGAAATGTCCCTTTTCCCACAGGAATGACAGTATGGATGCCATAAAGAATCTTGCAGGTTGTCCCGTTGACCAACTAAACAGGCTAAAGCCAACAGACCACTACTACACCCACATCAAGTGTCAAATGTACGTTGCAGGAGCTGAATATCGGGACTAGGGGGGTGGGGGGGGGGACTGAGCTGACGTGTGTGATATGATATTTTACCCATTTGCAATTTGTGAGCTTCATTCCCTAGCCAACAGTGTAGACCAAAAGTTTATTAGATCGTGGTAAAAGCGATACCGCGAGGCAGACATTTCAGAATGATGCTCCAATCGACCCTGCACAATGTACGCCAGCCTTCTAGTTTTCATTATTCTTACAAACCTCGAACATATTGTGTATCATTTTAGAGAAGGTATACGATCCACTTGGACTGGGACCTTGTTTTGCGAGGAGGCGAAGTTGGTCGTAACTCCATTCTCCATCGTTAAAGTATTATGGCGTTGATTAAACCCCATGCGTCATAAGAAGCGTTATCAAACAGAACAGTATTTATTTTGATTTTAGATAAGCGGCCAGCGTGCTGCGTCGCTGTTTGTCTTTAAATGAGCTGTTTAATCTGGCTTGGCTGATTCCTTGTATCCGGCCTGGGAGGCGCGTTGACGGGCTGGCGGGTGGGCGGGTGGACAAGGGGAAATTCCAGCCCGTCCAAATTTACGACTCACCCGTCCATTGGACGGATGGACGGGTCTCTGGCTAAGACCCTGCTCCTGGGGAGTGTGTGATCACTAGAGTCAACAGAGACGGTAATTGTCTGTTGGGAGTTGTGTGACAAGATTAGTATGTTTTGGCAGTCAGCAGTTTTGCCAGAACTTCTGACACGCAGATTAGAGGATGGTGCATGTACTTCTAATGCGAAACAGTGACTCGGGTGAAGATATGATTGGATGTGACAGTCCATGCTGTAAATACAAGTGGTTTCATTTTGCATGCATCGGCATCAAAAGAGTACCAAAGGGTGCCAGGTATTGCTAGTTTTGCAAGAAATAAACCTTGAGCCAACCTTTCTGTATATAAGATTTTCCTTTTATAACTTATTTTGATGTCTTTGACTGATATATGGTGGATAAGTTGTGACTAACAGCAATCAAATGCAAATTCTGGATGAAGAGAAATGTGAAATATCACAGTGAATAATCTTTAAGTGTGGCATGGACAATAAGAAACCACCAGAACATTTCATATATGCTTTATTACAATTGTGTATTGAAAAAAAAATTACTGCAAAATGCAAAAGAGTACAGGTAATACTACTACATAATATGTTATTTGAACTATTTCAGTCAATCAAATCACTGTCTCGTACAATAATGCTACCCCCAGCATTTAACAAACAACAAGCCACGGTGACAATCTTGTCCACACTAGAGAGCTCATCATCATTGGCTTCAGCTTTCAGAGAGTTCACCGACCGGATAGGTAGGGTCCCCTTCAGAAGTTGGGATGATGAGCTCTGCTCCACAGACAGTTGCCAGATCATCCTGTACCGTGAAACCATTCTGTCGTACAATTTGAGCATCTGAAGCCCTGCCTCCCCAAGCCTTTGACACAAATGATACAGCACCACAAGGAGTCCATGCAATGAACACTTTGGCTGTGCAGTGGATCTTATAATTGCTGTAAGTTTGTGCCCTTGCATTCAAGTTTTTGGGTTGGTCGATGAATAACTGAAAGCAGTCCACAATGGAAGTGAGTCGAGGGTACAATTCTTTGAATGCTAGTGGCAAAGATTCAAACACAGCATCACGGTCTGGCCATTTGATCAACCAGCTCAGTTCTACATACATTAAATCAATCCACCGCCAGGATATTTAGATCACAGTCGACAGTCCCAATCCACATTAATATGCAATGTGCTGAAAATGCATATCAATCTAAGTTTAACCAGAGTGAGGAAAAGCTGGTCTTGAAGAGAGATACCACCTTTTCTGGTACTCGGTCTGGGGCAGAACTTTTGTAGTTGATGGAAAACTGCAAGGAACTGGTCCCACTGCAGGCCTGTGTAGAACATGCACTTTGAGTTATCTCCCTCAACACACTTTGACGACAGCTTGGCACATGACATCACCAAGACATGATCAACTTCTTCTAAAGTAGAAAGTCATTACAAGCAGGTTCAAAGAATTTCCGACCTAAATTTATAACTGGATTTGAACCTGCTCACAAGCGAAACCAGTCGCACATGAAAATGTGTACCACAGTTGTGTAGTAAGATAAAGACAAATTGGTTAAAGCATTGTGCAGCAAGCTTTTTCTGATTGACTTAAAATTGTCACAAAATGAAAATGTTATTAACTGTCAAAGACATATTGTAGTTGTGTGCTGAAACTCATAGTATCCAGATTTCTCAAGAATGTCAAAGCTTAGTGAGAGAACCATGTAAGCTGGTTGAAAACTCACCGTATTAGGTAGTTGAATTGTGGAATTCAGTTGGTTGATTATATATATATATATATATATATATATATATATATATATATATATATATATATATATATATATATATATATATATATATATATATATATATATATATATATATATATATATATATAGAGTATCTATGGGTCATCCATTAAAAGTTTAATAGGATTGACCAATCATGGTTTAATAGGAGTGGTTTTCAGTGGGTTGTCAGTATAACGTATTAAGTTGATTGAATATTGGTAAACATGGGTCGACAATGCATAAGATTTTGTTGGTATTCTGTATGTATTTGGTTGGTTGAATATTTATGATGCTAGGGTTAACCTCATGTAGAGGTCTCAAGGTTGATCACTTAAGGTATGCATCTTGAGGTAGAAATGGGTTGACTGGTGGTTGGAAGAACTTGGTTGGTTAAGCAGTGGGTTGACAGCTGATATTCAAAGGGTTGACTTACTTTAATTTTCAGAACTTCGGTTGGTTGAAACCTCCAGGTATTATGATGGGTTGACTTATCTCAATTTATATTCAGTGTAGGTACAAAATGGGTTGACCTGTTATGACAATCTGTGGGTTGACAGCTGCGAGTATTCAAATGGTTGAGTCCACTCAATATTCAATGGGGTGACAGCTGGGGGCATTCCTACGGTTGACACATCTCAATGTTCAGGGGGGTGGGGGTAGCTATGGGTATTCATATAGTTGACTCATCTCAATATTCACGGGAGTGACAGCTATTGGTATTCATATGGTTGTCTCTAGCCTTGCATAATGCTTTGTATGAATTACGTCCAACCGGCGCTAGGTTGACTCATTTTGATATTCAATGGGGGTGACAGCTGTGGTATTCAAATAATTGACTCTTCTCAATATTCAATGGGATGAAAGATGTATAGGTTAACTGGTGTGTGTTGATATCTTGGAAACGTGCAATCAACCCAAAATGCCATGGACAAATCTATCATAAACAATGAACGAAATTTAGCCCGTTAGATATTTCTTTCTTGCCAACGCGAGGCCGAAGAAAAGCCAACCGGTCGATCATATATCTTATATAATATTGCGCAACATATATTGTGGCTCCAAAGAAAACATTGAGAGTCGGCATATCACCGAACGCATGTATTCACCGTTGCTAAGGCCGCTTAGCGCGCAATGCATTTTGGGAGCCCCGAAAAACCCGGATGACCGATAAGCTCCATAGAGGGTATCCAGTCCGGGTGAAGTGGGTCCTTGTTAACCACCCCTAGAGGAACGAATTGTAATGACCTATTATGTTTCTTACCATACCTGGTCAATGAGAACAACCAGCTCACCCTTAAAGCGAACATGACTACTATTACCAAATTCAGGGCCAGTTGTTTTGCACGAAGAGTCCACTTTGTCATCTTGTTGTGTTTACGTCTCGGAGTATGGAGACTAGTTACCCGTGATGATGAGTTTATTACTGCTATGATTTAAAAGTTAGAGGTGTTTTTCAGGGACTATTTCAAAAATGCTATACTTGATTAAATGTTTTTGCACACTGATTTCTATTTTCTTTAAGGAATTATTTGCCTGCATATTGCATGTGGTGGAATGTATAATAAACTCTTGAAACTTGAAAAGTACAAAGTGTTTTAATTGAATTATAAACAACCAACCCATTGGGGGTTCCTGCAAGCCACCAAATTTACTCTACCTTCTGCCCTGTTTGCTTCACTCTAAACCTGATTTTGTTATCATTCCCAAACACTCCTATAGGGCGGAAAAAGTACAAAACATCCATCAAGAGCCATTTTTATATGTTACCTCTCCTATAGGTCGCGCACACCTTCACAGGGATCCCTCTTCATCACATCCAGTTTTCCACCTTTACAGCCTAAGTAGTATAGAGACTTGGGGTACGAGCACAGCTCACATAAGCCAGCAAACCGCTCGCACCCACCCCCTCTATACAAGGAGCCCTTCCAGCCCCCCATGGTCCAGGGCCACTAAAGAGGGCGACAGCAATGTCAGCAATCTACACCAAGACCCTGCGGAATAAGCTCTTCTAAACGACGCACGCGCTCCAAAAGGTCCTCATACTTTGATTCCAAATCCCTCACCTCAATCTCAAGGTCCACCTACTCCTCCCATATATGTTCCACATCTGCCCGCAGCTCGGCCACCACCATATGTTCATCGGTGCTCATTCTATACCTCAGCCCTCATCTAATCAACAGATCAACGCGTGCCCATAGGCCAGAGTGTCTACACCACCTGGAGCTATCCACCGCTTTGAGTCAAAAGGGGAGAGAGACACCTTGTTAACGTGGAGACCATATATTTTGTGGCAGTCACTCCTGAGCATGTTCATTCCGTGGCGAAACTGCTTTTGGTCGAACAGCGACTCCAGGTACTGAGCGTGCAGTAGATGCTTCTTCACCACCACCTTCTTCACACCTTTTGCTTTTTTTGATCTCATCCTGGCTCGACATCAAGATCGAGTACATCTTAGGGCGCAGACCAACATACTCCTTGATGGGCACGCCAGCGCACTCATCCTTCATCTTCCCGAGAACCTTCTTGTTCACACTGCTGTAGAGGCTACGGGAGGGATGAAAGTTGCTGGTGTCAAAGAGATGGGCATCTTCATTCATGTCAGCATACACGTCAGGCGTGCGTATCTCCATATGCAGAGAATCCGTATCTGTGTACAACAAGCCAAGGTTCTTGCTGTATCTGGGCTTCATGGTATTATAATAAAAGTCGTACATCAGGTGCTTGGAGAGGTCGAGTATACACATGCCCACATACACCGGGCAGTTCAGTACCAGGTGAGTCTTGTGCATGTGCAGAGCGGCCAGGTCATTATCAAACACCTGATGACGCGAGTATGCGGAACTTGCGATAAGCCTACGCATTCTTTCTTCTTCAGTAGAGCACACAATCTTGACATTGACCCGCTTGCGGAGGTTCTCCATGGTCTTGCCAAACACAGAGTTGTTCATCAGCTTATACAGGTCCTTCTCAAAGTCGCTGGTGGCCACCTTACGCAGATCTGTGTTCATCAAAGTCAGCATAGATGACGTAGGGTGCAGCAAGCTGTTTCTGCCAGTTCTGGAAGGATAATATGTTCTTCCCTTCCTCAGGCATATCCACTCGCACAGCAGTTTGCCCTATCCCCATAAACTCAGGCTTATGCGGCAAGAGCAGACCCTTTGTGGTATATCCATGCCGACATAGCTCACAGAATAACTTGCGCTCTTTATGTTTGGTCTGGTCATACAGCAAGCGGTTCGGGACTTTGATTTGCGTGCAATGAAACTTGCCGTCCTTCTCAATCAGCATGAGGTTTATACGAGTACCAGAGTGGTTACTGATGCAGTGTGCAATAGTGGTCTTCCCATCCCAGCCAAACGTTCAAGGCTAGGTTAGCATGCTTTTCTGTCTTCCTAACATGCAACACCGGTGTAGGATATTCTACACCTGCACCCTCCAGCAGATCCAAAAGCCACTGAATGCTATATTTTGATGGCCGCTGTGGGTTCTTGGCAACCGGGTGCAGAGCGGCTACAATAGCCCATAGAATGCAGAAGTCGTCCCAGTTCTTTACATTTATAGTGGCCTGCTTAGCCGCCAGCGCACGTCGCACCGGAAGTCGCAGGTAGGAGCCACCCTTTAACGATTGGTAGTTGGCAATATCAATCCACAGAGTTGTGACCGCCTAAAACTCCCAGCCAAAACCTTGGCTGGTCCACTTTTCCAACCGCTGATGGATATTAACAGCACTCTGGTCCAGCGCAACGCCCACGTCCTCTGAGGAACGAACCACCTGCTGCTTATTACGCAACACAGGCTCAAAATACTCAGTGCTGTCATCATCGGCGTGCTTGGAGAGACTTTCCTTAAGGACAAACTGACACTTGATTCCACCTAGCTCTTCCAGCTCACCTGTCAAAACTTTATGCATCTTTGGGCGCATGCCCTTTAAGAACATCATAAGGTCCGAGCTAAGGGGGTGAGACTCAGGAACGTTCATCATCCATCCACGCAAATAGTTTTTAACAGCCCACTTAGTCTTCTTGAAGGCAATACGCACTGTGGGGACTGGTCTGCGTGGGGCAGGGACCGGTCTGCGTGGGGCAGCGGTGGGGACAGGGATGCGTGCCATCCCAGCCCTGAATCTAGCCAACATCTCCTTGTATGTACGGTCATTTTCATTACGCCCTTTGAGTGCTTTGAGTGCAACCTTAGAGCGTGGATAAGGAGGCTTAAAATCGTTTTGGGCTTCACGTGCTCGCTAATTATGAGTCATGTTTACTATACAGTACCATTAGTCTAAAAGGAAAGATTTTGATACACAAAAGACAACGGCTATACAGTGAGCGGACTTTGCCCTTGCTAGCAGCACCACAAGATTTCTATTTTTATACAGTTGGGAATTCCCGTTCAGTGGCGCCAGCTGGCGAGTGAGTGTCCCCAGCTATAGGCCGTTGTGAAGCATTTTTTTGGGCATGACGAAGACAACTGTGGTTGACTTTATCGAACCCACAATCCATTCACAATCCTACCTTATTATTTTTTATAGCCTTCTGACAACCCGTACAAAGACGATTAATGACACCAATGATTTATCTTATATCTATGTAAATTACAAAACTCTTGCGTGCAGGGCTGTTACAGGGCTTTAGGTTTTTTTCCAGTCAAGTGGGTCACCTCATTATTTATCGCAGAGACTACAGCCTGCAGTCGAGAAACCCACTCGGTAGATCGTTTTCCAGTATCCTTTAACGGCATACTGGTGACCAAAGAGTCGTTCAGTCAGTGTTCGGTTAAAGCGTTCCACTATACCCTGGTCTCGAAGGATATTCACACGGCCACGCCTGATTGATACTCCATGTTTTACTAACAGCTTATTCACTGCTCCCATACACTACCGTCCGGGGTCGACCTGAAGTAGTTTAGGCCACCCCAGCGGACCCCGCTTGTATATCTTCTCCAGTGCACCTGCGACCTCCTTAGCCTCTTTTGTGGTCAATAGCTCAGCCGCTTTGTAGCGCAAGGCCACATCAACCACTGCTAGGGCATACTTGTAAGTCCGGCGCTTCACAACGTCATGAGGAAGAAATAAGAGATCGGCTTGGTGAACCTCATTAGGGATAAGGACATCAAACTTTGGCCTGAGAATGTGTTTTGGCACTGGCAGGTAGATTTGCCATATAGCTTGCTTTGTTAGCCACCCCCGGCAACTTCCTCAGAAGCCCTCGCTTCTGTTGCAAGCTTCTTGATAGCTGTTATGCCTTTCCAGTAGCGTTTAGGACTATAGTAGATCTTTTGCATGCGACTATCCATACAAAGTAAACGCTCGTGTCTCCAAAATGACCTACTTGGCAAGCCTGTATGCAACCAGCCCAGTCGCAGCCATACCCAGTATAATGAACGCCACCTCAGGCCCTTTTTGACCTTCTGTATGGCCATTATTTCAGTATATCAACTGGTAAGATTCCTTGTTTAATTAGCATATCCTTTGTGGCCATAGCTAGTGATACATCGGCAACAGCCATAGCCAGGTCGCGTGGGGTGAAATCAAGACGTGGCACCCCACCACCCAGACCCATCTTAGCAAGCTTAGCATAACCTATTGAAATACCGGAAACAACTGCACCGTGGTATAGTGCGTTGACGAACATTTTTCCATCTGTAATTGGTGTTGTCATCTTATTCCATATAAAACGGATCCTTTAAATGAGCGTTCGTAGGCTTTTGTACCACAACCTGTTTAGGGTGTGAGGCTACCATCTGGTGCCTGTAGCAATACAATGCTAGTCCAAACACCCCAACGCCGCCGACAACCAAAGGCACAGCCCATGTTGGCCACGCCCACCTTTCCGGAGGCTTGATCGTTGATATTAGCTCGACAGGTTCGTCTCTAGCATCTGTAAGTGCGGCCTTAGCCTCTCGGAGCTCTCTCAGAAGCTTATTTTGATTGAATTTTCGAGCTGCAGCACCCTTTCATCCTGCCGCAACCCTTTTAGCGTTTTTCGTAGTGGTCACTGACGTTATCTCCCCTGGTGTTGTCTCTCCTTGATTCGTGTTCGTTTCTTCCATGTTTACTTACTAAATTTATTTGTCCAATTGACAGCTCTTAGTAAGCACCTGTAATAGCGTAATTAAGCACCTGTTATAGCGTAGTTAAGCACGTGCTATAGCGGAGTTAAACACATACTATAGCCCGCAGGTGTCTTCCTCTCCACTGGCCCCTATTGATTCGGTGCTTGTTTTTCCAAATTGACACTGCTTAAATGTTGTTAAAGCCGCGGTTAATGGAGCTAAAAACATGCCATAGCGATGATATATCTCACAAGTGGCAGTGCATAGTGCGTGTCCAACAAACAGGTCAGTCTCGAGGTCTGTAATTAGCTTTGGCTGGTGTTCTGGTGGGATTGGTAGAAACATACAAGCAATACCTGAGTAAAGCTGTAGCAATGATTGACCTAGAGTGCGTCATGCTAACACCTAGCCGAGCCTGTTATCTCACATACAGCTTTATGATCTCTTCATCAGACATTGATTCAACCTGGTCAATTGTAAGACGCTCCAAACCAAGGTACTGACGGGCCTGACCCCGGCTATGACGGCAGCAAGCCTATCTCTCTTAAAAGACACATCTACACCAGGGGTGCAACTAGGTTCCGCTCCCCCAGACTTTGTGTCCACTAAGCTAGTCGTGTCCTGTTCAAGGAGTTTATCAATTATGGTATCAGGATCCATGAATATACGTATACGCCTTCGAGCTTCAAAATACTGCACCGTTACCCAGATGAAGAAACCTAAATTGGTTACTGAGGCAGCGGCTGCTATCAAGACCAATATCACTTCATTCGACGGCATATGCAGTAGGTTGATCAGTCTTCAGCAGCAGTTTTGCGTGCTTGGTCTTTGATAGTAGTTGGCGTACTGTGGCACATTCCTCCTTTGTTGGAATTATATCATTTTCACGTAAGGCGTCTGCAAACGAGTCACGGTCCTTGGTGTGAATGAGCACCATCCAGCGAGTCTGCTCACGTAAGTCCTTCAGCACAGAGTTGTACTTTTGGGTGAGGACCCAGACACTTTGCTGCGCACTGCGACCGCTAAAGGCCAGTTCGGATAATATGTCTTTCTTCTTGGTTAGGGTCTTTGTTGCCGAACAGTCATCAATAATGTAGAGGGTAGGCTTGCCCTTAAAACAGTGGTAGAAAGCCCTCAGGTGGTCATGGAGTCGCTCCCCTGGGTCAACGACGTGGACCTCTGAATCATCCCACACCCATGACTGATAGGCCTCGTTGTAATGTCTGGTAGGGCAGAGGATTACAATATGCTCGATGGCACCGAAGAAGGGCCCTTCAAGTAGGTCGAGGATGAATGCGGTTTTCCCACATCCTGTCTGCCCACAAACAAGTGCCGAACAGGGACCATCTGGAAATGTAAACTCAGTTTTCGGTTTCATCAAAACCTTGTTAGTAGACTGCGCTGACGAACCTGCCATCTTTAATGTTAAGCTGTGCATCCATTACAATATACATATAAACGTTCAATGCGCCGGCCGCCTGTTATTTTTGTGTGATCTGAATGGTAATACCCTCAGACGCATTCTCCACGGCCCTGCCACTACCGTGCAGCTGGTCGTCATCACTCGTCCTTAAGTCGAGCCACAGAGCATACTTGGTGGTTAGGTACTCTCCTAGGGAAACGTCCGACAATGCCAAGTCTTTTGCTGCAAAGGCCTTCTTCACTTCATCCCACTGCTGGTAGCCACGCATGCCCTGGGCATAAAGTTGGTTGGGGATGCCCTCAATGGTCACCTCAACTTTTGTAATCTTTGGGTTGTAGAACGAGGCATTGGCTGGATTTTCAAAAAGCAGTAGGATGCCCTTCATGCTGCGAGCCGGCACGTTCAGGTTGATGTTCCACAGTGTATCTGTTTTATTGTATACAAGCTTCCTGTGACGAAGCACATGGTCATACAGAATCGAGAGCCGACCTGTGAAATGGGAGCGTATCATGCGGCCCAACTCTATTTGGGTAACCATGTCATACTCCAGCGAGATGCCATCAATTTTATAGCTGGCATCCGTGTCGCCTGTTGAGTGAATTACGCGGTTGTAGTCATTGAACGTGAGCTCGCACTCCAGTCTGTCATTAAGCGCACTCTAGTAGAATGGCATGTGACTCTTGAGGAGTTCAAAGTCAAGCGGAACGTAGAACCTATTACCATACACATCGGCTATGGCCAGGTCCTCTTTCTCGGTCTCATCCTTGTCTCCTGTCCCCATTCGTATCTTAGTTGTGTTTCTGTCATCTGATGTGTCAATGCCCTGATACTGGAGTCCTTGTCTCTCCTGTGCAGTTCGTCCTCGTGCGCCCCACCCAGACCGGTCTCGGCCACAGGGGCCGACCCTGAAGAGGGGACGCCCATATATGTATCTGGCGGAGGGTCAAAGCTTCCTCTATCTGGAACCACCGGAACTGAGTTGACATCAGTATTCATGCCGATCTGTTGTTCCACAGTCGCGATGGTAATCAGATTGTTGTACCCAGCAACGTTTCCAATGGCAAGGCTCATATCCGACGGAGCCATATACAGGCCCATTCCTAACACATAATCAACCTTTGAGGAGGCATTCTGGAGGACGTTCTGATACCGTCGGATGGATGAAGGAATGTCCACTGGAGAGTTGATGGCATCCTCAACGTTGGCCTGAAATTGCTTTTGAGCATCAAAGAGCGTTCCAACACCTAGTATCTTTGAGCCGGTCTGCGTCTGAGCACTAAGAATGGCCCAGTCCTGATGCTGTCGTTAATCCGTGAGATACCCCTCCGATTTTTCCAGGATGAAGGTGCTCCAGGCGATGTTTGCCCACTCTTGGTCTTGCATTATGAAATCAATGTGCAGCTTGCCGCCCTGGAAAACAAACCCGTTGGTTGATTTCTCAAAGGTTTGCCTGACGAATTCGTAGAGGTGGGTGTTTCCGTAATGAGTGATCACCCGTACCTTGTGTGTTTCGGGGTCGATGAAGAAGATCCGCCCTAAACCCTGGTTGCCGCCTGGCATCCTCCAGTCGCTGTTTTTGTCAACCCCAAACTCGTGGTAGAGCTGGTGGTAGATTCTCTTGTCGAAGGTATTGTTGGTAGCTGACCAAGTGGCGTCATTCGGCAGTGCTATTCTCATTTCGTCTAAAAGTCTCCGGATTGTGTAGTAGAATTAGAACCTGTAGAGGTTACTTAGTGCTGGGGAATCAGATCTGAGGTGGGCCAGGGCAGAAACTCTGCAGCCGCTTGTTGCACACCATACAACAAAGTTTACCTGGTTCTGCCAGTATTGCATGTGGTTGGTTCTACAGCCAACTACAAGGCTGTCGTCACTTATGTTTGGCACCAAATATTTATCAAACAGGTTTGACGAGCTCTACCCCAAACGCATCTGTAATTTTACCTGCCTCAACCTGGATGGGGAGATGTGTCAGATCCTCGCGGGCAATATGGGGTAGGTATACTGGCCCGTTTTTGTACGTTTTATTCGTATTGAAACTAAAGGCTTGTTTATTCATAGTGCTATGTACCACACTCTGTCAAATGTTCAAAGCGGCGATGCTGTGTCCCTACAAAATGCTATTGACAATAGTGCAGGTGATCTATACGTAGGTCTTAGGTCAATCACGTATACTGTGGGTTGGTATTACAATGAATCAGATGTGCCCCTTCTATGGCTGCCAGATGGTTCTGGGCCAGAGGGGTTAAAACGTTCCAGTCTCCCGCCTGGCCTCTGGAGCTCCATGCGTATACAGGAGAAATTTGAACTTATAAGTCAAGATACTTTAGGTCCTAGTTTGGAGGTTGATGATTCAACTGGGATTGTTACCCTCCCAGTTCCTCCTTCTGGGTCTTTACGATGTGACGGTGTGTTTAAAATATTAGGTCTTGATGCCAGTCTGGGAAGAGGATGGATTCCTTCAGGTTTTCACAAAGGCGTCCGGCCCGTGAACTTTAGCATCTGTAACCCACTTTATGTCCACCTCGATCAAGTCAGTACCACGCACAACATGCTTGATAGTGCGCCCACTACGCTTCTTGAAGTTGTGGGTTGTGGGGGCTGTTCTTTCGGTGATATCATAACGACAAACATTGCTAATCCTGTGTCAAAACGTGTTACTGTCGGAGCTGTGAATGAGTTGAAGGTTTAGATAAGGGATGATAAGGGACGTATATTGAACAACCACGACCTTCCTATTGGTGTTGTTCTTCAATTTACAAGATGTCAATAAAAGCGAGTATTTATGGAACTCAATTGAAACCGGATGATGGCGGCGCCGACCTCTCCGAATATGCTACAAAGACCTATGTATCTATTGGTGACTCACAAAAAATGGATAAAAGTGGCGGTACTAAGGCTGGAGACCTTGAAATGGGAGATAATAAAATCGTTCTGTTGGGAGACCCAATATCGCCAACGGATGCTGCTAATAAAAAGTATGTTGATGAGAGACACAGACAGCATCGCAGGGACCTGAGAGAACACATAAGCTCCCGAACAAAACCCCTCATTACTATATGGGCAGAAGCAAGTGGTGCTCTTCGCAGAGGATATGAGTGGTCGTTTGGCCATAAGGCTAGGGGTCGAGACTCAAGCTGTGGATATACCATGTTATCCAATGTTCCTGTTATTAATGGAACGAATCAAGCGGTAGGAATAAGTAAGCCTGCTGACCAATGGGCTGTTGTAATATCTTAAGACCAG
This sequence comes from Urechis unicinctus, assembly GCA_034190875.2. Classification (NCBI taxonomy): domain Eukaryota; kingdom Metazoa; phylum Annelida; class Polychaeta; order Xenopneusta; family Urechidae; genus Urechis; species Urechis unicinctus. The sequence continues at coordinate 52,836,213 of CM067356.1, read as the reverse complement.
CCTTTACAGCTAGAACAAGGCAACGTTATTAACTTTTATACAACCACTCAAAACAGAGGGGCGACTTGGTCTGTAGTATCACTCCTAATTGAACTTGACTTATAGACTTATGTGCCTATAACGGTAGTATGAAACAACACACGCCCATTCCTCCGTAGCCCTCTGATGACAATCTAGGGCACTCCTATCAGTCGAATGAGATCAGCCTCAAGAAGCAATACCTTGAAAAAGAGATTGAAAAATATGGTGCTATGTACAAAAAATATAGGTGTGCAGTAAACTCGGTGGACGCAGTAGACACTGTTTTAGTTGCTGTTGGTATGTGTCTTGGTGCAAGTGGTGCAGGTGTAATGTCTACAGTAGTTGCCATTCCTATTGCCACAGTGTTGGGTGCTACTGGTGCCGCTTGTGGGCTAGTTGTAATTGCTGGAAAATTCATCAGTCGGCGGATGGCCATTAAGTTGAAAAGCAGACCAGATCCGCATTCTCGCTCAAAGCAAATTGAATACCATTGCTGACATTGTATCAGCGGCGCTTGAGGATGGGTATATCTCGGATGATGAGTTTAAGCTCGTTTCGGTCATGAAATATAGTCAAATGAAGAGTGACATTAAAGCAAAATGTTTTAAAGCGGCAGAATCGCCCCCTAGACCTGCTAAGGTATGACCCCCCCCCCAACAGTCCATTTAAAGAGTAGGGGTTGTTGGGTATAATGGAGGCGGCGATAAAATCTTTCTGCAACGATCATACTGGAGTCAAACAAAATACGGATCAGTGGGAGCGACCATGTGGACCACGAGGAAGGGCTGCGTTGGAGGAAGTGACTACTTCGCCATTATAGATCAAAACTACTTCAGCAGCTATTGCAAGAAGCTGACTGAAAAAAACTAGCAACGAGGGTGTTCGCTTTAGCACGCCCTGCCTCTGGGGTACGACTTTTGAGGAGGGTGCCATTGCGGTATTGGAGAAGGTGTACGACACTAAGGTCTAGGGAAACAATATCTATATTCGGGGCGGCGCAACGGCCTACTCTCCGGATGGCTTTTGTGTGCTACCTATCCGGCGGCGGTGTGGGGTGACTGGGGGTGGGGTGGATGCTGTCTGTCGGGGGCATCCTGAGGAGGTTGTGCTGCTCGAGATAAAGTGCCCCTACACTCTGAGTCCTGGGAGGGTGATTCCGAACATGTATTCGCCTCAGGTTCTGTTGGGGCTGCACCACAGTCCGGTGGCGACCATCGGGGTGTTTGTCGACTGCGTCTTCAGGTTGTGCTGTTTTGAGGACCTGGGGAGGGCTGAGGCATATAACCATGTGTATCACAAGGATCGGAAGAAGTATAAGGAGACGGTGGCTTGGGGCTGGGCGGGGGTGCAGGGGCTTGAAGACGGCGACTATAGCGCTACAGGAGGTTTAATAGTTGCCTGGGCTTGGAACAGGAGCATCACGGTCCTTGGTTTTGAAGACTGAGTGCGACCTCGGAGAGGCCGACGGGGGCTTTATACTGTTGGAAGCTCTTTACGATGAGATTGATAACCGCTCGCCCATTGTTTTATTATATGGCACAGTTGTTGCCCATTATTTTATTATTTAGCACGGCAGTTGTCCATTGTTTTTATTATTTGGCACGGCAGTTGCCCATGACAGGGCTGTTGCCCATTGTTTTATTATTTGGCCCGGAAGTTGCCCATGACAAGGCAGTTGCCCATTGTTTTATTATTTGGCACGGCAGTTGTCCATGACAGGGCAGTTGCCCATTGTTTTATTATTTGGCAGTTGCCCATTGTATAATATTTGGCAAGACAGTTGCCCATTGTATTATATTTGGCACAGCAGTTGCTAATTGTATTTTATAGGCACAGCAGTTGCCCGTTGTATTATATTGGCACGGCAGTTGCCCATTGTATTATATTTGGCACGGCAGTTGCCCATTGTATAAACAATTCAGCAAAAATATTTATATATTACAATGTACTGTCCTGCCCCTTCTTTTTAGGATTTTCAGATGATGATCACAAACAAAAAACGCCGCTTAAACACCCCAACAACCAGCACTTCTGTGGAAAGCATGCCAGCAGCATCAACCCCCACAACCCTTCCCTCTCGCACCAAAAAGACTCCTGCCAAGTTTACGCCTCCCGCCGCAAAATCCACTCTCGCCACATCACCACGACCCTTGTCACTACTTTGGAACCAGAGGCCCTACTTACTGGTCCTCAAGACCAAGAACCTACAGTGGCTGATCAAGTTCACTTGCTCCAGGACACGGTAAATGGTCTGGTCACAATCGTGGGGCAACTTTTGCACCAGACTCCAGCAACCATGCAGCCTTGTCCCCCTGCATTTACAAACATACCTGTCACCGGTTCAACAAAAACCATCCAAGTTTCCTCCCACGCAACAGCCATCCACAACCATCACCCACACCTCTCCACAACACCCATTTCAACCCCACGGTGAGCTCCTTTAAAGATCATCCCCACAAACATTTCATCCTATCCGGTTTTTCAGAGGGATTTTCCCTGCAGTTTCATGGTACTCAAAAGCCTCTCATTTCCAAACATTCAGTATCCGCCTCAAGCAATCCTACTATTGTTTCCCAAAAAATCAAATCTGAGCATTCTCAAGGTAGAATCCAAGGGCCCTCCTTCCCCAATATTAAATGCTCTCCTTTGGCCCTCCAGGAAAAGAGCCAATCAGGTCAATATCGCCTACTACACAACCTATCTTACCCTTATGACAGCAATTCTGTGAACCACAACATACCAACTTCAGCTTCCCAAGTCACATACGCCTCAATCTCTGGTGCCATACACCTCATACAAAAATGCCCCCCCCCATGCATACATGGCAAAGAGCGACATATCGGATGCCTTCCGAATTATTCCCATCCACCCTTCCCAATTCCCAATACATGGTTATTACTATGATAAATGTCACCTCAAGAATGTTTCTTTTGGCCATGGTTTGAAACCTTTTCTTCTGCTATTGTTTGGATCTTAAATAATAAATTTCATGTGCACAATATTGTAAAAGTACTAGAATGATTTTCTCTTTATTGCTCCCACTTGCCAAATCTTTGAAACCTTTTCTTCTGCTATTGTTTGGCATACAACTTGACTCATCACACATGACAGCTAATATAATTACAAACATACACACATGCAGTACAACAAATCATGGCACAGGAAATAAGCACACTGCGACAGCTGCAACCTGTCACAGGCATGTTACCTTCTGTCGTTCGCCCAGGAAAAGCTTTCTTGCGCCGCTTGTATGTTTATTTATTTTATCCATACACTCCAATACCTTACATCTATTTAGTGATGCTTCCAGCATTGCCTTTGGAGCCACCTATGACTCCGAATGGATCCAAGCTAAATGGCCTCCACGTTGGACACAATTACATATAACAATCCTTGACTTGTACCCAATATTCGTGTTAGTCTGCATGTTTGCACCCAAAATGGCCAACTCAAACATACTATTTCACTGTGACAACCAAGCTGTTGTAGCTATTATCAACAAACAATCTTCTAAGCACCCCACAATCATGCACTTCATCAGACCCTTTGTCCTACAATTACTCAAATTCAACGTTTGTTTCCATGCACAATATATACCGGGGGTAGATAATGTGTTAAGTGATGCTATTTCTCGCCTCCAGGCACAACCAGGTCTCTTACGTCATTATGGGATGCAGCCCCTGGCTACCCCTATCCCATCACACCTCTTACCAGAGAACTACAACTTACCGTAAACATCCTCCTTCACAAATCTCATAGCCATTCAACAAGCTGGTCATATTTGCATCGCGGGAGCACAACACTTCCTTCTGTAGTAAGATACACCACAACCCTTGATAATCAAGGACTGAAATATTCAACCATCAGACATACATCTCACATACTCTTACTTTACTCAACCTCACAACTTTGTAAACACAAATCCTCCCATCTACCAGATTCACTTCACCTTCTACAAACATAGCAATCACAACACGCCTAACTTAATCTTAAAACCTCAGCATCACTTTCCCAGATCACGTTACAACACTCATTCATTCCGCATCGGTAGAGCCATCAGCGGTCTGAGAGCTGCAGTCATCCAATCTACAGGCAGATCTGACAACTTCCACCCTGGAAACATTCACACTTCCTGCAGTCATCCAATCTACAGGCAGATGGTTACTCAAACCACAAAATAAGGGGTCAGTACCTTACTTACCTGTTACTTCACCACACAAGTACCTTACTCCCCTGCTACTTAAACCACAAATAAGGGGTCAGTACACTCCCCTGTTACTTCAAAACCACACATTCAGTACCTTACTCCCCTGAATTCAAAACCACACACAAGGGGTCAGTACCTTACTCCCCTGTTACTTCAAACACACACAAGGGGTCAGACTCCCCTGTTACTTCAAAACCACACATAAGGGGTCAGTACCTTACTCCCTGATATTTACTCCCCTGTTACTTACTCCCCTGTTACTCACACAAAGGGGGTCAGTACCTTACTCCCTGTTCAAACCACACACAAGGGGTCAGTACCTTACTTGTACTCTACCAAAACCACACATATCAATCCATAATAACCCTCCCTGTTACTTCAACCACATAGGGGTCAGTCTTTTACCACTTAGCACTATCAATCCATAATAACCCTTCCGATAGGGGTCTTTTCTTTTCTTGTTAGTGAACTTTCTTTGTATTTCTATTTCTGTCTTGTGGGATGTCAGTCAGAGCCTTAACCTCTGACTTTGGCGTTTTTAATGCCATCCCACCTTTTGGTATATGTTTTCCTTTAGTTTTGTCATTTAACACTCGATGTGTAATATGTATGTCTGTACATATATAGGTATATCAATCAATCCTATCTGTGTCATGACCAATTAAAGTAGCATTATCCTGCGTTGTGTAACCTGTCCTAGACATATCATAGTTATGTATGTCACTTATTGTATCAACATCATACATATACCTTTACCTGTCAAACAATCATAACGTTACTATACTTGTAATCATTATCTGCCTCATTGCAATACTGGTAATTGATTTGTACTGTACATGCATTCAGGGATTACTCTATTGTTTTCTTTTATGTAATACCGAATATTTTACGTAGAGTTTTGAACCACGATTTACACAATGTGCTACTTGAGAATTATTTCTAAAATAAAATTAATATGTTTACCCAAACATTGCTGTCACTCGACTCCTTCACAAAAACATAGGTTGGGGCGGGAAACCGCTCCAGCCGCATTTTGTGCAGAGTCGAATTTGTAAACGTTATCGCATAAGTGCTAATCATTCCTCCTTGCAAGGGAAGAGGCTGATCCAATTGTATCCCGCGTAGATAGGGTCATGTGACCAGCATTCTTTTGTCTTTCGGAATTAGATTTCAACGACATCACATCACTTGTTCTCTGTTTCCGAACCCCTCCCACCCTTCCCGTTTTTTAATGCCATCCCACCTTTCGGTACATGTTTTCCTTTAGTTTTGGTACCTCATACCTACTCTCCTACCGCACACTCCAATACCTTACATCTATTTAGTGATGCTTCCAGCATTGCCTTTGGAGCCACCTATGGCTCCGAATGGATCCAAGCTAAATGGCCTCCACGTTGGACACAATTACATATAACAATCCTTGACTTGTACCCAATATTCGTGTTAGTCTGCATGTTTGCACCCAAAATGGCCAACTCAAACATACTATTTCACTGTGACAACCAAGCTGTTGTAGCTATCATCAACAAACAATCTTCTAAGCACCCCACAATCATGTACTTCATCAGACCCTTTGTCCTACAATTACTCAAATTCAACGTTTGTTTCCATGCACAATATATACCGGGGGTAGATAATGTGTTAAGTGATGCTATTTCTCGCCTCCAGGCACAACCAGGTCTCTTACGTCATTATGGGATGCAGCCCCTGGCTACCCCTATCCCATCACACCTCTTACCAGAGAACTACAACTTACCGTAAACATCCTCCTTCACAAATCTCATAGCCATTCAACAAGCTGGTCATATTTGCATCGCGGGAGCACAACACTTCCTTCTGTAGTAAGATACACCACAACCCTTGATAATCAAGGACTGAAATATTCAACCATCAGACATACATCTCACATACTCTTACTTTACTCAACCTCACAACTTTGTAAACACAAATCCTCCCATCTACCAGATTCACTTCACCTTCTACAAACATAGCAATCACAACACGCCTAACTTAATCTTAAAACCTCAGCATCACTTTCCCAGATCACGTTACAACACTCATTCATTCCGCATCGGTAGAGCCACACAGCGGGCATCTGACAACACTCCCGCTGCAGTCATCCAATCTACAGGCAGATGGAAGAGTCTGCCTACACAAAGTACTTCCACCCTGGAACATTCACACTTCCTCACTAAATACCACATAAAACATATCCAAAACCACAAATAAGGGGTCAGTACCCTACTGCCCTGTTACTCAAACCACAAATAAGGGGTCAGTACCTTACTCCCCTGTTACTCAAACCACAAATAAGGGGTCAGTACCTTACTCCCCTGTTACTCCAACCACACAAAAGGGGTCGGTACCTTACTCCTCTGATATTCAAAACCACACATAAGGGGTCAGTACCTTACTCCCCTGTTACTCAAACCACACACAAGGGGTCAGTACCTTACTCCCCTGTTACTCAAACCACAAACAAGGGGTCAGTACCTTACTCCCCTGTTACACAAACCACAAATAAGGGGTCAGTACCTTACTCCCCTGTTACTCAAACCACAAAATAAGGGGTCAGTACCTTACTCCCCTGTTACTTCAACCACACACAAGGGGTCAGTACCTTACTCCCCTGTTACTTCAACCACACACAAGGGGTCAGTACCTTACTCCCCTGTTACTTAAACCACACACAAGGGGTCAGTACCTTACTCCTCTGATATTGAAAACCACACACAAGGGGTCAGTACCTTACTCCCCTGTTACTTCAACCACACACAAGGGGTCTACTCTACTATATTTCCTCTTATATAGCTATATAGCTATATATAGCTCTTGTTATACTTATATTTCTGTGCACTCCTTCGTATCTAGGAATATTGTAGCTGCTTGTAGTTGCTTGAGTGGGGACACTAGCCAGAGAAAACACACGAGTCCAGGAGTTGAGTTGTTGTTGATTTATTCGAGTTTGGCTTATTAGCTTTCTCTGGAATCTCGGGTCAGAATCTTGTTCAGATACTTCGTCTCTTCGCTAGGTAGATCTCTCTGAATTTCGGCGAGGCCAGCTATTTTATCGGGGTTCCGGCATTGGATTACGCTCGGAACCACACCCACAGCTGGCCTCCCATTGGACCAGGTATAGGCGGTCCCCCCTCACAGAGGTCAACCCCAACAGCTCACATGGGGCGTGGGCTCGAAGGGTCATTGGCCAAAGGGAAAAGGTACCAGCCAAGTCTACTTATCAGGGTCACACCCCGTTTTAAGGGCGGAGGTTGACCCGGGCTAGTGAAACATGTCGTGCTGACAATGGAAAAGACGGGGAGGGTTTCAAAAAAGTCAAAAGTATCCAGTTACTCAACCAAAAAAGCCCAGATAAATATCATAACAACTCCCCTGTTAAACACACACAGGGGTCAACTTAACTCCCCTGTTACTTAAACACACACAAGGGTCAGTACCTTACTCCCCACACACAGGGGTGTTACCTTACTCCCTGATAAAACCACACACATAGGGGTCAGTACCTTACTCACTACCTTACTCTCTGATACTCAAACCACACACAGGGGTCAGTACCTTACTCCCCTGTTACTCAAAAACCACAAAATAAGGGGTCAGTACCTTACTCCCCTGTTACTCACAAATACAGGGGTCAGTACCTTACTCCCCTGTTACTCAAAACCACACTCAATATTGGGGTCAGTACTACTTACTCCCCTGTTACTTCAAAACCACAAACACAAGGGGTCAGTACTTTTACTACCACTCAGATTATCCTAGGGGTCAGTACTTTTATCACTGATCCTAGCACTAATCCAACCCTTCCGATAGGAGTCTTTTTCTTTTCTTGTTAGTGAACTTTCTTTGGCATTTGTATTTCTGTCTTGTGGGATGTCAGTCAGAGCCTTAACCTCTGACTTTGGCGTTTTTAATGCCATCCCACCTTTTGGTATATGTTTCCTTTAGTTTTGTCATTTAACACTCGCTGTGTAATATGTATGTCTGTACATATATAGGTATATCAATCAATCCTATCTGTGTCATGACCAATTAAAGTAGCATTATCCTGCGTTGTGTAACCTGTCCTAGACATATCATAGTTATGTATGTCACTTATTGTATCAACATCATACATATACCTTTACCTGTCAAACAATCATAACGTTACTATACTTGTAATCATTATCTGCCTCATTGCAATACTGGTAATTGATTTGTACTGTACATGCACTCAGGGATTACTCTATTGTATTCTATTATGTTATACCGAATATTTTACGTAGAGTTTTTGAACCATGATTTACACAATGTGTACTTGAGAATTATTTCTAAAATAAAAATAATTAGTTAACCAAACATTGCTGTCACTCGACTCCTTCACAAAAACATAGGTTGGGGCGGGAAACCGCTCCAACCGCATTTTGTGCAGAGTCGAATTTGTAAACGTTATCGCATAAGTGCATATAATTCATCCTTGCAAGGGAAGAGGCTGACTCAATTGTATCCCGCGTAGATAGGGTCATGTGACCAGCATTCTTCTGTCTTTCGGAATTAGATTTCAACGACATCACATCACTTGTTCTCTGTTTCCGAACCCCTCCCACCCTTCCCCTTTTTCAATGCCATCCCACCTTTTGGTACATGTTTTCCTTTAGTTTTGGTGCCTCATACCTACTCTCCTACCGCACACTCCAATACCTTACATCTATTTAGTGATGCTTCCAGCATTGCCTTTTGGAGCCACCTATGGCTCCGAATGGATCCAAGCTATATGACCTCCACGTTGGACACAATTACATATTACAATCCTTGAACTGTACCCAATATTCGTGTTAGTCTGCATGTTTGCACCCAAAATGGCCAACTCAAACATACTATTTCACTGTGACAACCAAGCTGTTGTAGCTATCATCAACAAACAATCTTCTAAGCACCCCACAATCATGTACTTCATCAGACCCTTTGTCCTACAATTACTCAAATTCAACGTTTGTTTCCATGCACAATATATACCGGGGGTAGATAATGTGTTAAGTGATGCTATTTCTCGCCTCCAGGCACAACCAGGTCTCTTACGTCATTATGGGATGCAGCCCCTGGCTACCCCTATCCCATCACACCTCTTACCAGAGAACTACAACTTACCGTAAACATCCTCCTTCACAAATCTCATAGCCATTCAACAAGCTGGTCATATTTGCATCGCGGGAGCACAACACTTCCTTCTGTAGTAAGATACACCACAACCCTTGATAATCAAGGACTGAAATATTCAACCATCAGACATACATCTCACATACTCTTACTTTACTCAACCTCACAACTTTGTAAACACAAATCCTCCCATCTACCAGATCCACTTCACCTTCTACAAACATAGCAATCACAACACGCCTAACTTAATCTTAAAACCTCAGCATCACTTTCCCAGATCACGTTACAACACTCATTCATTCCGCATCGGTAGAGCCACACAGCGGGCATCTGACAACACTCCCGCTGCAGTCATCCAATCTACAGGCAGATGGAAGAGTTCTGCCTACACAAAGTACTTCCACCCTGGAACATTCACACTTCCTCACTAAATACCACATAAAACATATCCAAAACACACAAAAGAAAGTACCCTACTGCCCTACATTCAAACCACAAATGGTACATTACACTCAAACCACAAATAAGGGGTCCTTAACTCAAACCACAAATAAGGGGGGTCACCTTACCTTACTCAAACCCCAAATAAGGGGTCAGTACCTTACTCCCCTGTTACCACAAAACCACAAAAAAGGGGTCAGTACCTTACTCCCCTGTTACTCAAACCACAAAATAAGGGGTCAGTACCTTACTCCCCTGTTACTCAAACCACAAATAAGGGGTCAGTACCTTACTCCCCTGTTACTCAAACCACAAAATAAGGGGTCAGTACCTTACTCCCTGTATTCTCAAAACCACACATAGGGGTCAGTACCTTACTCCTCTGATATTTAAACCACACACAAGGGGTCAGTACCTTACTCCCCTGTTACTTCAACCACACACAAGGGGTCAGTACCTTACTCTCCTATAACTATATTTCCTCTTATATAGCTATACTCTTGTTATACTTATATTTCTGTGCACTCCTTCGTATCTAGGAATATTGTAGCTGCTTGTAGTTGCTTGAGTGGGGACACTAGCCAGAGAAAACACACGAGTCCAGGAGTTGAGTTGTTGTTGATTTATTCGAGTTTGGCTTATTAGCTTTCTCTGGAATCTCGGGTCAGAATCTTGTTCAGATACTTCGTCTCTTCGCTAGGTAGATCTCTCTGAATTTCGGCGAGGCCAGCTATTTTATCGGGGTTCCGGCATTGGATTACGCTCGGAACCACACCCACAGCTGGCCTCCCATTGGACCAGGTATAGGCGGTCCCCCCTCACAGAGGTCAACCCCAACAGCTCACATGGGGCGTGGGCTCGAAGGGTCATTGGCCAATGGGAAAAGGTACCAGCCAAGTCTACTTATCAGGGTCACACCCCGTTTTAAGGGCGGAGGTTGACCCGGGCTAGTGAAACATGTCGTGCTGACAATGGAAAAGACGGGGAGGGTTTCAAAAGTCAAAAGTGCCAGATAAATATCATAACAACTCCCCTGTTACTTAAACCACACACAAGGGGTCAGTACCTTACTCCCCTGATATTCAAAACCACACATAAGGGGTCAGTACCTTACTCCCCTGATATTCAAAACCACACATAAGGGGTCAGTACCTTACTCCTCTGTTACTCAAACCACACACAAGGGGTCAGTACCTTACTCCCCTGTTACTCAAAACCACACAAAACGGGTCAGTACTACTTTACTCCCCTGATATTCAAAACCACACACAAGGGGTCAGTACCTTACTACCCTGTTACTCAAACCACAAACAAGGGTCAAAGATACCTTACTACCTTTTCACTCCACAAAGGAAAAATTCTTTTCAGTACCTTACTCCCCTGTTTACTCAAAACCACAAATAAGGGGTCAGTACTTACTGCCCTGTTATATTCATCCATTTTGCACACACACAAGGGGTCACTTACTTTACTACCAGATGATATTCAATGCATTATCCATCCATTTTCATATAACTTTTACTCCCCTGGTTTTTTTCACAACTTCACACACTTTCAGTACATTATGTTGTATTTCACTTGGTCAGTACACCACACCTGTTAATATAACCGACCACAGAATGGTCGTCTCTATTCATAGTATAATATCAAATGTATCAACCCTGCATTATACCTTATAGGTATATAACAATTCCGTGTAATGGGGTCTATCTCTGTATACACACCCAAGTCAATGCAATACCTGGTAATCGCTTTCCCCTGTGCACATATCACTCATGTGTGATCACTAGACATATTGACTTTGGTCACTTATGTATCAACTCATTATTTCAGAATTTTTTGAACAACGTAACGTTACTATATTGTAATCATCAGTCTTTTTCTAAAACTAAATTCTACTACTTTTGCTCAAAATAAAGTCAGAATGATCAGAAGAATTTGTGAATCATGGACAAACATGGACTGCTGGGTTACACTTTGTGCTACTGTCGAATTTCTAAACCTGGAATTAAAATGTGTACTAAAACATTGCTCCTGACTGTCCTTCAAAAAACATAGGTTGGGGCGGAATAACTGCGATCAGATGATTTTGTGCAGCATTGCGGGAATTTGTGTTTGTTCGTCAAAATTACCCGAAGACAAAATAGAAGAGTGGCCATGAATGACCGAACATCCAGGTGCGAGTCAACTGTTTCAATTGTACAAGTCGTCATTTGAAATTGTTTCGACCGTAATGTCCTGCTTGCATCCAACGTTCCTACATAAGAGATAGATCACATATAGTCAGATGAAGTTAACAAATTGATTCTTTATGACCTTTATTGAAGCAAATATAATTTTTCGAAATTACTTGCACGACATAGTCACATCTCCTGTTGGAAGTGTCCATCCGTGCAATCCAATTGGTTGACTCAATTTTAGTGCTACATCCAACAAACAAAACCACATGCAATTCATTTTGGTCTGGATGTTTACCTACCATCCTACCGCACACTTCCAAACCCTTACATCTTCCCTAGTGATGATTCAATCCATTTTTTGCTCCAGGTTTTCACCTATGATTCATGGACCTCACAGATAGATCCTACATATACTCACAGGATCTTTTACAACACAATTATTTAGTGTAACATGCATTGATTGTAGCCAATATTCGTGTTACACCAGCCACTTCTACCCAACATGACAAATGTGTGTATTTCATGTGACAACCAAGCCATGTGTTGTAGCAATACATTTGGTAACAACACGTTCAGTGCTACATGACAACAAACAAACAAAACCACCAGGACTACATTTTATATCTGGAGTACATATTTGACCAAAAAAAAATGGTTAAATGACAAACATTATTTTCATATTTCCATGTGAAATAATCACATTCTTTTTTGCTCAGAGGTTGTTCAGATATTTGGCACTACATCGCTATTTCATCCCACCTCATGTGCACACATTACCTAGACATAACATCAGTATCAAATCACTGTGTCTTTCCCAAAACAAGATCTACACCGGGGGTAGATCCAGAGGGCCTTTACAGAGGATACCTACTCATCCAGGTAGATCAGGTCTTTACGCATGATTAAGCAGCATCCTGTGCTCCCACAACAATGTCCTTTGCTGGCTTTTCAAATTGAGCAGCAATAGGGGTGTATCACTCCTTTCCAACCAAAGAACTCATAGCCATCTGTAACTGGGATATTTGCATCGCACGGAAGCAAAAACACAGCATAATGTAGGTTGTCAACATAATACTCTAAACATAACCACACTCAATATTCAACCATTACATAACTCAAATATCGGGACTTACTTTACTCAACCTCACAACTATGTTTGCCACAACTTCACCATCATAACAGACCCCACTACTGCAACCACAATCAATTTATCACAATAAATGCCAGCATTACATTAAAACTCATCAGCATCACATTCCCACTGAACACGTTAAACACTCACCATCATTCCGCATCGGTAGATCCCAACAGCGGGCATCTGACACCACCCCGCTGCCCTCATCTGGACTCTGGAAAGGGGCAGACAAAGAGTTCTGCCTACACAAGTACTCCAGTGACTGCACCACACTTCCTCACAAAAGTTTTCACAAAAATTCCTCACTAAAAGGAGTAAGTACTTGGAAGTAAAGTACCAACACCACAAATATAGGTCAGTACCTGGTACTCCCCTGTGTACTCAAACCACAAACCAGGGGTCAGTAACTTACTACCCTGTTACTACAAACCCACAAATTTTAGGTCAGTACCTTACTAATGTATACAACCACTACACAGTACAGCAAAGGGGTCAAGTCAATTACCTTACCTTGTTACTCAAACCACACAAAGGGGTCAGTACCTTACTCCCCTGTTACTTCAAAAGACACACAAGGGGTCAGTACCTTACTGGAAGTTACTCAAACGGAGATATATCTGTCAATACCTTTCAGAAGGTGTTGCTATTCAAACCACACACAAGGGGTCAGTACCTTACTTCAATGCCTCTATAAAACCAAAGTTGTAGGTAGGTCATACCTACTGCTTGTAAGAGAGCACTGACACTTATAAGTATGCAGTACAATTACCACTGTTATACAGGAGTACACACAAGGTCAGTACTATCACTTACCTTTTCTGGTGCTCTGCACTGCATGGGGTCCATATCATCCTCGTCCTTTCCATGTCGAATCATAGACATCCAGGTCACTCAATATACCTACAGCAAACATCAACACAACTCCAAACGATTTGTGGGAGCCCTCTACCGTTTCATCTTGAGCTTGGCTCTCTATATCTCTCGGGGTCCTCACACACCATCTCTTTTTTCACTTTCACTTTCACTGGGGCAGGCATCTTAGCATCTCAGCTCCAGTTAACATTTCATGCAGCACCAACAAAAAGGTCATTAGGCATCATGTGTTTCACATCGTGTTCGACCAGTTGTACACCAATGATATTTCCCAATTAGGGATCAAAAATCACCTATCCTATATCATAGGTATACTTCTACTCCTTCAGATCTAGTCTAATTTGTCCTATGACTCAGTAGTACTCCTCGTGTGAAATGGAACCCAAAACACAGTATGTAGTGTTTCCAAATCCCTTGACAATAAACAGGCAAGCATTTTGAGATCAGCATGTCTCTTGAAACCCCAGTTATTGAGCCAGGTACATGGGGGGGGTCCCCCTTCATCAGTGATGCCTTCAAACCACAACACGGCCATGGGGCATTGGGTTTATGATTATTAATCAAAGAAAATAAATTTTGCTCCAATCAATCAAACACAAACTCACAACCATGACTGGGAATGGAAATTGAATGGGTCTAGTATCTTACTCCCCTGTCGTCGTCAAAACTTTCTCAAAGGCACCTCGACAGTTTTACTTACTTGACCCTGGTTCACACCCATGGCCAATCAAAATCGTTAGCATGGCACCTTGGCGAAGCCTAGGTACTTAAAAAGCCCAGACACTGAGCAGCTCTGGGTCCGTTTCATAAAAAGGCGTACCTCTCAAAGTACTGACTTAAACCACACACAAGTTGTTTTGTCGGCTTACTCCCTCCTATTCAAACCACACACAATAAGGTCAGTACCTTACTCCCCTGTTACTAACCAAACAACACATCACAACAGGCAGTACCTTACTCCCCTGATACACTTAACCACACACAAATAAGGGTCAGTACCCACTCCCCTGTTACTAACAAACCACACAAAGGGGTCAGTACCTTACCCTGTTACTCAAACCGACAACAATGGGTCATACCATTGACATCCCTGTTACTCAAACGACACACAAGAGGGTCAGTACCTTACTCCCCTGTATTCAAAATAATTCCACACAACGGGTCAGTAGCGGGACTACCACTGAGTATAAGACAACCACAGACACACTCAATCATTACTTAAAGGAATAGGGTGCTCCAAAAACCGCTTGATTAGGGTCCTTTTTTTTCTTGTTATTGAACTTTATTCTTTCGTATTTCTGTTTTGTGGGATGTCAGTCAGTGAGCCTTAACCTCTGACTTTGGCGTTTTTAATGCCATCCCACCTTTTGGTATATGTTTTCCTTTAGTTTTGTCATTTAACACTCGATGTGTAATATGTATGTCTGTACATATATAGGTATATCAATCAATCCTATCTGTGTCATGACCAATTAAAGTAGCATTATCCCTGCGTTGTGTGTAACCTGTCCTAGACATATCATAGTTATGTATGTCACTTATTGTATCAACATCATACATATACCTTTACCTGTCAAACAATCATAACGTTACTATATTTGTAATCATTATCTGCCTTATTGCAATACAGGTAATTGATTTGTACTGTACATGCACTCAGGGATTACTCTATTGTATTCTATTATGTTATACCGAATATTTTACGTAGAGTTTTTGAACCATGATTTACACAATGTGTACTTGAGAATTATTTCTAAAATAAAAATAATTAGTTAACCAAACATTGCTGTCACTCGACTCCTTCACAAAAACATAGGTTGGGGCGGGAAACCGCTCCAACCGCATTTTGTGCAGAGTCGAATTTGTAAACGTTATCGCATAAGTGCTAATCATTCCTCCTTGCAAGGGAAGAGGCTGATCCAATTGTATCCCGCGTAGATAGGGTCATGTGACCAGCATTCTTCTGTCTTTCGGAATTAGATTTCAACGACATCACATCACTTGTTCTCTGTTTCCGAACCCCTCCCACCCTTCCCGTTTTTCAATGCCATCCCACCTTTTGGTACATGTTTTCCTTTAGTTTTGGTACCTCATACCTACTCTCCTACCGCACACTCCAATACCTTACATCTATTTAGTGATGCTTCCAGCATTGCCTTTGGAGCCATCTATGGCTCCGAATGGATCCAAGCTATATGACCTCCACGTTGGACACAATTACATATTACAATCCTTGAACTGTACCCAATATTCGTGTTAGTCTGCATGTTTGCACCCAAAATGGCCAACTCAAACATACTATTTCACTGTGACAACCAAGCTGTTGTAGCTATCATCAACAAACAATCTTCTAAGCACCCCACAATCATGTACTTCATCAGACCCTTTGTCCTACAATTACTCAAATTCAACATTTGTTTCCATGCACAATATATACCGGGGGTAGATAATGTGTTAAGTGATGCAATTTCTCGCCTCCAGGCACAACCAGGTCTCTTACGTCATTATGGGATGCAGCCCCTGACTACCCCTATCCCATCACACCTCTTACCAGAGAACTACAACTTACCGTAAACATCCTCCTTCACAAATCTCATAGCCATTCAACAAGCTGCTCATATTTGCATCGCGGGAGCACAACACTTCCTTCTGTAGTAAGATACACCACAACCCTTGATAATCAAGGACTGAAATATTCAACCATCAGACATACATCTCACATACTCTTACTTTACTCAACCTCACAACTTTGTAAACACAAATCCTCCCATCTAACAGATCCACTTCACCTTCTACAAACATAGCAATCACAACACGCCTAACTTAATCTTAAAACCTCAGCATCACTTTCCCAGATCACGTTACAACACTCATTCATTCCGCATCGGTAGAGCCACACAGCGGGCATCTGACAACACTCCCGCTGCAGTCATCCAATCTACAGGCAGATGGAAGAGTTCTGCCTACACAAAGTACTTCCACCTTGGAACATTCACACTTCCTCACTAAATACCACATAAAACATATCCAAAACCACAAATAAGGGGTCAGTACCCTACTGCCCTGTTACTCAAACCACAAATAAGGGGTCAGTACCTTACTCCCCTGTTACTCAAACCACAAATAAGGGGTCAGTACCTTACTCCCCTGTTACTCAAACCACAAAATAAGGGGTCAGTACCTTACTTACCTGTTACTTCAACCACACACAAGGGGTCGGTACCTTACTCCCCTGTTACTTAAACCACAAATAAGGGGTCAGTACCTTACTCCCCTGATATTCAAAACCACACATAAGGGTCAGTACCTTACTCCTCTGATATTGAAAACCACACACAAGGGGTCAGTACCTTACTCCCCTGTTACTTCAACCACACACAAGGGGTCAGTACCTTACTCTCCTATAACTATATTTCCTCTTATATAGCTATACTCTTGTTATACTATTTCTGCGGGTATCTAGGAATATTGTAGCTGCTTGTAGTTGCTTGAGTGGGGACACTAGCCAGAGAAAACACACGAGTCCAGGAGTTGAGTTGTTGTTGATTTATTCGAGTTTGGCTTATTAGCTTTCTCTGGAATCTCGGGTCAGAATCTTGTTCAGATACTTCGTCTCTTCGCTAGGTAGATCTCTCTGAATTTCGGCGAGGCCAGCTATTTTATCGGGGTTCCGGCATTGGATTACGCTCGGAACCACACCCACAGCTGGCCTCCCATTGGACCAGGTATAGGCGGTCCCCCCTCAGAGAGGTCAACCCCAACAGCTCACATGGGGCGTGGGCTCGAAGGGTCATTGGCCAATGGGAAAAGGTACCAGCCAAGTCTACTTATCAGGGTCACACCCCGTTTTAAGGGCGGAGGTTGACCCGGGCTAGTGAAACATGTCGTGCTGACAATGGAAAAGACGGGGAGGGTTTCAAAAGTCAAAAGTGCCAGATAAATATCATAACAACTCCCCTGTTACTTAAACCACACACAAGGGGTCAGTACCTTACTCCCCTGATATTCAAAACCACACATAAGGGGTCAGTACCTTACTCCTCTGATATTCAAAACCACACATAAGGGGTCAGTACCTTACTCCCCTGTTACTCAAACCACACACAAGGGGTCAGTACCTTACTCCCCTGTTACTCAAAACCACACAAAACGGGTCAGTACTACTTTACTCCCCCTGATATTCAAAACCACACACAAGGGGTCAGTACTTTTACTACCACTGATATCCTAGCTCTATCAATCCATAATAACCCTTCCGATAGGAGTCTTTTTCTTTTCTTGTTAGTGAACTCTCTTTGGCATTTGTATTTCTGTCTTGTGGGATGTCTTTGAGACCACACGATTGCGAATAGCAACCGAGTCAGATAATGATGTTGAGAGCTCAGAAACGGATTCCGACTCGGAAAATGAATGCAGTAAGTAAAGACGCTTTGACTTTCAGGCCAGTGGAAGTGTGGTGGGTAGAAATTTTTCGTCTCTATTAGTCTAAATATCGAAATGGATTAGTATAGGTAGAAATAACAATTCCGTGTAATGGGGTCTATCTGGCCCACACACCCAAGTCAATAAATTCACCCAGCGCTTTCCCCGAGCGATAGTGACATGTATGATCACATAATTGACTTGGGTGCCTGTGAACTGGCCCCTTTCAGAATTTAGACGTCCTGTTAATATATCTCTCATCAGTGTTTATTTAAAAGACTAAGTCTACTCTTTTGCTCACAAATAAAGTCAGAATGATCAGAAGAATTTGTGAATCATGGACAAACATGGACTGCTGGGTCAGCTTTTGTTATGTGAATGATCTAACATGGAATTAAAAATGGCTAAAAAGCTTGATTTGGGCAACCTTTCAGGTGTAGCTGTAATAACTGCGATCAGATGACCACATTGCGGGAATGTGTTTGTTGTCAAAATTACCCGAAGACTCTGGCAACAATAGAAGAGTGGCCATGAATGACCGAACATCCAGGGTTCAAGTCAAACTGTTTCGACCGTAATGTCCTGCTTGCATCCAAATTCGAGTACACATACAGATAGATGGACATATAGGGGATGAAGTTAACACAATTGAGTTAGTTATGCCTTTATTGAAGCAAATATAAGACACACAGCCACTTCTGGACATAGACAATGTGTATTCCAAGTGTCCATGGTGTGCAATACATTTGGTAATCACGTTCAGTGCTACATGACAACAAACAACAAAACCAGCAATACATTTATATCTGGAGTACATAGTTGACCAAAAAAAAGAGTTAAAAAAACATTATTTTCATATTTCCCTAAGAAATAATCAATTCTTTTTTGCTCCAGGTTATTCAGATATTATTCAGTACATACAGATAGATGGACATATAGGGGATGAAGTTAACACAATTGAGTTAGTTATGCCTTTATTGAAGCAAATATAAGACACACAGCCACTTCTGGACATAGACAATGTGTATTCCAAGTGTCCATGGTGTGCAATACATTTGGTAATCACGTTCAGTGCTACATGACAACAAACAACAAAAACCAGCAATACATTTATATCTGGAGTACATAGTTGACCAAAAAAAAAAAAGAGTTAAAAAAACATTATTTTCATATTTCCCTAAGAAATAATCAATTCTTTTTTGCTCCAGGTTATTCAGATATTTGGCCTATCGCTGTTTCATCTACTGGGTGTGGCACAGATTAGGTAGACATAACAGAAAAGTATTGCCATCAAGTGTCGTAAACAAAATAAGATCTACATTCCTAGATCCAGAGGGCCTTTACAGAGGATACCTAGAAAGTAGCTGAGTAGATTTTCTTTTGCATGATTGAAGCGGCATCGGTGTGCTCCCACAAGAAAGAATGTCCTTTGCTGGCTTTTCAAATTGAGCAGCAATAGGGGTGGATCACTCCTTTCCGCCGAAAGAACTTTCGCCAGTCTGTAACTGGGATATTTTCTCACGAAGCAAAAACACTTCAGTAATGAGGTTGTCAACATAATCTGAAACATAACCAGTTAATAAAAGATTAGTAATAAATAGTCTTTGAATCATTACATGGAATGTTTGGTCTTTTGTGCCAGTATAATTACCCTATGGGCACTGCGGAGACTCTAATAAATTTATCTTAATAAATGCCAGCATTACATTATTGTTTAACTCATGTTTACATATATTGAACAACAAATCCTGTGATATATACCAACCAAAAGTGATGGGAACTTTGACAGGCTTCACCACTGGATCCCCCTGTCTGGACTTTGGAAAGGACACTCCCCATTGTGCCTGGCCTTGTTGAGTGACTGCACGAGCTCTATTGGAGTTTTCATTAAAATGCAAAACTGCAAGGAGTAATCTGGAAGTAAAGCAACCAACAGTAGCAGATATAGCCTGGTGGTCTGGTATGCCCTATGTGAGCTCACAATACACCAGAATCTCATAACTTTATAAGCACCAACATAAACCCATGTTTTAGATCAGGTATTTGCAATATATACCACACTACAGTCACAGCAAAGCTCAATTAAATTACCTTGCTTCCATAGTGGCAAAGGGAAAGTGTACACTCTTGGGTGCAAAGAAGATCACCACCTTGTGGAAAGATTCTAAACTGGAAGTCTGCTCAGACGGAGATAATCTGCCAATGTCTTTCAGAAGGTGTTTGCTGTTCACGACCAGGGCCATCCTCCAGCTCAATGCCTCTATAAACCAAAGTTGTAGGTGCTTTATTATGCTTATGAGAGAGCACTGATTTTTATAAGTATGCAATACAATTCCACTGTTTACAGGAGTATTTTCAAAGTAAACTATCACTTACATTTCCTGGTGCACTGCATGTTCATCCATATCATCCTCGTCACTTTCCATGTCGAATATAGACATCCAGGTGACTCAATATACCTACAAGCAAACATGTTTGAACTCCAAACGATTTGTGGGAGCCCTCTACCGGTTCAGTTGAGCTGGCCTCTATCTCGGGCACACCTGTCATCTCGTTTTCACTTTCACTGGAGGCATCAAGCATCTCAGCTCCAGTTAACATTTCATGCAGCACCTACAAACAGAGGCATCATGTGTTTCAGTGTCGACCAGTTGTACACCAATGATATTTCCCAAAATAGGGATCAAAATCACCTATATCAATATACTTCTATATACAGACTGTCTAATTTGTCCTATGACATCAGTAGTACTCCTCGTGTAAATGGACCAATTAAACACAGTATGTAGTGTATCCAAATCCCTAAACAATAAACAGGCAAGCATTTTGAGATCACATTGAAACACCAGTTATTGAGCCATGCTCATGGGGCCCTTTCTTCATCAGTGATGCCTTAGCCTTAACACGGCCATGTCATTTGGGTCGTATGATTATTCATATAAGAAATAAATTTTGCTGTCAATCAAACACAAAGGCACAACCATGACTGGGAATGGAAATTGAATGGTCCTAGCTATCTTACCTGTTGACGTCGTCTTTTCTCAAAGGCACCTCGACGTTTTACTTGATCCTGGTTCACACCCATGTAATCGAAAATCGTTAGCATGGCACCTTGGCGAAGCCTAGGTTGTTTAGAAAAGCCCAGACTTCTGAGCAGCTCTGGGTCCGTTTCATAGGCGTCCCTCTCAAAGTGGTCGGAGCAAATGACAGGAGTTGTTTTGGTCGGCTTCCAATCCTTCCTCTTCACCTTTTGCAATCCAATTCTTGTGCATTTTTCGGTCTTTCGGGAACCGAAAGAAACTCTTACCTGACCTCTCGGCTCTCGGCGTTTCTACACTTAACCGACAGAACAATAAGGCATAATCCAAACTGTGAGTGTAACAAACCGTGAAGACTTTTTCATAAACCATCAACGAGCCGCGACAACAATGGCGAAGCTTGTTGACATTCGTGATCAGCGAGCACAGAGCAGCGAACGTGACGTCACGGGCCAAATAATTCCGAACGTTGCCGAGCGGGATGTTCAACGAGTGGAAGACGAAAACAGACACTTTAAAATCATTTTTTAAAGGAATAGGGTGCTCCAAAGTAACCGCTATTGATATGAATACCATTATTGAAGTTTATTCTTTCGAATTTCGCTTTTAAAAAAAATTGTGTTTATGATCTTTAACCTCTGACT
>CM067356.1:52772762-52814001 GCA_034190875.2 Urechis unicinctus | reverse complement strand
CCATTTTCAATATGTGTTCGCAAAATACAATAGAAAATGTGTTGCGTACCCATTTTCTATTTGCATTTGTGAAATTGAAAATCGAATTAACGGTGTTTACCTTGATTAAATGTATACCTATTTTCTAGATATGTTTGCAAAATAATAATATAGAAAATGGGTTGCTTACCCATTTTCAATATGTTTTCGCAAAATACCACCATAGAAAATGTGTGTTGCTTACCCATTTTCTATTTGCATTTGTGAAATTGAAAATCGAATTAACGGTGTATATACCTTGATTGAATGTATACATATTTTTTATATATGTTTGAAAAATAATAATATAGAAAATGGGTTGCTTACCCATTTTCAATATGTGTTCGCAAAATATAACCATAGAAAATGTGTTGCTTACCCATTTTCTATTTGCATTTGTGAAATTGAAAATCGAATTAACGGTGTATACCTTGATTGAATGTATACTATATTTTCTATATATGTTTGCAAAATAATAATATAGAAAATGGGGGTTGCTTACCCATTTTCAATATGTGTTCGCAAAATAATAATATAGAAAATGTGTTGCTTACCCATTTTCTATTTGCATTTGTGAAATTGAAAATCGAATTAACGGTGTATTACCTTGATTGAATGTATACTATTTTTCTATATATGTTTTGCAAAATAATAAAATATAGAAAATGGGTTGCTTACCCATTTTCAATATGTGTTCGCAAAAATACCACCATAGAAAATGTGTTGCTTACCCATTTTCTATTTGCATTTGTGAAATTGAAAATCGAATTAACGGTGTATACCTTGATTGAATGTATACTATTTTCTATATATGTTTGCAAAATAATAATATAGAAAATGGGTTGCTTACCCATTTTCAATATGTGTTCGCAAAATAATAATATAGAAAATGTGTTGCTTACCCATTTTCTATTTGCATTTGTGAAATTGAAAATCGAATTAACGGGTGTATACCTTGATTGAATGTATACCTATTTTCTATATATTTTGCAAAAAATAATAATATAGAAAATGGGTTGCTTACCCATTTTCAATATGTGTTCGCAAAAAATATAATATAGAAAATGTGTTGCTTACCCATTTTCTATTTGCATTTGTGAAATTGAAAATCGAATTAACGGTGTTTACCTTGATTGAATGTTACATATATTGAATGTTTGCAAAATAATAATATATGATATGGGTTGCTTACCCATTTTCAATATATGTGTTCGCAAAATAATATATATAAAAATGTGTTGCTTACCCATTTTTTCTATGCATTTGTGAAATTGAAAATCGAATTAACGGTGTATATATTGATTGAATGTATACATATTTTTTATATATGTTTGCAAAATAATAATATAGAAAATGGGGTTGCTTACCATTTTCAATATGTGTTCGCAAAAATATAACCATAGAAAATGTGTTGCTTACCCATTTTCTATTTGCATTTGTGAAATTGAAAATCGAATTAACGGTGTTTACCTTGATTGAATGTATACCTATTTTTCTATATATGTTTGCAAAATAATAATATAGAAAATGGGTTGCTTACCCATTTTCAATATGTGTTCGCAAAAAATAATAATATAGAAAATGTGTTGCTTACCCATTTTCTATTTGCATTTGTGAAATTGAAAATCGAATTAACGGTGTACCTTACCTTGATTGAATGTATACCTATTTTCTATATATGTTTGCAAAATAATAATATAGAAAATGGGTTGCTTACCCATTTTCAATATGTGTTCGCAAAATAATAATATAGAAAATGTGTTGCTTACCCATTTTCTATTTGCATTTGTGAAATTGAAAATCGAATTACGGTGTGTATACCTTGATTGAATGTATACCTATTTTTATATATGTTGAAAAAATAATAATATAGAAATGGGTTGCTTACCCATTTTCAATATGTGTTTCGCAAAATAATAATAGAAAATGTGTTGCTTACCCATTTTCTATTTTGTGAAATTGAAAATCGAATTAACGGTGTTATACCTTGATTGAATGTATACATATATTTTTTATATATGTTTGAAAAATAATAATATAGAAAATGGGTTGCTTACCCATTTTCAATATGTGTTCGCAAAATAATAATTTAGAAAATGTGTTGCTTACCCATTTTCTATTTGCATTTGTGAAATTGAAAATCGAATTAACGGTGTATACCTTGATTGAATGTATACCTATTTCTATATATGTTTTGCAAAATAATAATATAGAAAATGGGTTGCTTACCATTTTCAATATGTGTTCGCAAAAATAATAATACCATAGAAAATGTGTTGCTTACCCATTTTCTATTTGCATTTGTGAAATTGAAAATCGAATTAACGGTGTATACCTTGATTGTTACTATTTTTATATATGTTTGAAAAATAATAATATAGAATATGGGTTTTACCCATTTTATATGTTTGCAAAAAATAGAAAATAATATGTGAAAGAAAAAATTAACGGTGGGTTGCTTACCCATTTTCAATATGTGTTTGCAAAATAAAATATAGAAAATGGGTTGCTTACCCATTTTCAATAGAAAATAGTGTTGCTTACCCATTTTCTATTTGCATTTGTGAAATTGAAAATCGAATTAACGGTGTATACCTTGATTGAATGTATACCTATTTTTTTATATATGTTTGCAAAATAATAATATAGAAATGGGTTGCTTACCCATTTTCAATATGTGTTCGCAAAATAATAATATAGAAAATGTGTTGCTTACCCATTTTCTATTTGCATTTGTGAAATTGAAAATCGAATTAACGGTGTTGTTTACCTTGATTGAATGTATACCTATTTTCTATATGTTTGAAAAATAATAATATAGAAAATGGGTTGCTTACCCATTTTTCAATATGTGTTCGCAAAATACCATATAGAAAATGTGTTGCTTACCCATTTTCTATTTGCATTTGTGAAATTTGAAAATCGAAAAAATCGAATTAACGGTGTTTACCTTGATTGAAATAATATATACCTATTTTTTATATATGTTTGCAAAATATAATAATATAGAAAATGAAAATTGCTTACCCATTTTCAATATGTGTTCGCAAAAAATATAATATAGAAAAATGTGTTGCTTACCATTTTCTATTTGCATTTGTGAAATTGAAAATCGAATTAACGGTGTTTACCTTGATTGAATGTATACCTATTTTCTATATATGTTTGCAAAATAATAATATAGAAAATGGGTTGCTTACCCATTTTCAATATGTGTTCGCAAAATAATAATATAGAAAATGTGTTGCTTACCCATTTTCTATTTGCATTTGTGAAATTGAAAATCGAATTAACGGTGTATACCTTGATTGAATGTATACATATTTTTTATATATGTTTGAAAAATAATAATATAGAAAATGGGTTGCTTACCCATTTTCAATATGTGTTCGCAAAAAATACCATATAGAAAATGTGTTGCTTACCCATTTTCTATTTGCATTTTGAAATTGAAAATCGAATTAACGGTGTTACCTTGATTGAATGTAAATATTTTCTATATATGTTTGCAAAAAAAAATAATAATATAGAAATGGGTTGCTTACCCATTTTCAATATGTGTTTGCAAAAAATAATAAATATAAAATGTGTTTACCCATTTTCTATTTGCATTTGTGAAATTGAAAATCGAATTAACGGTGTATATAGAAAATTGAATGTATACCTATTTTTTTTATATGTGTTGAAAAAATAATAATATAGAAAATGGGTTGCTTACCCATTTTCAATATGTGTTCGCAAAAATACCATATAGAAAATGTGTTGCTTACCCATTTTTTTTCTATTTGCATTTGTGAAATTGAAAATCGAATTAACGGTGTATACCTTGATTGAATGTATACCTATTTTTTATATATGTTTGAAAAAAATAATAATATAGAAAATGGGTTGCTTACCCATTTTCAATATGTGTTCGCAAAAAATAATAATATAGAAAATGTGTTGCTTACCCATTTTCTATTTGCATTTGTGAAATTGAAAATCGAATTAACGGTGTATACCTTGATTGAATGTATACCTATTTTTTTATATATGTTTGCAAAATAATAATATAGAAAATGGGTTGCTTACCCATTTTCAATATGTGTTCGCAAAATACCATATAGAAAATGTGTTGCTTACCCATTTTCTATTTGCATTTGTGAAATTGAAAATCGAATTAACGGTGTTTACCTTGATTGAATGTATACCTATTTTTATATATGTTTGCAAAAATAATAATATAGATAATGGGTTGCTTACCCATTTTCGATATGTGTTCGCAAAATAATAATATAGAAAATGTGTTGCGTACCCATTTTCTATTTGCATTTGTGAAATTGAAAATCGAATTAACGGTGTATATCTTGATTGAATGTATACATATTTTTTTTATATGTTTGAAAAATAATAATATAGAAAATGGGTTGCTTACCCATTTTCAATATGTGTTTGCAAAATACCACCATAGAAAATGTGTTGCTTACCCATTTTCTATTTGCATTTGTGAAATTGAAAATCGAATTAACGGTGTTTACCTTGATAGAATGTATACATATATTTTATATATGTTTGCAAAATAATAATATAGATAATGGGTTGCTTACCCATTTTCGATATGTGTTCGCAAAATAATAATATAGAAAATGTGTTGCGTACCCATTTTCTATTTGCATTTGAAATTGAAAATCGAATTAACGGTGTTTACCTTGATTGAATGTATATACCTATTTTTATATATGTTTGCAAAATAATAATATAGATAATGGGTTGCTTACCCATTTTCGATATGTGTTCGCAAAATAATAATATAGAAAATGTGTTGCGTACCCATTTTCTATTTGCATTTGTGAAATTGAAAATCGAATTAACGGTGTATACCTTGATTGAATGTATACCTATTTTTTATATATGTTTGCAAAATAATAATATAGAATGGGTTGCTTACCCATTTTCAATATGTGTTCGCAAAATAATAATATAGAAAATGTGTTGCGTACCCATTTTCTATTTGCATTTGAAATTGAAAATCGAATTAACGGTGTATACCTTGATTGAATGTATACCTATTTTTTATATATTTTTTATATGTTTGAAAAATAATAATATAGAGAAATGGGTTGCTTACCCATTTTCAATATGTGTTCGCAAAATAATAATTTAGAAAATGTGTTGCTTATCCATTTTCTATTTGCATTTGTGAAATTGAAAATCGAATTAACGGTGTATACCTTGATTGAATGTATACATATTTTTTATATATGTTTGCAAAATAATAATATAGAAAATGGGTTGCTTACCCATTTTCAATATGTGTTCGCAAAATAATAATATAGAAAATGTGTTGCGTACCCATTTTCTATTTGCATTTGTGAAATTGAAAATCGAATTAACGGTGTATATCTTGATTGAATGTATACATATTTTTTTATATATTTGAAAAAATAATATAGAAATGGGTTGCTTACCCATTTTCAATATGTGTTCGCAAATCATATATGTAATTAATTTTCTATTATTGTGAAATGAAAATGGTCTGGCGCCATTTCACATCTAATTGTTATTCATTTCCCTTGAAAACGAATGCCATCTAGCCGGTTCACATGACACGTCTGGACCAATCACATTTGTGTGGCAAGCTACAGTGTATACCTTTTGAATGTATACATATTTTTTATATATGTTGCAAAAATAATAATATAGAAAATGGGTTGCTTACCCTTTTCCTGTGTTTTGCAAAATCCATCGCGCCAGCACCCTCAAAACGGTGTTTTTGATTGAATGTACCATATATTTTTATATATTTTCAAAATAATAATTGTCTCCACCTATTCTTACTTACCCATTTTCTATTTAGGTTGTGAAAAGAATTAACGGTGTATACCTTGATTGAATGTATACATATATTTTTATATTGTTTGCCCCCATAATAATATAGAAAATGGGTCATACTACCCATTTTCTATATGTTTGCAAAAATCGAATCATAGAAAATAGGTATTTACCCATTTTTTTTGCATGTGTGAAATTGAATGTGTTCATATTGTATTTCCTTATTATAAACAACTTTTTAATATAAATAGTCATCCCTTATATAGAAAAATGACCATATATGGCAATATATACTATGAAAATACTTGTACCCATTTCCATTTTGTTCAATTTATATATATGTTTGTATGTTTTACTTAGTATGTTTTTTAATGTATGAAAATAAAACGTCATTACCTGGATTTGGGAATAGGAATGACCATATATGGCAGCACAGTGATAAAATATACATATAAGATTTTTCAGCAACAAGCTACAGTCACCTCCATTTTAGCAAAGGGTGGTGTGTTGCGTACCCATTTCTTTCATTGGCTTAAACATTTTTTGAAAATCGAATTAACTGTTTACCTTGATTAAATGTATACCTATTTTTTATATATATGTTGCAAAAATGAATATATATAAAATGGGTTGCTTACCCATTTTCAATATGTGTTTGCAAAATACTAATATAGAAAATGTGTTGCGTACCCATTTTCTATTTGCATTTGTGAAATTGAAAATCGAATTAACGGTGTATACCTTGATTGAATGTATACCTATTTTCATTATATTTTCTTTGCAAAATAATAATATAGATAATGGGTTGCTTACCCATTTTCAATATGTGTTCGCAAAATACTAATATAGAAAATGTGTTGCGTACCCATTTTCTATTTGCATTTGTGAAATTGAAAATCGAATTAACGGTGTTTACCTTGATAGAATGTATACATATATTTTATATATATTTTTAAAAATAATAATATAGAAATGGGTTGCTTACCCATTTTCAATATGTGTTCGCAAAATACCACCATAGAAAATGTGTTTGCTTACCCATTTTCTATTTGTGTTTGTGAAATTGAAAATCGAATTAATGGTGTATACCTTGATTGAATGTATACCTATTTTTTTTATATGTTTGAAAAATAATAATATAGAAAATGGGTTGCTTACCCATTTTCAATATTGCTTACCCATTTTCTATTTGCATTTGTGAAATTGAAAATCGAATTACGGGTGTATACCTTGATTGAATGTATACCTATTTTCTATATATGTTTGCAAAATAATAAATATCGAAAATGGGTTGCTTACCCATTTTCAATATGTGTTCGCAAAATAATAATATAGAAAATGTGTTGCTTACCCATTTTCTATTTGCATTTGTGAAATTGAAAATCGAATTAACGGTGTTTACCTTGATGAATGTATACCTATTTTTATATATGTTTGAAAAAAATAATAATATAGAAATGGGTTGCTTACCCATTTTCAATATGTGTTCGCAAAAAAATAATACCCATTTTCTATTTGCATAGAAAAATGTGTTGCGTACCCATTTTCTATTTGCATTTGCAAAAAATTGAAAATCGAAATAATTGGTGTATACCTTGATTGAATGTATATATATTTTTTATATATGTTTGCAAAATAATAATATCGAAAATGGGTTGCTTACCCATTTTCATATATGTGTTCGCAAAAAAATAATAATAGAAAATGTGTTGCTTACCCATTTTCTATTTGCATTTGTGAAATTGAAAATCGAATTAACGGTGTTTACCTTGATTGAATGTATACCTATTTTCTAGATATGTTTGCAAAATAATAATATAGATAATGGGTTGCTTACCCATTTTCGATATGTGTTCGCAAAATAATAATATAGAAAATGTGTTGCGTACCCATTTTCTATTTGCATTTGTGAAATTGAAAATCGAATTAACGGTGTATATCTTGATTGAATGTATACATATTTTTTTTATATGTTTGAAAAATAATAATATAGAAAATGGGTTGCTTACCCATTTTCAATATGTGTTTGCAAAATACCACCATAGAAAATGTGTTGCTCTCCCATTTTCTATTTGCATTTGTGAAATTGAAAATCGAATTAACGGTGTTTACCTTGATAGAATGTATACATATATTTTTTATATATGTTTGAAAAAATAATATATAGAAATGGGTTGCTTACCCATTTTCAATATGTGTTCGCAAAATAATAATATAGAAAATGTGTTGCTTACCCATTTTCTATTTGCATTTGTGAAATTGAAAATCGAATTAATGGTGTATACCTTGATTGAATGTATACCTATTTTCTATATATGTTTGCAAAATAATAATATCGAAAATGGGTTGCTTACCCATTTTCAATATGTGTTCGCAAAATACCACCATAGAAAATGTGTTGCTTACCCATTTTCTATTTGCATTTGTGAAATTGAAAATCGAATTAACGGTGTTTACCTTGATTGAATGTATACCTATTTTCTATATATGTTTGCAAAATAATAATATAGAAAATGGGTTGCTTACCCATTTTCAATATGTGTTCGCAAAATAATAATATAGAAAATGTGTTGCGTAAAATGTGTTGCTTACCCATTTTCTATTTGCATTGTGAAATTGAAAATCGAATTAATGGTGTATACCTTGATTGAATGTATACCTATTTTTGTTATATGTTTGAAAAATAATAATATAGAAAATGGGTTGCTTACCCATTTTCAATATGTGTTCGCAAAAAAATAATAATATATAAAAATGTGTTGCTTACCCATTTTCTATTTGCATTTTGTGAAATTGAAAAAATCGAATTAACGGTGTTTACCTTGATTGAATGTATACCTATTTTCTATATATGTTTGCAAAATAATAATATAGAAAATGGGTTGCTTACCCATTTTCAATATGTGTTCGCAAAATACTAATATAGAAAATGTGTTGCGTACCCATTTTCTATTTGCATTTGTGAAATTGAAAATCGAATTAACGGTGTTTACCTTGATTGAATGTATACCTATTTTCTATATATGTTTGCAAAATAATAATATAGAAAATGGGTTGCTTACCCATTTTCAATATGTGTTCGCAAAATATAATATAGAAAATGTGTTGCTTACCCATTTTCTATTTGCATTTGTGAAATTGAAAATCGAATTAACGGTGTTTACCTTGATTGAATGTATACCTATTTTCTATATATGTTTGCAAAATAATTATATAGATAATGGGTTGCTTACCCATTTTCAATATGTGTTCGCAAAATACTAATATAGAAAATGTGTTGCTCACCCATTTTCTATTTGCATTTGTGAAATTGAAAATCGAATTAACGGTGTATACCTTGATTGAATGTATACCTATTTTCTATATATGTTTGCAAAATAATAATATCGAAAATGGGTTGCTTACCCATTTTCAATATGTGTTCGCAAAATATAATATAGAAAATGTGTTTGCGTACCCATTTTCTATTTGCATTTGTGAAATTGAAAATCGAATTAACGGTGTTTACCTTGATTGAATGTATACCTATTTTCTATATATGTTTGCAAAATAATAATATAGAAAATGGGTTGAAGTGGTTAACCAGGCATTGGCGTCAATATTAGGTTCAGGTGAGTTGCAGGACACTGAGCCTCAGGCCCCAACCAAAAACCCTGTTAGACTCGCTGCTCCATTGGGTGCGCACATCCCATTGCTGACTAAGCAACTAATATGGGAAGGGCGTTTTGTTCACCTGCAGGAGCTTGTCAATCCCATCCCCAAAAAACCCCAAGATGGTAAAGACAAACCCAAGCAATTGCTCTCAATTGGGGAATGGGCCGAAGCATTTGAGATATTTACATCTGTTGCATGTGAACAAGACCCTCAACTGGCTGGGGACCTGCTGAAATATATGGCCACAGTCAAAAAAATGGCTAAAACTTACGGGGCAGAGGCGTGGCGCCACTATGATGATAATTTTCGGTGGGCAAAGCAATTTGACACTAGCCTAACATGGGGTCATGTTGACCTCATGCTGTATACAGAGGCTTCACACCTCGCATTACAATATGCCCCAGCCAGGCCACTCCTTCAAAACCTTTTAGTGCAGGGCGTGTGGGACAACACCAGCAGCCCTTTCGTCCAGGCACTTGCTGGGCCTACCAGCGATTTGGTCAATGCACCAACAAGCAGTGCCGCTTTCAAAACACCCATTGCTGTTACAAGTGTCAAGGGCTCCACAAAACATCAGCCTGTCAGGGTAACGGTCAATCCCGAATTGCCTCACAGTCTGCAAAAAGAGGTGGTCACTCCAGTAAAAATTAAACAATTGGAGCAGTTCCTGTCCGGGTATCATGCATCCACTTTAAACTACATTTTACAGGGTTTTCGATTTGGTTTCAGCATTCAATACCAAGGCCCATTGCAAAATCAATTGTCAAAAAATCACAAAAGTGTTCAGCAATTTCCACAAGTGGTGCAAAATATGATACAAAAGGAGCTTCAGCTCGGCAGGATTTCGGGGCCCTATGATTCTCCTCCTTTCCCAAACTTTGTGGTTTCCCCTTTAGGCGTTGTACCAAAAAAAGAAGTTTAACAAATTTAGGCTTATTCATGACCTTTCGGAACCGCCATTTTCTTCAGTGAATTATTTCATCGACCCCAAAGACAGTTCAGTCAAATATGAAACTCTTGATGATGTCATTCAATTAGTTCAATCGTTTGGTTCAGGCTGCACATTGGCAAAATGCGACATCGAAGAAGCTTTCCGCATTATACCAGTAAGGCCTGAAGAAAGACACCTGCTGGGTTTCCAATTTAAGGAAAAAATCTATTTTGACAAATGCTTGCCAATGGGATGCCGCATGTCTTGGAGCATTTTTGAAGCCTTCAGCTCTGCCTTACAATGGGCAGCCTATAACAAACTCAATGTCGCTGGTCTGAGCCACATACTAGATGACTTCATCTTTGTCGGCCCTCAAAATTCCAATAAAACAGCAAAAGACCTCAATAGTTTCCTTGCCATGTGCAAAAATTGCGGTATTCCCATCAAACAGGAAAAAACTGTCCCTCCCTGCACAAAATTAACTGCTTGGCATTGAGCTTGATTCGTTAGCAATGCAGGCTAGATTACCTATGGACAAGGTGCAAAAGTGTGTCGCCCTCCTTACTCAATTCAGAACAAGGAAAAAGGTCACGCTAAAGGAATTACAATCCTTGGTAGGGGTTCTTAACTTCGCTTGTCGAGTGATACAACCAGGTCGGGCCTTCCTTCGTAGGATAATTGACCTGACAGTAAAGGCAAGCAAACCTCATCACAAAATAAGGCTCAATTCCCAGTCAAGAGCAGACATGCAAGCATGGTTAGATTTCCTTTCTGTTTATAATGGGATCTCCTTGTTCCTTGAAGAAGCCTGGACTCGTTCAGAGGACCTCAAACTCTTCTCTGATGCATCTGGTTCGCTGGGTTTTGCCGCAGTATGCGGAACACATTGGTTTGCTGGAAAATGGCCAACCTCCTGGGACAAATATCACATAACTCTTAAGGAACTGTTCCCAATAGTAGTCAGTATTGAAATTTGGGGAGATTGTCTCTCACGTAAAAAGATTCTTTTTAAAACCGACAATACTGCGGTCGTTGCTATAATAAACAAACAAACTTCCAAAGACCCAGTCATAATGATTTTGGTGCGTCGTCTGGTGGTTGTTGCCCTCAAATTCAACATAATGTTCAAAGCTCAGCATGTTCCTGGTTTTCAAAACGTTGTGCCTGACAAATTGTCCCGTTTCAATTTCCAGGAAGCCAAAAGAATTGCTCCTTGGCTGGATCCACATCCCACTCTAATTCCCAGGCACCTGGTCTCCCTTCACTGAGGCAACAAGCCGCTAAGCTCCTTTCGGAATCCTTGGCTCCTTCCTCAAGGCTAGTTTACCGCCGTGCAGTAGTTAAATATGCTAGTTTCGTAGATTCAGTCCACTCATCTCGCTTTTTCTTTCCAGTGTCAATTGATTTTCTGATCACTTTTATCACTTACTTACATTCTCAAGGATTTGCTTCCTCTTCCATACTTACGTATTCTACTGCTGTTTGCTTCTTCTTCAACAAGATGCTGGGGTTCAAAGATCATTCATCTTCATTCATTGTCAAAAAATTATTGAGCGGTGTACAACGGGCAGGTATTGCAAAACCACAACGTAGCCCTATACACCTATCTCTCCTTCATACCCTAGTAGACTCCATAGCAAAGTCTGGCCTTTCCAACTTTAATATCTTGCTATTCCAAAGTATGTTCCTTCTGGCTTTTCATGCTTTTCTCAGAATTGGGGAAATCACCATTCGAAATCAGCACATCACTTCGCAATGCGTGCAACTTCATGACTGCAGTTTTACTTTCTCCTCTGTTCCGCCAGGCAATACACCTACAGGTGTAGAAATAACACTGCGCTATTTTAAAGGAAATACCTCACGACAGCCCTTTGTTATTCGCATCAACTCCTCAACAGTGTCTCGTTATTGTGTGGTGTCAAAACTACAGCAATATACATCCCTTCGCGGAACAACTCCGGGACCGCTTTTTTGCTACCCTTGTGGCATTCCAGTTTCACGTAGTGCGTTTAGCAATCAGCTTAAAGCTACTCTTCGTCAGGCAAACATCAGGGACACGCATATTAAACCACATTCCTTCCGCTTGGGAGCCGCTATCTCAGCTTGTGCACAAGGCGTCTCTGACCAGGACATTCAAAAACTAGGTCGGTGGAAGTCCGATGCATACAAGCGATACATCCGCATTCCACATTTTCAGGCGGTCACTAGCGATCCCCCATCCTCAATCTAAATCACTTTTAAGTAGTATGTTCATTTCATCTTAATAGAGGTTTTTCTTTGTAATCATTAGTATTATTAGCAACACGGTCCAGGCATCAGTTGTAGCCTGGTGGCTAGCTGACCACTGGATTGTAGAGCTATAAAGTTTGCCAATACAACACCATAAAATAGCCACAGTTGTAGCCTGATGGCTAGCTGGGGCTTATTTCTCTTACATTTGTTTTAAGGGCCTATCAAACCAATTCAATATTAGCAATATAGTCCGGGATTCAGTTGTAGCCTGGTGGCTAGCTGACTACTGGATTGTAGAGCTATCATGTTTGCCAATCAAACACCATAACATAGCCACAGTTGTAGCCTGGTGGCTAGCTGGGGCTTAATACTCTTACATTTGTTTTAATGGCCTATCAAACCAATTCAATATTAGCAATATAGTCCGGGGATCAGTTGTAGCCTGGTGGCTAGCTGACCACTGGATTGTAGAGCTATCAAGTTTGCCAATAAAACACCATAAAATAGCCACAGTTGTAGCCTGGTGGCTAGCTGGGGCTTAATACTCTAACATTTTGTAACTGCCATAACAGAATTCAGTAATAAAGGCATGATCCACGTCTCAGTTGTAGCCTGGTGGCTAGCTGAGGAATCATTTCCTTAACATAGTGTTTTAGATGGTCTGTTTCGGCAGTTGTAGCCTGGTGGCTAACTGTTGACTGACTAAAGAGGCTCAGTGATATATTCCTCCTGCAACTCCACACTACTACCTCAGTTAGCTTCAGTTTTTGTAATCAGTTCACCATTCACATCTGTGTGTCATGCTCTCTGATATTGTCTTGTAAAATCCAGATATGGATTGTTACATTATCGTCATTGCTATTAGTCTATTGTACATTGGATACTTTGGGTGGGGGAAGGCGAGCCTGGCTTGCCTTGTGGCCGTATTCTGGCCCCCACCTTGCTGCCAACTCTTGTATTATATTGTATGAATTGTATAATTTACCATGATATGCTAAATATATATGTATAATGTTAGCACATGCTATTGTATATAATTTTAGTCTGTATTTTGATTTTAAATCTGTTATAAAACGTCACTCAATTCATGAGTGACAATATACAACAACATGATTTCTGTTTGATGCAATAACATTGTCAGCAACAGAGCAGCAGTATCCAACGTAGCTAGCATTATTTACTCGGTATTATTAACAGCATACACCAATTATTGTTATCCTGGCAGCAAGCCATGAGCATAATGATTAATTATGGCATGTCATAATGTATTTTATGTGAAGGCTTGAGCTTAATCGTGGTTGTTCTTAGCGGTTTTCCATATCTAGCGCGCCAAGTTGGTAAGTCGCTTCACTCCCGCTAGGGGCGTTAGCGACCATCCAATCACAGGCGTTGCACCAGGCACGCGGCCTGTTCTCTTCGCGCATCGCCATTGGAAAACTTTGCAGCAAAAAGTTCTCATCCCACCACCTCCCCTGTCTCCTCCATTTGGTTTAATTGTATTATTTGGGTTGGGCCGTATTCTGGCCCCCACCTTGCTGCCAACTCTTGTATTATATTGTATGAATTGTATAATTTACCATGATATGCTAAATATATATGTATAATGTTAGCACATGCTATTGTATATAATTTTAGTCTGTATTTTGATTTTAAATCTGTAATAAAACGTCATTCAATTCATGAGTGACAATATACAACAACATGATTTCTGTTTGATGCAATTACATTGTCAGCAACAGAGCAGCAGTATCCAACGTAGCTAGCATTATTTACTCGGTATTCTTAACAGCATACACCAATTATTGTTATCCTGGCAGCAAGCCATGAGCATAAATAGAAAATGTGTTGCTTACCCATTTTCTATTTGCATTTGTGAAATTGAAAATCGAATTAATGGTGTATACCTTGATTGAATGTATACCTATTTTCTATATATGTTTGCAAAATAAAAATATCGAAAATGGGTTGCTTACCCATTTTCAATATGTGTTCGCAAAATACAATAGAAAATGTGTTGCTTACCCATTTTCTATTTGCATTTGTGAAATTGAAAACCGAATTAACGGTGTTTACCTTTATTGAATTTATACCTATTTTCTATATATATTTGCAAAATAATAATATAGAAAATGGGTTGCTTACCCATTTTCAATATGTGTTCGCAAAATACTAATATAGAAAATGTGTTGCGTACCCATTTTCTATTTGCATTTGTGAAATTGAAAATCGAATTAACGGTGTTTACCTTGATTGAATGTATACCTATTTTCTAGATAAGTTTGCAAAATATAAATATAGAAAATGGGTTGCTTACCCATTTTTAATAAGTTATCGCAAATTACCACCATAGAAAATGTGTTGCTTACCCATTTTCTATTTGCATTTGTGAAATTGAAAATCGAATTAACGGTGTATACCTTGATTGAATGTATACATTTTTTTTTATATGTTTGAAAAAATAATAATATAGAAAATGGGTTGCTTACCCATTTTCAATATGTGTTCGCAAAATAATAATATAGAAAATGTGTTGCTTACCCATTTTCTAGTTGCATTTGTGAAATTGAAAATCGAAAATCGAATTTAATGGTGTTTACCTTGATTGAATGTATACATACTATTTTTTCTATATATGTTTGCTTACCCATTTTCAATAAAATAATAATATCGAAAATGGGTTGCTTACCCATTTTCAATATGTGTTCGCAAAATACCACCATAGAAAATGTGTTTTTCAACCCATTAGAAAATGTTTGCACCCTTTTTCTATTTTTGTGAAATTGAAAATCGAATTAATGGTGTATACCTTGATTGAATGTATACATATTTTTTATATATGTTTGAAAAATAATAATATAGAAATGGGTTGCTTACCCATTTTCAATATGTGTTCGCAAAATAATACCATAGAAAATGTGTTGCTTACCCTTTTTCTATTTGCATTTGTGAAATTGAAAATCGAATTAACGGTGTATACCTTGATTGAATGTATACCTATTTTTATATATGTTTGCAAAATAATAATATAGAAAATGGGTTGCTTACCATTTTTCAATATGTGTTCGCATTAATAATAATATAGAAAATGTGTTGCTTACCCATTTTCTATTTGCACCCATTTTCTATTTTGTGAAATTGAAAATCGAATTAACGGTGTATACCTTGATTGAATGTATACCTATTTTTTTATATGTTTGCAAAAAAATAATATAGAAAATGGGTTGCTTACCCATTTTCAATATGTGTTCGCAAAATAATAATATAGAAAATGTGTTGCTTACCCATTTTCTATTTGCATTTGTGAAATTGAAAATCGAATTAACGGTGTTTACCTTGTTGAATGAATGTATACATATATTTCTATATATGTTTGCAAAATAATAATATCGAAAAATCAATATATAGAAAATGTGTTGCTTACCCATTTTCGAATATGTGTTCGCAAAATATATAGAAAATGTGTTGCTTACCCATTTTCTATTTGCATTTGTGAAATTGAAAATCGAATTAACGGTGTATACCTTGATTGAATGTATACATATATTTTATATATGTTTGCAAAATAATAATATAGATAATGGGTTGCTTACCCATTTTCGATATGTGTTCGCAAAATAATAATATAGAAAATGTGTTGCGTACCCATTTTCTATTTGCATTTGTGAAATTGAAAATCGAATTAACGGTGTTTACCTTGATTGAATGTATACCTATTTTCTATATATATGTTTGCAAAAAATAATATTGAAAATGGGTTGCTTACCCATTTTCAATATGTGTTCGCAAAATACCACCATAGAAAATGTGTTGCTTACCC
Organism: Urechis unicinctus; assembly: GCA_034190875.2. Lineage (NCBI taxonomy): Eukaryota > Metazoa > Annelida > Polychaeta > Xenopneusta > Urechidae > Urechis > Urechis unicinctus. The sequence continues at coordinate 52,797,538 of CM067356.1, read as the reverse complement.
ATTTTCTATTTGCATTTGTGAAATTGAAAATCGAATTAACGGTGTATACCTTGATTGAATGTATATACATATTTTTTATATATGTTTGCAAAAAATATAATATAGAAAATGGGTTGCTTACCCATTTTCAATATGTGTTCGCAAAATACCACCATAGAAAATGTGTTGCTTACCCATTTTCTATTTGCATTTGTGAAATTGAAAATCGAATAATGGGTGTATACCTTGATTGAATGTATACCTATTTTTCTATATATGTTTGCAAAATAATAATATCGAAAATGGGTTGCTTACCCATTTTCAATATGTGTTCGCAAAATACCACCATAGAAAATGTGTTGCTTACCCATTTTCTATTTGCATTTGTGAAATTGAAAACCGAATTAACGGTGTTTATGTTTATTGAATTTATACCTATTTTCTATATATAATTTGCAAAATAATAATATAGAAAATGGGTTGCTTACCCATTTTCTCTTTGCATTTGTGAAATTGAAAATCGAATTAACGGTGTATATCTTGATTGAATGTATACATATTTTTTTTATATGTTTGAAAAATAATAATATAGAAAATGGGTTGCTTACCCATTTTCAATATGTTATCGCAAAATACCACCATAGAAAATGTGTTGCTTACCCATTTTCTATTTGCATTTGTGAAATTGAAAATCGAATTAACGGTGTATACCTTGATTGAATGTATACCTATTTTCTATATATGTTTGCAAAATAATAATATAGAAAATGGGTTGCTTACCCATTTTCAATATGTGTTCGCAAAATAATAATATAGAAAATGTGTTGCTTACCATTTTCTATTTGCATTTGTGAAATTGAAAATCGAATTAACGGTGTGTTTACCTTGATTGAATGTATACATATTTTCTATATATGTTTGCAAAATAATAATATAGAAAATGGGGTTGCTTACCCATTTTCAATATGTGTTCGCAAAATACCACCATAGAAAATGTGTTGCTTACCCATTTTCTATTTGCATTTGTGAAATTGAAAATCGAATTCGAACGGTGTGTATACCTTGATTGAATGTATACCTATTTTCTATATATGTTTGCAAATAATAATATCGAAAATGGGTTGCTTACCCATTTTCAATATATGTGTTCGCAAAATACCACCATAGAAAAAATGTGTTGCTTACCCATTTTCTATTTGCATTTGTGAAATTGAAAATCGAATTAACGGTGTTTACCTTGATTGAATGTATATACATATTTTCTATATATATGTTTTGCAAATAATAATATAGAAAATAGCTTAAAATGTTCGCAAAATAATAATTGCTTACCCATTTTCTATTTGCATTTGTGAAATTGAAAATCGAATTAAATACCTTGATTGAATGTATACATATATTTTTTATATATGTTGCAAAAAATATATAGAAAATGGGTTGCTTACCCATTTTCAATATGTGTTCGCAAAATAACCATATAGAAAATGTGTTGCGTACCCATTTTCTATTTGCATTTGTGAAATTGAAAATCGAATTAACGGTGTATACCTTGATTGAATGTATACCTATTTTCTATATATGTTTGCAAAATAATAATATAGAAAATGGGTTGCTTACCCATTTTCAATATGTTTTCGCAAAATACCACCATAGAAAATGTGTTGCTTACCCATTTTCTATTTGCATTTGTGAAATTGAAAATCGAATTAACGGTGTATACCTTGATTGAATGGTATACATATTTTTTATATATGTTTGCAAAATAATAATATAGAAAATGGGTTGCTTACCCATTTTCAATATGTTTCGCAAAATATAGAAAATGTGTTGCTTACCCATTTTCTATTTGCATTTGTGAAATTGAAAATCGAATACGGTGTATACCTTGATTGAATGTATACATATTTTTTATATATGTTTGCAAAATAATAATATAGAAAATGGGTTGCTTACCCATTTTCAATATTTGCAAAATTAGAAAATGTGTTGCTTACCCATTTTCTATTTGCATTTGTGAAATTGAAAATCGAATTAACGGTGTATACCTTGATTGAATGTATACATATTTTTTATATATGTTTGCAAAATAATAATATAGAAAATGGGTTGCTTACCCATTTTCAATATGTGTTCGCAAAATAATAATATAGAAAATGTGTTGCGTACCCATTTTCTATTTGCATTTGTGAAATTGAAAATCGAATTAACGGTGTTTACCTTGATAGAATGTATACATATTTTCTATATATGTTTGCAAAATAATAATATCGAAAATGGGTTGCTTACCCATTTTCAATATGTGTTCGCAAAATACCACCATAGAAAATGTGTTGCTTACCATTTTCTATTTGCATTTGTGAAAATCGAATTAAAAATTTTTTATTTGCATTTGTGAAATTGAAAATCGAATTAACGGTGTATACCTTGATTGAATGTATACATATTTTTTATATATGTTTGAAAAATAATAATATAGAAAATGGGTTGCTTACCCATTTTCAATATGTGTTCGCAAAATACCACCATAGAAAATGTGTTGCTTACCCATTTTCTATTTGCATTTGTGAAATTGAAAATCGAATTAACGGTGTTTACCTTGATTGAATGTATACATATTTTCTATATATGTTTGCAAAATAATAATATAGATAATGGGTTGCTTACCCATTTTCAATATGTGTTCGCAAAAATACACCATAGAAAATGTGTTGCTTACCCATTTTCTATTTGCATTTGTGAAATTGAAAATCGAATTAACGGTGTATACCTTGATTGAATGTATACATATTTTTTATATATGTTTGAAAAATAATAATATAGAAAATGGGTTGCTTACCCATTTTCAATATGTGTTCGCAAAATACCACCGTAGAAAATGTGTTGCTTACCCATTTTCTATTTGCATTTGTGAAATTGAAAATCGAATTAACGGTGTATACCTTGATTGAATGTATACATTTTTATATATGTTTATATATGTTTGCTTAAAATAATCGCAAAAATACCATATAGAAAATGGGTTGCTTTACCCATTTTCATATGTGTTTCGCAAAATAATAATATAGAAAATGTGTTGCTTACCCATTTTCTATTTGCATTTGTGAAATTGAAAATCGAATTAACGGTGAAATTGATACCTCGAATTGAATCTTATAATGTATATATTTTTATATATGTTTTGCAAAATAATAATATAGAAAATGGGTTGCTTACCCATTTTCAATATGTGTTCGCAAAATACCACCATAGAAAATGTGTTGCTTACCCATTTTCTCTTTGCATTTGTGAAATTGAAAATCGAATTAACGGTGTATACCTTGATTGAATGTATACATATTTTTTTATATGTTTGAAAAATAATAATATAGAAAATGGGTTGCTTACCCATTTTCAATATGTGTTCGCAAAATACCACCATAGAAAATGTGTTGCTTACCCATTTTCTATTTGCATTTGTGAAATTGAAAATCGAATTAATGGTGTATACCTTGATTGAATGTATACCTATTTTCTATATATGTTTGCAAAATAATAATATCGAAAATGGGTTGCTTACCCATTTTCAATATGTGTTCGCAAAATACCACCATAGAAAATGTGTTGCTTACCCATTTTCTATTTGCATTTGTGAAATTGAAAATCGAATTAACGGTGTTTACCTTTATTGAATGTATACCTATTTTCTATATATGTTTGCAAAATAATAATATAGAAAATGGGTTGCTTACCCATTTTCTCTTTGCATTTGTGAAATTGAAAATCGAATTAACGGTGTTACCTTTGATTGAATGTATACCTATTTTCTATATATGTTTGCAAAATATAATATAGAAAATGGGTTGCTTACCCATTTTCAATATGTTTCGCAAAATACCACCATAGAAAAATGTGTTGCTTACCCATTTTCTATTTGCATTTGTGAAAAATACCTTGATTGAATGTACTATTTTCTATATATGTTTGCAAAATAATAATACAGAAAATGGGTTGCTTACCCATTTTCAATATTTCGCAAAATACCACCATAGAAATGTGTTGCTTACCCATTTTCTATTTGCATTTGTGAAATTGAAAATCGAATTAACGGTGTATATCTTGATTGAATGTATACATATTTTTTTTATATGTTTGAAAAATAATAATATAGAAAATGGGTTGCTTACCCATTTTCAATATGTGTTCGCAAAATACCACCATAGAAAATGTGTTGCTTACCCATTTTCTATTTGCATTTGTGAAATTGAAAATCGAATTAACGGTGTATACCTTGATTGAATGTATACATATTTTTTATATATGTTTGCAAAATAATAATATAGAAAATGGGTTGCTTACCCATTTTCAATATGTGTTCGCAAAATACCACCGTAGAAAATGTGTTGCTTACCCATTTTCTATTTGCATTTGTGAAATTGAAAATCGAATTAACGGTGTTTACCTTGATTGAATGTATACCTATTTTCTATATATGTTTGCAAAAATAATAATATACAGAAAATGGGTTGCTTACCCATTTTCAATATGTGTTTCGCAAAATACCACCATAGAAAATGTGTTGCTTACCCATTTTCTATTTGCATTTGTGAAATTGAAAATCGAATTAATGGTGTGTTTACCTTGATTGAATGTATACCTATTTTCTACGGTGTTTGCAACATAATAATTGAAAATGGGTTGCTTACCCATTTTCAATATTTTCGCAAAATACCACCATAGAAAATGTGTTGCTTACCCATTTTCTATTTGCATTTGTGAAATTGAAAAATCGAAAATGGTGTTACCTTGATTGAATGTATACCATTTTCTAATATATGTTTGCAAAAAATCGCAAAATACCACCATAGAAAATGTGTTGCTTACCCATTTTCTATTTGCATTTGTGAAATTGAAAATCGAATTAACGGTGTATACCTTGATTGAATGTATACATATATTTTATATATGTTTGCAAAATAATAATATAGATAATGGGTTGCTTACCCATTTTCGATATGTGTTCGCATAATAATAATATAGAAAATGTGTTGCGTACCCATTTTCTATTTGCATTTGTGAAATTGAAAATCGAATTAACGGTGTTTACCTTGATTGAATGTATACCTATTTTCTAGATATGTTTGCAAAAAAATAATATTGAAAATGGGTTGCTTACCCATTTTCAATATGTTTTCGCAAAATACCACCATAGAAAATGTGTTGCTTACCCATTTTCTATTTGCATTTGTGAAATTGAAAATCGAATTAACGGTGTATACCTTGATTGAATGTATACATATATATATGTTTGCAAAATAAATAATATAGAAAATGGGTTGCTTACCCATTTTCAATATGTGTTCGCAAAAACCACCATAGAAAATGTGTTGCTTACCCATTTTCTATTTGCATTTGTGAAATTGAAAATCGAATTAACGGTGTATACCTTGATTGAATGTATACCTATTTTCTATATATGTTTGCAAAATAATAATATAGAAAATGGGTTGCTTACCCATTTTCAATATGTGTTCGCAAAATACAATAGAAAATGTGTTGCTTACCCATTTTCTATTTGCATTTGTGAAATTGAAAATCGAATTAACGGGTGTATACCTTGATTGAATGTATACCTATTTTCTATATATGTTTGCAAAATAATAATATCGAAAATGGGTTGCTTACCCATTTTCAATATGTGTTCGCAAAAAAATACCCCATAGAAAATGTGTTGCTTACCCATTTTCTATTTGCATTTGTGAAATTGAAAATCGAATTAACCATATTTTTTATATAGTTTGCAAAAAAATAATATAAAAATGGGTTGCTTACCCATTTTCAATATGTGTTCGCAAAAAATAATATAGAAAATGTGTTGCTTACCCATTTTCTATTTGCATTTGTGAAATTGAAAATCGAATTAACGGTGTATACCTTGATTGAATGTATACATATTTTTTATATATGTTTGCAAAATAATAATATAGAAAATGGGTTGCTTACCCATTTTCAATATGTGTTCGCAAAATACCACCATAGAAAATGTGTTGCTTACCCATTTTCTATTGCATTTTGTGAATTGAAAATCGAATTAACGGTGTATACCTTGATTGAATGTATACATATTTTTCTATATATGTTTGCAAAAATAATAATATAGAAAATGGGTTCTTACCCATTTTCAATATGTGTTCGCAAAATACCACCATAGAAAATGTGTTGCTTACCCATTTTCTATTTGCATTTGTGAAATTGAAAATCGAATTAACGGTGTTATACCTTGATTGAATGTATACCTATTTTCGTTTGCAAAATAATAATATAGAAATGGGTTGCTTACCCATTTTCAATATGTGTTCGCAAAATATAGAAAATGTGTTGCTTACCCATTTTCTATTTGCATTTGTGAAATTGAAAATCGAATTAACGGTGTTTACCTTGATTGAATGTATACCTATTTTTTTTATATGTTTGAAAAATAATAATATAGAAAATGGGTTGCTTACCCATTTTCAATATGTTTTCGCAAAATACCACCATAGAAAATGTGTTGCTTACCCATTTTCTATTTGCATTTGTGAAATTGAAAATCGAATTAACGGTGTATACCTTGATTGAATGTATACATATTTTTTATATATGTTTGAAAAATAATAATATAGAAAAATGGGTTGCTTACCCATTTTCAATATGTGTTCGCAAAAAACCAACGTAGAAAATGTGTTGCTTACCCATTTTCTATTTGCATTTGTGAAATTGAAAATCGAATTAATGGTGTATACCTTGATTGAATGTATACCTATTTTCTATATATGTGTGCAGCATAATAATATCGAAAATGGGTTGCTTACCCATTTTCAATATGTGTTCGCAAAATACCACCATAGAAAATGTGTTGCTTACCCATTTTCTATTTGCATTTGTGAAATTGAAAATCGAATTAACGGTGTTTACCTTGATTGAATGTATACCTATTTTCTATATATGTTTGCAAAATAATAATACAGAAAATGGGTTGCTTACCCATTTTCAATATGTTATCGCAAAATACCACCATAGAAAATGTGTTGCTTACCCATTTTCTATTTGCATTTGTGAAATTGAAAATCGAATTAACGGTGTATATCTTGATTGAATGTATACATATTTTTTTTATATGTTTGAAAAATAATAATATAGAAAATGGGTTGCTTACCCATTTTCAATATGTGTTCGCAAAATACCACCATAGAAAATGTGTTGCTTACCCATTTTCTATTTGCATTTGTGAAATTGAAAATCGAATTAACGGTGTATACCTTGATTGAATGTATACATATATTTTATATATGTTTGCAAAATAATAATATAGATAATGGGTTGCTTACCCATTTTCGATATGTGTTCGCATAATAATAATATAGAAAATGTGTTGCGTACCCATTTTCTATTTGCATTTGTGAAATTGAAAATCGAATTAACGGTGTTTACCTTGATTGAATGTATACCTATTTTCTAGATATGTTTGCAAAAAAATAATATTGAAAATGGGTTGCTTACCCATTTTCAATATGTTTTCGCAAAATACCACCATAGAAAATGTGTTGCTTACCCATTTTCTCTTTGCATTTGTGAAATTGAAAATCGAATTAATGGTGTATACCTTGATTGAATGTATACCTATTTTCTATATATGTTTGCAAAATAAAAATATCGAAAATGGGTTGCTTACCCATTTTCAATAGATGTTCGCAAAATACTAATATAGAAAATGTGTTGCTTACCCATTTTCTATTTGCATTTGTGAAATTGAAAATCGAATTAACGGTGTATACCTTGATTTTTTCCCCATACAAAGTGACCTTCTTTTCCGTGGCGGCACCTTTGAAATCCCACCTTCCGGTAACGGATTGGAGCAAATGACAAGAAAAGATGTGCAGAAGACATAAAGAGTAGCCAATGCTCAAATACATGTGGAGCGTGCCATCAACAGGATTAAGTTGTCTAAAATAATTAAAGGTATTTTGCCCATCTCACTTGTGCCTGTAATTGATGACATTCTTATTATATGTGCAGCAATCTGCAACTTACACCCCCTACTTGTCAAGTAAACTTTTATCTGATAGGAGGGCTAGTAGATAGATCTAATTTATTAATTATAATTGCTCATGGAGGTATTTACCATCTTGCATGTGATAAATCTAGCGTTGGTGGAAATAATACTTTACACTGTTGCGTTCTCATACTGTTACAACAAAAGAGTGCGTGTAAATATTAATAAATCTTTAATTTATTGTGAAATAATCTTGCTTTTCTTTCCGAAGCCATACTGAGTCACATTCACCACAAATAGCAAATTAAAGCAGAAATAAACACGCTGGAGAGGCACGAAAGGATCGAATTATCACAACTTGTGCAGTAAAACACACGCATCCACATCTTATATACGAAAAGTTTTCCCGAATTGACCCTAGTGCTTTCTTGTATCGTATAATCTTAGCCTTTTCTGGAACGCAAACGCAATGTTAGTTTCAATAGCTGACATGCTAATTACAAGGAACATGTTGTGACGTAATTGGATCGGGCAATAATATACACATCAGCGCTGTATAAGAATCAATGCCAAACTTAGCAGAAAACATATATCTACCCTTCCCCGACCATGAAATATTGATATTTACCAGGAAACTAAGATATTCGATGAAAACTACAGCGCAACAATTTCCACTTTTCACTTGAAAAACTTAGGTTCTAGACCAGATTATTATGGCTAGCTGTGGACCACAATCTCGCCTTGATATTACCAAAGCGTCCAGCTGCAGACGTCTTCTATGATTTTGAAAGTTCTCCGCCGCCTGGGGTGACTGACATTTGAACCTGTTTTTAAAATTTGGAGATTTTCTGAGAGCGTTTGTCTATGTCTTTAGAATAATGTCAAAGTTAAAGGGTAAGACTTAAGGTAAATAGTGTGTACATTTTAGTGCAATTCAGTGTCATATGCAGGTGCTGATTGGCGTTTGTATAGGTTTTTTTGGCACTGTATGTCAGTGTTGTAAGGTGTTCATCTCTTTTCTGTCATTTACTATTTCACATTGTATTGATTGTTGCGCTAAATTTTTGCATACAAATCCAAAATGGCTGCCATGGTTATCGGTAGCCCTACAAGACGTCTGAGTAGAAGTCTTACATTCTCTTTAACCGACGCAATGTAAATATTTTGAGATCGATTCAGACAACTACCAAACACCAAACAACCCAAGTGATGGAGTTTTAGAATGCAATGATGTTCAGGACAATTTCATCGCGGGGGATTTCATCCATGGTAATTATTTATAGTTTGATCAATTATGGAAGCGGTAAAAAGTCCAAAACACATCAACATGTTTGTTTTCAAGTTCAGGACCACGTGCATCGCGCATGCTCAGAATGACGTGACCCATCGACGAATAATGCTAAGGCAATGCGGATGAGGCGGCGGGATATCGCGGGAATTCACGCGACCCAATATTTTCCAAAATGGCGGTCATCGTATCGCGATTTTTTCGGAAATGATATATAGATGGCATTTCTTGAAGATCAGGGTCGAGTGGGGTAAAGTTTTTGGGTGCGTTAGAACTTTTTGTTGTACAGGCTCTTGATATATGTTATTTTCTAGATGCGTTATGTAACACATTAGCCAAACGCGTTTACTGGACGCGCCGAAAATGTTGAAGAAGAACGGTATATATTCATATTACCGTTCGACCGGAGCTAGGTTATCGGTAGCGTTCCGCCGTTTGACCCGAGCCAAATATATTTGATGTTTGAGATACTTGAAACTTATCACCAATGATATCGAGGAGCAGGTAAAGAAACGCGCTGTCTTGCTCACCATTATGGGCACGAAAACGTATCGCGTGCCTCGCTCGATTTTACAACCGGTTAAGCCGTCTGAGACATCATACAAGGAGTGCGTGGAGAAGCGCCAGACCCGGGCGCCAGACACACTACCAGTCCAAAGTGTCAGAAATTGTACCGCGGTACAGATTTTACTCGCGCTACCAGAAGCCTGGTGAAAGCATCTCTAAATTCGTAGCTGAGTTGCGTCGTCTGAGCGATGGCTGTAAATTTGCAGATTAAGAGGACATGTTGCGCGACAAACTGGTTGTTGGCGTGCAAGAAGTTGCGGTTCAGAAGAGACTGCCAAGCGAAAAGGCTTTGACCTTTCAATCGCGTCCGCAATGGAGATGGCCAACAAAAACGTATTAGACCTTCAAAAAGGTAATGACACATCTCACACAGCAGAATAAGTCAACCAGCTGGTCAAGAGCCGGCCAAGTGCACAAAGGAGTGCAGGTAAGCAGAAATCACAGGCTAAGTCAAGTGGTTACAGCAGCCAGGCAGCTGCAAGCAAGTGTTGGAGTTGTGGAGGACAAGACCACCCACCCACCAGTTGTCGTTTCAAAGACGAAAGTGCCACAAATGCGACAAAACGGGTCATACCAAATCCCAATGTGAGCCGGCCAAGTGCACAAAGGAGTGCAGGTAAGCTGAAACCACAGGCTAAGTCGAGTGGTTACAGCAGCCAGGCAGCTGCAAGCAAGTGTTGGAGTTGTGGAGGACAAGACCACCCACCCACCCACCAGTTGTCGTTTCAAAGACGAAAGTGCCACAAATGCGACAAAACGGGCCATACCAAATCCCAATGTGAGCGCGTTAAAGAGATCCTTAGGAACAAAGCGGCAAAGCAAAAGCTTCATCAAACTACCTCGAGCAGGAAAGTAATGATGATGAAGAGTCATTAATGCACATGAAGCCGGCGAAAGTCAACTTGCTCCACTGTAAGCCATATGAGCTGACATTGCTTGTAAATGACCAACCATTAGATTTTAAAGTGGACACAGGCAGCCCCTGGACACTTGTATCTAAAGAGGAATATGCAACCTTCCCAGTGGGCACAACACGTGGAATCCACGTGGAAATCATGTGGATTTTTGGTGAATTGGTGGATCCACGTGTTTTCACGTGATATCCACGTGGATTCCACGAGTATTAATCACGTGGAATTGACGTGTCAAAAACACGTGGAAAAGACGTGTATTTTAGGACCCATTTGTAAATTATTATTTAAATATTCTTTTTTTTCAGTTTATACCAGAAATATGGCCATGTGTTAACCTGACAGCCCCAGCTAGGCTTGTGCTAGATATGCCAAGATATAGTGGGTTTCACAACTTTTGGTGCTATCGATCTATGAGCTCTGGGGATGATGACGGTTTTTGGCTTTCATCTGCTTAGTTACTATCGTGACAGGGGTCTCCTGGAATAATGAGTCGAAATTCAGGTGAGATACTCTCCAAACGTAGGCGAGGTTCGAACCCGTGACCTGCTGGCCCGTGGTGGAGACCCCACCGGGGGTTAACCGCTAACCGCTGATTGGCGCTAGTCAAGGTCCCCTAGCCTGATGGCTGCGGGCGCTGTTTACATGTTACTGATATTCAATAGTCTCGCCGAGAAGCGTAGCGGAACCCCTAGAGTCTGGGACGCAGACTAGATTGGCGCGATATGCTGTAGTTTTGGAAAGTTGAGAATTCATTTGCTATATTTTTGACAGTTTCTAAGTTTACAAGTGAGTCATATTTAAATGTTATTCTTTCAATGAAAATAAGTTTACTCAAGTAGCTGTACAAAAACTGCTTGCCGTATATAATGTCTTCATGGTTTATGATTTTATGCTCATTGGTGCATGAAACCTGTATTATCGCTCTCAGCAAAGTGCCAGCCGTTGCAGCTAGTTAGTTGCAGCGGAAAGGCTGTAGGCACGCCTCGTGGTTTTTTGGAGGCTTGCTCCTTAATACACCACAACCATCTTATACACACGCCATGGTTCATCTGTTGACTGTTCCTCCATCTCACAGTCATCGTTCATCTGTCAGTCCATCTCACAGTCATCGTTCATCTGTCAGTCTAGGTCTGGTGTAACGGTAACATGAATTTATACCAGACGTCTTGTAGGGCTACTGTCAGTCCATCTCACAGTCATCGTTCATCTGTCAATCCGTTCCACACGGTCGTCATCGCTCATTTGTCACTCAGTCCCACAGTCATGGCTCATCTGTCACTCATTCTAGCAGTCGTCGGTTGAGCAATGATGGTTTTCCTTTAACATAAGTGCACATTTGTGAATATTTTCTTTAAATATTTTCTCTGTTTTAATGCTGCTATTGAGAAAGGTATTATTTATGAGTTTGTAGTCAGCAGCATAGTAATTGAACACTGCATAATTTGTTTGTGCACAGGTTTTCAGGAGCGCTGCCTCTCCTGCTCTGCAAATCAGGGATATACTGAACAGGCAGGAGAGGAGAGAGCTGGCCGATAGTGGCAAAATGCTTCCTGAAGCTGTGCAGATGAACAGCACTGAGGAACTTCAACATTTAAATGAGCAGTTTATGGACAACCAGAGTGGGTATGTAAAATTGCAGTTTTTTTAAGGAGTAGTGGGTATTAGATCTAATAAACAGCAATGAAATATTTTCCAAATGTCACATTTTTGTGTCAGTTTCAGAAGTGTATGAAAATCATTGTGCAGTGTCCGGGATACGATGAACGATTTGACAAGCAGGTGAGATTCTCTATGTATATGTATATGATGTAAATCCATGATCCAAACAACTTGCACTTATGCATTTTGTCTGAATTGGCAATGTTTAAGAAATTTTCATGCACCAATTGTATTCAATCAGACATATTGCTTGCAGATTAATCACTAATTCCCTGCAGTGCAAGCTTAACATGAACGGGTCAGGTGACAAAGCCAAAGCCAGCATTGAGAAAATGGCACTCTGCAAATTAATTGTCGGTAAGTTCACCATTGGCTAATTACTTGGAAGTCCAGGATAGTTTTTGATTTTAATGATACACAATAACTAATGAAAGTCAGTTGTACGATGTATGAAATTAGATAGCTTATATTGTCCTCTTTGTACTGTGCAGAAAGTGTAGTGAAGAGTCATGGGTTCACCGAGGCTGCTGTTAATGTCTTTCTAGCCAACCGACTGAGGAATGCACCCAAGAGAAGTTTAAATATTGCCTATTGGTAATGATTGTTGATTTACTCACACATTTATATTTTTCATAGATTTGACTAGATCGTTTACTTAAAGAGCCACTTACATGCAAAATTCAAATTTGTGTTGTCATCTAATTATGAAGATGATTTTGTGACATTTTGACAACAGTATGACTGAGATGTCATAACTGGTTGCCGAGATATTACCGATAAAACTCGCAGACTTTCCTGTATGAAGTCATCAAACTCATTCACTCACTTTCGTTTAGTGGTTTACTGATGAAAGCCATCCTAGACGAATTTGACAGATTTGTGTCAATTAGGTGACGTCACCCAGAAAGTCATCAAAATGCGATAACAAAAATTCGGTTTTGCATTTCAGTGGCCTTTTAAGTACATTTATAATTTGTATTTTATTAGGGTGAAAGTAAATCATGTTATATCTGTGTATATTCATGATGCTCATGCATGTAGTGACTGGTTTAATGTGTTTCATGAACAAACCTGCCTTTTTCCACTAATTTGTTGCCTTTGTATGTTGACATTTGCTCGTAATGTTTAAAACATGTTTAATATTGTTATTTGTGATCATGTAGCACTTATAGTTGGATATTTCTGAGAAATAAATGTACTTGGTTCAATGATCTTGTGAAATATATTAAAAAAACAAAAAAATTACTAAAGAGGAAGTAAAAACCACCTGAATACAGATATTTTGTATCGTTGAAGTGGAAGAGCACACGTGTTTTCCACGTGTCCATATCCACGTGAATTCAACTTGCCTTTTACGCGTATTATCTACGTGAATTACACCAGTTTCTCCACGTATTTTCCACGTGGATTCCAGGTGTTGTGCCCACTGGGTTAGGTTTGCCGCCCTTTAAGCCACGCAAAATTGCGCTTAGCACGTATAACGAAAGCCCCGTCGATATTCTCGGTTTAAGCGAAGTTGTCGCACGACTCATCGCCACGAGCCCGCCGCAGAGCGTAACGCTCTCTCCATGGCAGACATGTTTGACGCTTTGGTAAAATAACATCTCTGCAATAGTAAACGGAGCACATGCGATTTTGCCCGGTTTTGACCTATGACCGGGCGATAACAAGCTGCGCGCGTCAAACATAAACAAACATGAATGGTCAACATGAATGGAGCTTATCGGGGAAGCTCGGAAGTAAGCCCTTCTGTGGGAAATAAAGCTATGTTTACTGCCCACAAAGGCAGCATTTTGATGTATTTGATTATGAACGTTCTTTGCTTTATACCCTGCAGTCACAAGTATTAAATTTTGGCATATCTTATTCTAACATTGGCAAGTTTTCTTGGTTGTGTGTCTTTTTATTTTTTCATTTGAACTCCCATCGGGGGGTGTGGGGGAGGGGGGAAGGCAGCAAATCTGGCAGTCGATTTTCGATAACAAATTCATTTTCACATCTGACTGCCGCCATTTTTAGAAACGCTTGACGGCCATGAAACGTCCGCGGAACTATTTTCCATAACAAAATGTATATTATTCTTCTAATGGGACACAGTAGAAAATATTTTGTAACATTTAAGAGTTGATAATTCGTATCAATATTTCCTTGCGTAATGGCCCAAATTTGCCCCAAATAGATCTATTTGGGGCAGAGGCGAATCCTAGCCTGCGCAGAAGCCGATGCACAAGGAGATCGAGGGTAACGCTGCTTATAGCGCGTGAAGGAGTGAATTTAGTTGGTCGCACATGGTTGCAGATGTCAAAGCCGCGATTGCCAGTGCGAATGAGGAACACGAGAAAAGGTATTTTCACTGACCAGATAACGCAACGCCAGCTGGTGGCTGCCGTCGGCAGTTCCCAGCTGACGGTCCGCCGGCGGCCAATCGGTGGCTCGTCTTCATATCTGCCATCGCGCCATCTAGCTGGATCTTTGCAAATTAGTATCGACCTTAACCTTAGTTCAATCGCTCAGTGTTCATCACTTCTACTGTGTTAGGTGAGTTGCATGGGATATTCATCGCATTTCTTTGGTATTTGGTTGTTTTTGTCATGAAATTTACCCGAGTTGGATTTAAGCGCATAAAAAAACTAGCTCCGGTCGAACGGTAATATAAATATTAACTCCGGTCGAACGGTAATGTAAATATATACTCAGACGTTTGTGGTTACGCTATCTTGTCCACGCCGCTAACTTGTCCAACCGCTAGGCAAAGTAACTCCGCCTCTGACAGCTCCGCGCTATTTACTACTTTCGATCTCTCACATCCGCGCTGTAGAGGCGAAAAGTCGCCTGTGAAATTTTGCTAAAATCTTACAAAAGACCTCCATGCCAAAGAATTTGTGACAAAATGAAAGATTATATGACAAAATGACACGAGGACTGTTTCTATTACTACAGTTTTGTCTAATTGTTCTGTTTGAGCACTAAAATACGGCACATCATGAAACTTTGTTCAAAAACTCAACAAGGCCGACTCCCAAAATGCAACATAATTTGATGGAGTTAGTGATTTCTAACAGATAGCCGAACCAGTACAGATCATTGTTATATTCAAACCTGCAGTATGAAACAGTATTATATCATCTCTGACCCATTTTCTACGTAAATCACCAGCGTCCAATTGAAAAGCGCGAGTTGCTTGCTGGCTCCTTCACTCGACCTCGCCCCGCTGACACAACACCCTGCTACCTCTATGATATCTGTCTCGTTTTCGATTCTCAGGGTAGCCATGTTGGACAACAATTCTTAAAATTGTATTGGATTTCGTTGATTCTGTTAATAAAGGAGTATGGCTGTTGTTGTACTCTTGGCAAGATTGATGTTGAGACATTTATGGATATGAATATGTATGTTTTTTAAACTGTCCCTTGTCTGCACTGCTAGAATGAGCATATTTGCTTATATCCTTGAAGATTCTTCCATCAGATCATAAAAAAACACCAGGGGCGAGTGCCTTGCCTAGTCCAACCGCACACAGCGCTGGGTAATATTTCTGTGATACACGCTTTATTAAAACGACTTTCTTTGGTCGTGCGATTTAGTTTGATTGTTTCATTAGATGAGTTTGGAAAATTTTAATTCGCTGGTCTCTTCAATTCCACGATTGTATTTGACCTGCTGCAGTATGGTAATTATGGAAGACTGCCTTGTTATTTTGTATTCGTTTGTTTATTTTGTACTTATAACTACTTTGTATTTGTAAACCCGTATTTCGTTGTCTTGAACGATAATATAAAGGCTTCGTCGTTTAGTTCTCATTTATGTCAATATAGGTTGCAAAGCAGGATAATTATAAGGCATTATATGGTTATTCAGTCAACCTTAAATTCAAATGCCGTTGAACATATAAATGTTTTGGTACACACTTCTGTGTCATTGCCTCGGACAGGTGGTGGGCTGGACCTACAATCGCCCCCTAAGATCTGCAGTAGGGGCCTACACCATGCCACCTGGCCTCTTATGTGGCTTCCTTGGCGCCACCGTAGGGGTTCGTACATCTGCTTTGCGACCTTGAGGGGTACGGCCTCGGGGGAGGAACCTGAACCGTTCAATTCCTCCTCCTTGCTGGACAACTCCACAAGCATGCCCTCCTCTGATAAGGCTGGCAGTCATGTATGGAAGTAGGGCCCACCTCAAGGATTCTTGGACCACAGATTCCCTCATTCACTTCCACCCGAGTAAGTTGGGAATCCATCCTCAGCCGCTGTTTTCTTACCCTTCCCCACGATTCACACAGGCTCACTCAGCCAGGATCCGATATAGAGCTGTAGGGAATCAGCCCTCTCCGTCGCAAACCTAAACCCTTCCTTGGCGATCCCCACTTGGTGAATGATGGCCTCCACAATTGGAGCACCGGTGGCCCCCTTATCATGATCAGTCCATCCGCTAGGGCCCTAGCCAGCACTAGGGTGGACTGGTGACCACTGCCATCATGATCTCTGGTGCAGATTGTGCCATTGTTACGCACTGCAAACATTTTATAGACACCAAACATTACACTCATGTATCACATGAAGATACCACTGGTTTATCGCTTTCCCAACGTTCCGCCTCTGAGGGAAATCTATGGAACACTTTGGTTTGCAGGGTCTGCTACGGAACATGTCTATGCTGAGTATGTCAGTTGTGGTAACATAAGCGCATGTACTGTGCTACCACTCCTGACAGAAGTTACTCATTGCCAGGGTTGACAGTATATGCAGGACAGCTTATCGTCGGCACCTACATCGTCTTCCCATGTTCTCGCCTTTATTCCGCAGTAGCTCTTTCGAACTAAGTACGGGAGTATGCACTCCCTCTTAGTTCTGGCGTCCAACGATAATTCCCGACATAAGTCAACGGAATTATCAAGAGTTCCGCTGCTTTACCTAGTTTTAGCTAATAAAATCAACTCACCAAACATTTATAGTAACAGAAGCTGAATTTCAGCAACAACAGTATCCTGTGAATTAGTATTTTGGCCTAAAACACACCAAACGGTAATATCTGAGCCCGACTTGGCAACATGGCGGCGAGGCGGCGGAAACTAACCAGCGGGAGGATACACCAATTGGAACATAGGCGAGACAGCTCACAAGACGCGGGTTCACGGGGACCATTTGTGGCACGAAGCTAAAAGCTAAAATGACCTTGTCTAACATGTAGAAAAGGCCATTAACATTCACTGTCGCACAAATATCACACCGAATCACGAAGAAAGCAACGAAAACCTGGGGAAAAGGCGACAGGAATTATCAGCAATAGTTTTTGCCTATGTTCTCACCGCCTTATTTACATCGGAAGTTTCTGGGGCTGTCTGGGGATATCGTCCTCCGCGCTTGTATTTCGGAAGAAAATATCACCGGTAAACTTGGAAAGTTATCGAAAATATAGTTTTCCGCAGACGATAGGAATATGAAACATTATCTCGAACCGAATTAGATAATAACTTTCGACACTGATCGCCCGAAACTCGTCAGAACATGCATATTTCGTGAAAAAAGTGGTGAGTTCTGGGTTGATCGAATGCATCGACCAAAAAATTTAGCTCTATCTGTTGGACCGACAAGGTGATAAATAGAACCTGACGTTGGTCTTTTGGGCTATTCCGCAGCCATACTCTTACCCATTGCGGTAGGCTACGGTCCCGTCATGGTTTACAACTATTTTGGGATTCACCAATGAAACAACGCACTGCGTCCATAAGGGTCCTATTGTATCTCTCATCTTGTCGATTTGCAGACAACCGGGATGTTGTACGCGTCTTATGGATGTGGAGAGTATCACACATTGCCGTCAATAACTCTGGTCTGTTAAGAGCTGAAATGGGCAAGCGAACCTGGAAAATAATTGGTCCATTGCTTCTCTTGCGGTTACCTCTGCAGTTTGTGGTGGTAGAGGAATACACTTGACCCACTTTGTGAATTGGTCTACCATAATCAGGATGTACCCTGCGCAGTGGACGCGTTCTATCAGGTCTCTAGCATGGTATTCCTGCATAACCCCCGGGGATACAATAGGCCCACTGTGTCGTAAGAGGCGACCTATAGGGGGCAACCTCTTGGCCGTGGGTTGCGACTCGTTTCGGTTTCTTTTGAGAGTCATATTTGCAACTCACTACTCTGGCCCGGATTTCACCTATACGAGAGGCTGGAATGGTCTGGTTCAGTCAATCGGCTTGTGGTGACTTGCCCTAGGATAATATTAGCATTTAGCTTAATCAGGTCAATCTTATCTATTCACATTTATAGGCATCATATATCACACTAGTGTTGGTGTGCAGTTCAAACATATACTTACCTCACCTGCATAACCCCATTACCCTGGCGCACCTATTTCTTGTTCCGGTTGCAAGTGATACACGAGGCTACATACCAGGTAATGTCGGCTGTCATCCCATACCAGTTAAACTTCCCCTGAATATTAGCCTTCGTTCTTTCAACCCCCTGGTGGCCTGCTGATGGAGTGTCATAGTTATACTCCCCCCGAGGGTCCGGGGGTAGAATAGGTCCACTGTATCCTTCTGCATGTCGTAAGAGACGACTAATAGAGGGCAACCTGTTGGCCGTGGGTTGCGACTCGTGTCGGTGGACAATGGGATCCAAGTGGTTGAGTGGAGCGGTCCTTTTGTGGGCCATATCTGCAACACACTACTCTGGCCAGGATTTCGCATAGACGAGAGGCTGAAATGGTCTGGTTCAGTCGATCTGCTGGTGGTGACTTGCCCTAGGATAATCGTTTCCATTTTTATCTTTTCCATCTCCATTTTCATTTATCCTAGAAGGCGGCTGCTTAATCAGGTCAATCTTATCTATTAACCTTTCTTGACACCATATAACACATGATTGTTGGTGTGCCGTTAAACCCTATACAGAGGATCCGCATCAGTTACAAAGTAACAAGATGTTACTGCCACTGTTCCCCGTCGAGTAACAGCAATGGGCGATGGGTCGTGGACGAGATAGGTATTCAGCCCCCCAGGATCCCACACTAGCCGCCAACCGCTCTCCCATCCTTCCCATGTCCTGGTACACAGGTTTGGGGCTGGAACATTGAGCATATTAAAGACATGTTCCCCAAACTCCCCTTCAGGTTGCCTCCGTAAACTGCCTTAACTGATTTTGTCCGTGGCCTTTCCGTGCGCTACCCCTCCTGGGTCCGGGGGTAGAATAGGCCCCCTGTATCCTTCTGTTTTCCTTTTTTCAATTTATCCTAAAAGGCGGCTGCTTAATCAGGTCAAACTTATCTATTGACCTTTCTAGGCGCCATATAACTCATTAGTGTTGGTGTGCCGTTAAACTCACACTTCTCTGCTGCCCGTATTGCCCTGAGCTTCATCTACCGTCTACTCAGTACCCTGGCTGCCCCATTCAAATCGTGGACAAAACTTCACCAGCGCTCTTCGATACGTTAACAGTATTAACATATTTCGCAGGGCAGATCACACAATTTGGCTCTAGCCGCATATTCATTGCAACCTTATTGTTCTAGGGGTCTCCTAGATAAAGCATCCGCATTGCCATGTTTCCCGCCAGCCCAGTGTTTGAGGATCGTGTTGTACTGTGACAATTCCTCCATCCACCTTGCCTGCTTCCCCTGTGGTTCTCTAAACCTCAATAGCCAAATCAAACTTGCATGATCTGTGCGTATGGTGAACGGTCGTTCTTGCAGGTAGAGTCTAAACTGCATGTGAACCTCACTACAGCCAGTACCTTCAATCTCGTGGTACAATGCCTGCATTGCTCTTTGGTTAGAGCGTAGCTCCCATTTATATAAGCTACAACCCTCTCTTCTTCGTTCTGCAACTTGCACAGCTCAGCTCTTATAGCCATATTAGATGCATATGTGTCCAGTATGAAGTCAACCGTCCTATTAGGTAATGTGAGGAAGGGCGGTGTGGTTAGTGTATCTTTCAGTGCTATAAATTGTCCTAGCGTTAATCCTTCTTACCTATCACCTGGTGCAGTGGTAGATAGGCGAATTCCTTGATGAAGGCTCTGTACTTATTGGCTTAACCCAAGAACCTTTTCACATCCTTAGGCCCCTTGGGATACGGCCATTCCCTGACCACTTGGGTGTCATGTTATGACATTTTCTCTTTCCGGTAAAACACATTTTATTGGTTTTAATTTCAAACCCTACTTCCTGAACCGGGCCATGGTGTCTGCATGTGATCATTACAACAAGACCCTAGGACAAGGATATCACCAAGGAACGCTAAACCGGGGTTCTAATTTAACCCCGTAATATTAGGTCCATTACCCCAGCAAAGGTAGCGGGTGCCTTACACAACCCAAACCATACTTGAGCATGTTGAAATAGGCCATATATGGTGGCAAATGCAGTTTTCCTTCTGTCTTCTGGCTCTATTTTAACAAGCCAATACGCGGAATTGGCATCCAGTCTGGTGAAGCAGATTTTATCTGCAAAGGTGTCCAGGCACTCATCTAAGAGTGGAAGGGGAAACTCATCCTTGTTGGTGACATCATTCAGTACCATGTAATCCACACAGCAGCGCACGGAACCACCCCTCCGCCATATGAGAACAGGTGCAGAGGCCCATTCTGAGGTAAACTTATGAATGATCCAGGCCTCCAGTATGTCCCTTACGTGGACCTCTTCTTCACTAGTGAGTTCTTTTCATCCTTCGCTTGATTGGCCTGGTATTCCCAATGTCATAATCGTCGCTGGCAAACGCATCCTCGTAATCCACCAACAAGGTGTAATTTAGAGGCTTCAACCATATTATGTAGGTGTTCAGGTACCTCACAGTCCACTTTTATCCATGAGCTACATGCATAAACCCTTATTGATCTATCCTACACCAACTCGGGACTTGGTCGCAGCTCTCCACTCTTCCCTGTCCAGCATTAGGGTCCTCATCTCCCCTTTGTCACTGAGGCGAACACCCCGCCGCAAAGTGTCGATGAATGTGGCTCGCCGCCGTCCCCTTCTGCTAGTTCCTTGATTTGGCTCCCACAAGATGGTGGCAGCTTCGGGTGTCAAATGCAGTGGGCTGCGAGACCCATCCTCATCTCCCTGATCTTTATTGAGATGCGCGGAAGGTCACCATACAGATCATTGTTGTGTACATGGTCTTTTCAGGTAACGTCATGTGCCATGCGCAGCATCCTGGTATAGACAGCATCAAGGGATTTCTCTTGCTGTACAGTAGGGGTCCATGTTTCAGCGCCGTAGACCTGGGGGTGAGTGTGAAGCCCAGTTGTTCCTCCTTGCCGTCAATTGCCTGCCTCACTACATAGTCAAAGGCTAGAACAAATAGACAGGGGCCAGTGTGTCGCCCTGGAGTATTCCTGCTTGTATATCTCACCATCTGGAGAGAGCATCTTTGCCCAAGTTCCCATGTAACCTGCTGTAATTGCCTGGACCACCTTCTCTGGGATGCCATAGACACGAAGAATAGATATTAATTTTCCTCTGTGCATGGTGTCGAAGGCCTTGCGGAAATCGATGAAGGTGAGCACTGCTGGTAGTCTTTCATGCTTCACTCCTTACAGTATTCTCCTGAGCGCAATTATCAGCTGGACAATAGTGCGCTTCTGCCGAAAGCCATTCTGCGACGTTCTGAGCAGAGGATCTAGAACTGGTCTCAATCTGTTGAGCAGAATCCTGTAGGTCTTGGCGAGAAGAGGACTTTGGCTGAAACCTCGATAGTTGTTCGTCCTGGTGAGGTCACCGGACTTGGGGATCGGAACAATATAAAGGGTGTTCCGGAGTGCTGGTAGTGCTCCGGTAGCATATGCTCTTTTTATGAGGCTGAGAGCGATATCATCCACCTGGACAAACTTCAGGATTATTGGGGTCACTCCATCTTCACCGCAGCTCCTACCACACTTGATGCTGCGCTTGGCTTTCAGGTATTCTGCCATGGAGATTGGACCGTCTGGTGTGGGAAGTTCTTGGAAGACCTGGGAAATGGGCTCATCTTCATTGTCTACCTCCGGTGGACTGCCAAGCAGCTTCTCAAAGTGTGATTTCCACGCAGCCACTCTCTCCCTATCATTCTGTCCCTTGATCTTGGACGATTGAGCTGGTTTTTCCCTGATACCTCGTTTATGAGTCTCCAGCTTTGTTCGTGCCTGTGGTTCATATGTGCCTCCTCCACGCCTTTGATCTTCTGGGTCAGTTCCTGCTGTTGTATTTCTGCATAAAATTGGTACAGCTCTTCTTTCCTCGGCTTGTAGGCCTCTCTCCGCTCCTCTACCTTGCGATTTGCCAGGTAACTCTTGTACGAGGTCCTCATCTCCTCACTTGCCTTCACGACCCTAGCGTCTATACACTGCTCCTTACGTCGGACCCTGGGGACTTGTGCCAGACATGCCTCCGCAGCTGCTTGATTGACCTCGGCGAAGCGCTTGTAATCTACAGAGATGTCCTTGTCCTCCTGCCTTATTTGGAACCTGTTCCTGATCTTCAGTACATACTGCTGCTGCAGCTATGGGACCGTCGCCAGTTGGCTCCATTGGTAGTTTACCTTCTTTACCCTTTACTCACCCACTCACTCACTCCGGTGTGCTTTTCTTCATATTACGAGGGGCTGGCTGGCACCTACAGGGGAACATTAACTGGCTACCAAACCTGACTAGGGGGCGATTTTGGATTTCAGTACGTATTCCGAATTACTACAGATCATTGGATAGAAGGCTTTGAGTGAGAATCACAATATTGTTGTTATCTATCAGCGAGCACACGGCAACATATCGATCTCTCTAGCAGCTCTTTAAACGCATGTACCAGTCCTAGCAAGTTGGATATCTCCCACGTTAATTTGGGGATCGCCCTGTGTCTGTTTTTATAATGTTCCTAAATTAATATGTGTTTTATGTTACTACGATAAATATGTTTCATCAAATGATATAATGCTGGGATATGGCGGCGGCCCATTTTGAAATCATGAAAATGGATACTAGTGTAAATTATTACTGGACGGCACATGGCCGGCACCTAGCTGCATTCCTTATATGCTGATTGTGTTTGGTCCACCATCACCTTAGTCAGGGTGCATTGCATGATAACAACAATACCTCAAATAAAATCGTTGTGTTACTCACACTGACTGTTTAAACTTCAGTCCTTTCTGATAACGAAAATGCCTCGTTTGCATTCACTGTAATGTCCTGTTTAAGATCAGCTACACAAGGGAATTATGGCACCCAGCAGTACAACGGAGAACCAGAAACATTCTGGTTTGACATTAAACTGCCGATGATTGTAGAATAGTAAACATCATCTCGTATTTTGGAATATTTAAAATTGTAATTGCAGTGACCTGTCAAGCATGTAGTACAACATGGTGTAATAAATAGATATTCCACGTTTTGCGATCAGCATGTGTTAGCATGGATAATTGGTTGTTGCATTGCTAAGTTCGTACGGATCGAGGCACCTGCAATTCCTGCACGACTATCCAAGGACTATGGAGGTTAATGCGCTGGTGTTCTTTTCAAAAGAGTTGCTAATCAATAACCTTTTGGAGTTGACATAAGACTGCAAATCAGCTCTCTGGAGCTATTGTTATGTATATTACCTTGCATTCTTTCGATGTAAGACATTAAACCATTCTTATTGTCTTAGGATTTCTCGTCCCTATCTGATAGATTAGTGGACATTTACCGGAGAGGTGGGCCTCTCACTTGGCTGATTTCGATTCTTATTGAATATTAGAGCATCGTTTATCATTTATCGTGTCGAGAAAGTATCTAGATAAGTATAGAAATGTGTTCATTGCTGCTTTCAAGGTCGGTTTCATCAATATATTCCACTCTCCGACTTACGATGAGCCGATCCCTACAGCGAGCTGTTGAGGACCATCAGGGATAGGTTCTGAGCGGTTCGTTCTGAGCTGCTTCTATGTTGAGAGTAACACGATCATCCATTGCCTCATTTCTTTGAGACAGACCACTTAAACTGTTTAATAAATCGCCGAGCTCGATTGGTTTTCCTGTGTGTGTAGGGTATTCGTCGGCCAATACTAAGTGGTCTTGAAAGAGACAGTCATTGCCACACTAATGCGCACCATGGACATTTTGCACGAATAGGCTGATCGTCTCGGTGCTGCATTAGAGAGCGTGTTGCATACAAAGTGGTAGGGTTTACTTTCATTGCTTAAATTGTTTATACGAGTTTATCAGCTGTCTAATGTCTTGCAGTTAGATGTCTCAGTGTTGAATATTTAAAAAACGCAAACAATTTATTTTTTCAGATCGCTCTATCCTCCCAATTTCCAGACTGTCTTCAAACCTCGGCGTACTTTCCTTTTTGGAAATAAAAAGCGAAGTGGCTGCTTAACCCTATCAGTGTTGTTTTTCATCAAAGTCAC